>OW026520.1:27302999-27645499 GCA_932274085.1 Protocalliphora azurea
TTCAAATTATGTAGCCTCATTTAAAATGTAAGAATTTTAAGGATTTCGTGGTAAAATGCTTTCAACTTGGATTTTATTTAATAGGAGCTGAAGTTGTTGTTTTTTACTCTTAATTCCTTAAAAGCAAAAAAAAAAAAAAAAAAAATCAAAAAAAAAAAAACAGAAAAAAGAAGGCAGAAAATGTTCAAGCACAACTGCATTAAAAAACTTAAAACATATATAACGAAGAAACTAAAATATAATAAAAAATTTATATGAAGTTTAATTTTTTGTTGCTTTTTTTGAAAAAAAAAAAATTTTGGTGAGAAAAAGTGTTATTAACAATATATTTCTTTTTTGGCTGAAAGTAAAAATAAGCTTTAGAAAAAATAAGCTTTAATAAACTAAAAGTGAAACTTTATTATTCCTTTTTAAATTAAAACTAATTTTTATAAATTACAAGAAAAACTATAATTTTTCCAATTACATACTTGTGATACTTGATCAATTTAATCTTTGAGGGTGGCTTTTAATTTATTTTATTGTATTGTATGTTTTTGATATTTTTTTGTTTATAAATATTTTTCTCTTTAACAAATTAAGGAAATTCCATTGCAACAACATCAATTACAACCATAACAACACAAAGAACATAATATAGAGTAAAAAAAGAAAAACAAATAAAGCAAAAACAACAATATGCTGAGGAATGATTAAAGTGGTGATCAAGTTAAGGGTCAATTAATACAAAACGAAATAAAGACATTATTTGAATGGATCTTAAATAAAAACTCAAGTAAAACGAAGTCACTTGCAAATAAAGCAAAAAAAAAAAAAAAATGATCAAGTTACTAAAAGGAAAAAAGGCCTTTAAGGGAGAATCTTCTGAAATGCTTCCACTTCTTTTAAGAGAGTTCAAATTATTAGAGATTAAATTGTAAATTAGACTAAACTATCAACAAATGCATAGAATACACTATGGACCAGATCATCAACTAGTATATAGATCAGACCATAGTATACTATACAGTCTAGACTATAGTCTATTCTATAGCATATCTCATAGTCGAGACTATAGTCGAGACTATAGTCTATTCTATAGTCGAGACTATAGTCTATTCTATAGTCGAGACTATAGTCTATTCTATAGTCGAGACTATAGTCTATTCTATAGTCGAGACTATAGTCTATTCTATAGTCGAGACTATAGTCTATTCTATAGTCGAGACTATAGTCTATTCTATAGTCGAGACTATAGTCTATTCTATAGTCGAGACTATAGTCTATTCTATAGTCGAGACTATAGTCTATTCTATAGTCGAGACTATAGTCTATTCTATAGTCGAGACTATAGTCTATTCTATAGTCGAGACTATAGTCTATTCTATAGTCGAGACTATAGTCTATTCTATAGTCGAGACTATAGTCTATTCTATAGTCGAGACTATAGTCTATTCTATAGTCGAGACTATAGTCTATTCTATAGTCGAGACTATAGTCTATTCTATAGTCGAGACTATAGTCTATTCTATAGTCGAGACTATAGTCTATTCTATAGTCGAGACTATAGTCTATTCTATAGTCGAGACTATAGTCTATTCTATAGTCGAGACTATAGTCTATTCTATAGTCGAGACTATAGTCTATTCTATAGTCGAGACTATAGTCTATTCTATAGTCGAGACTATAGTCTATTCTATAGTCGAGACTATAGTCTATTCTATAGTCGAGACTATAGTCTATTCTATAGTCGAGACTATAGTCTATTCTATAGTCGAGACTATAGTCTATTCTATAGTCGAGACTATAGTCTATTCTATAGTCGAGACTATAGTCTATTCTATAGTCGAGACTATAGTCTATTCTATAGTCGAGACTATAGTCTATTCTATAGTCGAGACTATAGTCTATTCTATAGTCGAGACTATAGTCTATTCTATAGTCGAGACTATAGTCTATTCTATAGTCGAGACTATAGTCTATTCTATAGTCGAGACTATAGTCTATTCTATAGTCGAGACTATAGTCTATTCTATAGTCGAGACTATAGTCTATTCTATAGTCGAGACTATAGTCTATTCTATAGTCGAGACTATAGTCTATTCTATAGTCGAGACTATAGTCTATTCTATAGTCGAGACTATAGTCTATTCTATAGTCGAGACTATAGTCTATTCTATAGTCGAGACTATAGTCTATTCTATAGTCGAGACTATAGTCTATTCTATAGTCGAGACTATAGTCTATTCTATAGTCGAGACTATAGTCTATTCTATAGTCGAGACTATAGTCTATTCTATAGTCGAGACTATAGTCTATTCTATAGTCGAGACTATAGTCTATTCTATAGTCGAGACTATAGTCTATTCTATAGTCGAGACTATAGTCTATTCTATAGTCGAGACTATAGTCTATTCTATAGTCGAGACTATAGTCTATTCTATAGTCGAGACTATAGTCTATTCTATAGTCGAGACTATAGTCTATTCTATAGTCGAGACTATAGTCTATTCTATAGTCGAGACTATAGTCTATTCTATAGTCGAGACTATAGTCTATTCTATAGTCGAGACTATAGTCTATTCTATAGTCGAGACTATAGTCTATTCTATAGTCGAGACTATAGTCTATTCTATAGTCGAGACTATAGTCTATTCTATAGTCGAGACTATAGTCTATTCTATAGTCGAGACTATAGTCTATTCTATAGTCGAGACTATAGTCTATTCTATAGTCGAGACTATAGTCTATTCTATAGTCGAGACTATAGTCTATTCTATAGTCGAGACTATAGTCTATTCTATAGTCGAGACTATAGTCTATTCTATAGTCGAGACTATAGTCTATTCTATAGTCGAGACTATAGTCTATTCTATAGTCGAGACTATAGTCTATTCTATAGTCGAGACTATAGTCTATTCTATAGTCGAGACTATAGTCTATTCTATAGTCGAGACTATAGTCTATTCTATAGTCGAGACTATAGTCTATTCTATAGTCGAGACTATAGTCTATTCTATAGTCGAGACTATAGTCTATTCTATAGTCGAGACTATAGTCTATTCTATAGTCGAGACTATAGTCTATTCTATAGTCGAGACTATAGTCTATTCTATAGTCGAGACTATAGTCTATTCTATAGTCGAGACTATAGTCTATTCTATAGTCGAGACTATAGTCTATTCTATAGTCGAGACTATAGTCTATTCTATAGTCGAGACTATAGTCTATTCTATAGCCGAGACTATAGTCTATTCTGTAGTCGAGACTATAGTCTATTCTATAGCCGAGACTATAGTCTATTCTGTAGTCGAGACTATAGTCTATTCTATAGTCGAGACTATAGTCTATTCTATAGTCGAGACTATAGTCTATTCTATAGTCGAGACTATAGTCTATTCTATAGTCGAGACTATAGTCTATTCTATAGTCGAGACTATAGTCTATTCTATAGTCGAGACTATAGTCTATTCTATAGTCGAGACTATAGTCTATTCTATAGTCGAGACTATAGTCTATTCTATAGTCGAGACTATAGTCTATTCTATAGTCGAGACTATAGTCTATTCTATAGTCGAGACTATAGTCTATTCTATAGTCGAGACTATAGTCTATTCTATAGTCGAGACTATAGTCTATTCTATAGTCGAGACTATAGTCTATTCTATAGTCGAGACTATAGTCTATTCTATAGTCGAGACTATAGTCTATTCTATAGTCGAGACTATAGTCTATTCTATAGTCGAGACTATAGTCTATTCTATAGTCGAGACTATAGTCTATTCTATAGTCGAGACTATAGTCTATTCTATAGTCGAGACTATAGTCTATTCTATAGTCGAGACTATAGTCTGTTCTATAGTCGAGGCTATAGTCTATTCTATAGTCGAGACTATAGTCTATTCTATAGTCGAGACTATAGTCTATTCTATAGTCGAGACTATAGTCTATTCTATAGTCGAGACTATAGTCTGTTCTATAGTCGAGGCTATAGTCTATTCTATAGTCGAGACTATAGTCTATTCTATAGTCGAGGCTATAGTCTATTCTATAGTCGAGGCTATAGTCCATTCTATAGTCGAGACTATAGTCTGTTCTATAGTCGAGGCTATAGTCTATTCTATAGTCGAGGCTATAGTCCATTCTATAGTCGAGACTATAGTCTATTCTATAGTCGAGACTATAGTCTATTCTGTAGTCGAGACTATAGTCTATTCTATAGTCGAGACTATAGTCTATTCTATAGTCGAGACTATAGTCTATTCTATAGTCGAGATTATAGTCTATTCCTATAGTCGAGACTATAGTCTATTCCTATAGTCGAGACTATAGTCTATTCCTATAGTCGAGACTATAGTCTATTCCTATAGTCGAGACTATAGTCTATTCCTATAGTCGAGACTATAGTCTATTCCTATAGTCGAGACTATAGTCTATTCCTATAGTCGAGACTATAGTCTATTCCTATAGTCGAGACTATAGTCTATTCCTATAGTCGAGACTATAGTCTATTCCTATAGTCGAGACTATAGTCTATTCCTATAGTCGAGACTATAGTCTATTCCTATAGTCGAGACTATAGTCTATTCCTATAGTCGAGACTATAGTCTATTCCTATAGTCGAGACTATAGTCTATTCCTATAGTCGAGACTATAGTCTATTCCTATAGTCGAGACTATAGTCTATTCCTATAGTCGAGACTATAGTCTATTCCTATAGTCGAGACTATAGTCTATTCCTATAGTCGAGACTATAGTCTATTCCTATAGTCGCGACTATAGTCTATTCCTATAGTCGAGACTATAGTCTATTCCTATAGTCGAGACTATAGTCTATTCCTATAGTCGAGACTATAGTCTATTCCTATAGTCGAGACTATAGTCTATTCCTATAGTCGCGACTATAGTCTATTCCTATAGTCGAGACTATAGTCTATTCCTATAGTCGCGACTATAGTCTATTCCTATAGTCGAGACTATAGTCTATTCCTATAGTCGAGACTATAGTCTATTCCTATAGTCGAGACTATAGTCTATTCCTATAGTCGAGACTATAGTCTATTCCTATAGTCGAGACTATAGTCTATTCCTATAGTCGAGACTATAGTCTATTCCTATAGTCGAGACTATAGTCTATTCCTATAGTCGAGACTATAGTCTATTCCTATAGTCGAGACTATAGTCTATTCCTATAGTCGAGACTATAGTCTATTCCTATAGTCGAGACTATAGTCTATTCCTATAGTCGAGACTATAGTCTATTCCTATAGTCGAGACTATAGTCTATTCCTATAGTCGAGACTATAGTCTATTCCTATAGTCGAGACTATAGTCTATTCCTATAGTCGAGACTATAGTCTATTCCTATAGTCGAGACTATAGTCTATTCCTATAGTCGAGACTATAGTCTATTCCTATAGTCGAGACTATAGTCTATTCCTATAGTCGAGACTATAGTCTATTCCTATAGTCGAGACTATAGTCTATTCCTATAGTCGAGACTATAGTCTATTCCTATAGTCGAGACTATAGTCTATTCCTATAGTCGAGACTATAGTCTATTCCTATAGTCGAGACTATAGTCTATTCCTATAGTCGAGACTATAGTCTATTCCTATAGTCGAGACTATAGTCTATTCCTATAGTCGAGACTATAGTCTATTCCTATAGTCGAGACTATAGTCTATTCCTATAGTCGAGACTATAGTCTATTCCTATAGTCGAGACTATAGTCTATTCCTATAGTCGAGACTATAGTCTATTCCTATAGTCGAGACTATAGTCTATTCCTATAGTCGAGACTATAGTCTATTCCTATAGTCGAGACTATAGTCTATTCCTATAGTCGAGACTATAGTCTATTCCTATAGTCGAGACTATAGTCTATTCCTATAGTCGAGACTATAGTCTATTCCTATAGTCGAGACTATAGTCCATTCCTATAGTCGAGACTATAGTCTATTCCTATAGTCGAGACTATAGTCTATTCCTATAGTCGAGACTATAGTCTATTCCTATAGTCGAGACTATAGTCTATTCCTATAGTCGAGACTATAGTCTATTCCTATAGTCGAGACTATAGTCTATTCCTATAGTCGAGACTATAGTCTATTCCTATAGTCGAGACTATAGTCTATTCCTATAGTCGAGACTATAGTCTATTCCTATAGTCGAGACTATAGTCTATTCCTATAGTCGAGACTATAGTCTATTCCTATAGTCGAGACTATAGTCTATTCCTATAGTCGAGACTATAGTCTATTCCTATAGTCGAGACTATAGTCTATTCCTATAGTCGAGACTATAGTCTATTCCTATAGTCGAGACTATAGTCTATTCCTATAGTCGAGACTATAGTCTATTCCTATAGTCGAGACTATAGTCTATTCCTATAGTCGAGACTATAGTCTATTCCTATAGTCGAGACTATAGTCTATTCCTATAGTCGAGACTATAGTCTATTCCTATAGTCGAGACTATAGTCTATTCCTATAGTCGAGATTATAGTCTATTCCTATAGTCGAGATTATAGTCTATTCCTATAGTCGAGACTATAGTCTATTCCTATAGTCGAGACTATAGTCTATTCTATAGTCGAGACTATAGTCTATTCTATAGTCGAGACTATAGTCTATTCTATAGTCGAGACTATAGTCTATTCCTATAGTCGAGACTATAGTCTATTCCTATAGTCGAGACTATAGTCTATTCCTATAGTCGAGATTATAGTCTATTCCTATAGTCGAGACTATAGTCTATTCCTATAGTCGAGACTATAGTCTATTCTATAGTCGAGACTATAGTCTATTCTATAGTCGAGACTATAGTCTATTCCTATAGTCGAGACTATAGTCTATTCCTATAGTCGAGACTATAGTCTATTCCTATAGTCGAGACTATAGTCTATTCCTATAGTCGAGACTATAGTCTATTCCTATAGTCGAGACTATAGTCTATTCCTATAGTCGAGACTATAGTCTATTCCTATAGTCGAGACTATAGTCTATTCCTATAGTCGAGACTATAGTCTATTCCTATAGTCGAGACTATAGTCTATTCCTATAGTCGAGACTATAGTCTATTCCTATAGTCGAGACTATAGTCTATTCCTATAGTCGAGACTATAGTCTATTCCTATAGTCGAGACTATAGTCTATTCCTATAGTCGAGATTATAGTCTATTCCTATAGTCGAGATTATAGTCTATTCCTATAGTCGAGACTATAGTCTATTCCTATAGTCGAGACTATAGTCTATTCTATAGTCGAGACTATAGTCTATTCTATAGTCGAGACTATAGTCTATTCTATAGTCGAGACTATAGTCTATTCTATAGTCGAGACTATAGTCTATTCTATAGTCGAGACTATAGTCTATTCTATAGTCGAGACTATAGTCTATTCTATAGTCGAGACTATAGTCTATTCTATAGTCGAGACTATAGTCTATTCTATAGTCGAGACTATAGTCTATTCTATAGTCGAGACTATAGTCTATTCTATAGTCGAGACTATAGTCTATTCTATAGTCGAGACTATAGTCTATTCTATAGTCGAGACTATAGTCTATTCTATAGTCGAGACTATAGTCTATTCTATAGTCGAGACTATAGTCTATTCTATAGTCGAGACTATAGTCTATTCTATAGTCGAGACTATAGTCTATTCTATAGTCGAGACTATAGTCTATTCTATAGTCGAGACTATAGTCTATTCTATAGTCGAGACTATAGTCTATTCTATAGTCGAGACTATAGTCTATTCTATAGTCGAGACTATAGTCTATTCTATAGTCGAGACTATAGTCTATTCTATAGTCGAGACTATAGTCTATTCTATAGTCGAGACTATAGTCTATTCTATAGTCGAGACTATAGTCTATTCTATAGTCGAGACTATAGTCTATTCTATAGTCGAGACTATAGTCTATTCTATAGTCGAGACTATAGTCTATTCTATAGTCGAGAGTATTGTATATTCTATAGTCGAGACTGTAGTATATTTTATAATCGAGACTATAGTCTATTCTTTACTCGAGACTATAGTCTACTATAGTCTATTCTGTAGTCGACACTATAGTATATTCTATAGTCGAGACTTGTCTTTAGACTATACTATAATGTAGTTTATAGACCACTCTATCCTATTCATCATTATAAGGCCTTCTGGCAGGCCTGTTTTTTTACAATTGTTTTCCTCTGGAAGAACAACTATATAAAAATACACTAGCTACTTATACTCTAAACATTGTATTAATGCTCTAATTAGTAAGCAAAATAACAAGTTTTATTAAGAAAAAAAGATCTCCAAAAGGAAAAAAACGACGATCTTTCAAGTGGGAGAAGTTATGCTTCACTAAATATAATACTACAAATTTGATTCCACCACAAATCAATTAAATTATTTATAGTATTTATTTTAACACAATTTCCTCTTCCCATTTGTTTTAAGCAAATAATACTTAAACGTATTTTGCGCAATCATCATGAATTTACACTAAATATTTACTCAAAAAAATAAATGAAAATTCGCTTATAACCAGCAGAAACCTTTAAGGATATAAAACTCATGTAAAAATGAAATTAAAAATAACAATTTAATAGAAAAACAAAAAAATTCTAAATAAAAACAGACAAAATAGAAAAAATAATATACAGATAAATGTACAGACACTTTAAAGAAAGACATAACATCAATTCACAAATGCAATTTGTTTTGTAAACAAATCAAGAAAAAAAAACATTTATTTTACAAGTGGTGGCGTTGGCTACATGATCATCATATTGTTTGTTTATACGAAAATTTTGAAGATCCCAAAGCAGGAGAATAATACAGATACTTTTCCAAACAAAATTAAGAAATTGCAAGAGAATAAATAAGTAATTTTGAAATCTATAGCTAATATAGCTAATTGAAATTGAAAAATTAGCATTTTGCTAATTTTATTTAAATGTCCAGCCACATCAAACAAAAATTATCTCCCAATTGTTTGTCAGCCGGTGGCTTTTTGGAAAGAAAGATGCTCTCTTTACTTTGAAAAAATTCTGAAAAATTTAAATACTCAATATTTCCGAGAGCACGCAAAAACTCACACACGCATAGTAATTGTAGGGGCTTAAAAAGAATAAGAATATTTATTAGGGAGGTAACTCTAATTATTGCAGAAATTTTGAATTTAGAGGTTTTCAACAAATATCTAAACATCAGTTTGAAGTTAAATTTCTAATAGAAAGATATATTTTTTTTAAATTTTTTAAAGAAAATTTTTAACAAATTCCTAACCGGGATTTTTAAATCCTGTAAGAGAAATTTTCAAAATATTTTTATATAAAATAAATTAAAAGAAATTTTTTTCTAAAAATTATTAAAAAAATAATAATAATTTTTGGAATTATTTTTTACACAAAAAAGGATTGTTAAAATAATTCCTAAAATGTTTTTTTTTTAAATTAAATTGGAATTAAGTGAAATTGAAAATTCACAAAAATATAATAATTAAATATTAAATAATACATTTCAAAATAAAAATATATATTATTTTTTATTAAATAGCATTCTCAAATCCTGATAAGGGAAGTTTTAAACAGAAAAATAATTTTTTGAACTAATTTTTTAACGAAAAAAAAAAAAAAAATTTACGAAAAATTTCTTAAATTGGGATCTTATAAAATTAAATGAGAATTTTGCGAAATTTTTGTAAAAAAATGGACATTTTCCTAAGAAAGTTAACATTTTAAAAAATAAATTAATTAAGCCTACGACAATAATTTACGCTATAAAAATCATAATTTAGAGACATTTTAAATAAATTCCTAACTGGAGTTTTGAAATACCCTAAATGGTTATCTTTAAATTTCTTAAACAAAAATAAAATTTTCCAAAAATACATTAATTAATTTTTAGGGAATTTTTTTTTATTTTATTCCAAACTAGGATTTTTAAATCCCGTAAGGGAAAAATTTCAAAATATTTATTATATAAATACAATTTTTCAAAAATATTTAACATATTCATATTTAACATCTAAAAAAAATAATTTTTAAAATTATTCTTTTAATTAAAAAATTCCTAAAATTGGATTTTTTGAAGTTAAATGGAAAATTTCCGATAGTTTTAAATTTGTACAAAATACAGTAATTAAGTATTTAAAACATAAATGTAAACAAAAATTGTTATTTGGAGATATCTTTTCAAATTCCTAAATGGGATTTTCAAATTCCGGAAGCGAAATTTTCAAAAACATAACAAAAATTAAAAGAAAAAATTATTTTTTAATTAATTTTTGTAGCAAAATTTATTTTGAATAAAATTTTATAGAGGGTATCTTTTATAATCGAAATGGGAATTTCCTAAGCCATACATTTATTAAAATCTGTTAAAAGATCTCATAAAAATATCTATTTCTTTAGATTTATTTTTTAAGAACAATTTATTTTTGATAAATTCCTAAAATGCGAATTTACAAAAATAAAATAAAATTCATTGAATATTTTCTATAAATAGAAATTTCTATTAAAAGAAAATTCGTGGAAAATTTTCTATAAAAAGAAAATTTATAGAAAATATTAAATAAAAAGAAAATTCATTGAAAATTTTCAATAAAAAAATGAATAGAAAATTTTCTATTGAAAGAAAATTAATAGAATTTTTTTTATAAAAAGAAAATTAATAGAAAATTTTCTATAAAAAGAAAATTCACAGAAAAGTTTATATAAAAAGAATATACATATAAAATATTCTCTAAAAACAAAAATCATAGAAATATCTGTTAACCGAAAATTTATTGATTTTTTTTTCTAAAAATTTAATAAAAAATTTACAAAAAGAAAATTAAAATTCTATAAAATTAAAATTTATTGAAAATTTCTTATAAAAAGAAAATTTATTGAAGATTTTCTATAAAAAAAGAAAATTCATAGAAAATTTTCTATTAAAAGAAAATTCGTAGCAAATTTTCTATAAAAAGAAAATTCATAGAAAATTTTCTATAAAAAGAAAATTCGTAGCAAATTTTTTATAAAAAGAAATTTCGTAGTAAATTTTCTATAAAATGAAAATGAATAGAAAATTTTCTATAAAAAGAAAATTAATAGAAAATTTTCTATAAAAATAAAATTAATAGAAAATTTTCTATAAAAAGAAAATTAATAGAAAATTTTCTATAAAAAGAAAATGAGTAGAAAACTCTCTATAAACTCTATAACAAATTTTCTATAGAAAGAAAATTCGTAGCAAATTTTCTATAAAGCGAAAAGTCAGAAAATTTTCTATAAAAAGAAAATTCGTAGCAAATTTTCTATAAATAGAAAATTTTCTATAAAAAGAAAATTCATAGAAAAATTTCTGTGAAAAGAATATTCACAGAAAATTTTCTATAAAAAGAAAATTAATAGAAAATTTTCAATAAAATGAAAATTAGTAGAAAATTTTCTATAAAAATAAAATTAATAGAAAATTTTCTATAAAAAGAAAATTGATAGAAAATTCTCTATAAAAATAAAATTTATTGAAAAATTTCTATAAAAAGAAAATGAATAGAAAATTATCTATAAAAACAAAACTAATAGAAAATTTTCTATAAAAAGAAAATTAATAGAAAATTTTCTATAAAAAGGAAATTAATAGAAAGTTTTCTATAAAAACAAAATGAATAGAAAATTTTCTATAAAAATAAAATTAATAGAAAATTTTCTATAAAAAGAAAATTAATAGAAAATTTTCAATAAAATGAAAATTAATAGATAATTTTCTATAAAAAGAAAATTCGTAGCAAATTTTCTATAAAAAGGAAATTCATAGAAAAATTTCTGTAAAAAGAATATTTACAGAAAATTTTATATAAAAAGAAAATTAATAAAAAATTTTCAATAAAAAGAAAATTAATAAAAAATTTTCAATAAGAAGAAAATTAATAGAAAATTTTCAATAAAATGAAAATTAATAGATAATTTTCTGTAAAAAGAAAATTCATAGAAAATTATCTATAAAAAGAAAATTCATAGAAAATTTTCTATAAAAAGAAAATTCATAGAAAATTTTCTATAAAAAGAAAATTCATAGAACATTTTCTATAAAAAGAAAATTCATAGAAAATTTTCTATAAAAAGAAAATTCATAGAAAATTTTCTATAAAAAGAAAATTCATAGAAAATTTTCTATAAAAAGAAAATTCATAGAAAATTTTCTATAAAAAGAAAATTCATAGAAAATTTTCTATAAAAAGAAAATTAATAGAAAATTTTCAATAAAATGAAAATTAATAGATAATTTTCTGTAAAAATAAAATTCATAGAAAATTATCTATAAAAAGAAAATTCATAGAAAATTTTCTATAAAAAGAAAATTCATAGAAAATTTTCTATAAAAAGAAAATTCATAGAACATTTTCTATAAAAAGAAAATTCATAGAACATTTTCTATAAAAAGAAAATTCATAGAAAATTTTCTATAAAAAGAAAATTCATAGAAAATTTTCTATAAAAAGAAAATTCATAGAAAATTTTCTATAAAAAGAAAATTCATAGAAAATTTTCTATAAAAAGAAAATTCATAGAAAATTTTCTATAAAAAGAAAATTCATAGAAAATTTTCTATAAAAAGAAAATTCATAGAAAATTTTCTATAAAAAGAAAATTCATAGAAAATTTTCTATAAAAAGAAAATTCATAGAAAATTTTCTATAAAAAGAAAATTCATAGACAATTTTCTATAAAAAGAAAATTCATAGAAAATTTTCTATAAAAAGAAAATTCATAGAAAATTTTCTATAAAAAGAAAATTCATAGAAAATTTTCTATAAAAAGAAAATTCATAGAAAATTTTCTATAAAAAGAAAATTCATAGAAAATTTTCTATAAAAAGAAAATTCATAGAAAATTTTCTATAAAAAGAAAATTCATAGAAAATTTTCTATAAAAAGAAAATTCATAGAAAATTTTCTATAAAAAGAAAATTCATAGAAAATTTTCTATAAAAAGAAAGTTCATAGAAAATTTTCTATAAAAAGAAAATTCATAGAAAATTTTCTATAGAAAGAAAATTCATAGAAAATTTTCTATAAAAAGAAAATTAATAGAAAATTTTCTATAAAAACAAAATTAATAGAAAGTTTTCTATAAAAACAAAATTAATAGAAAATTTTCTATAAAAATAAAATTAATAGAAAATTTTCTATAAAAAGAAAATTAATAGAAAACTCTCTATAAACTCTATAGCAAATTTCCTATAAAAAGAAAATTCGTAGCAAATTTTCTATAAAAACAAAATTAATAGAAAATTTTCTATAAAAACAAAATTAATAGAAAATTTTCTATAAAAACAAAATTAATAGAAAATTTTCTATAAAAAGAAAATTAATAGAAAATTTTCTATAAAAAGAAAATTAATAGAAAACTCTCTATAAACTCTATAACAAATTTTCTATAGAAAGAAAATTCGTAGCAATTTTTCTATAAAAAGAAAATTCGTAGCAAATTTTCTATAAAAAGAACATTCGAAGCAAATTTTCTTTAAAGCGAAAAGTCAGAAAATTTTCTATAAAAAGAAAATTCGTAGCAAATTTTCTAGAAATAGAAAATTTTCTATAAAAAGAAAATTCATAGAAAAATTTCTGTGAAAAGAATATTCACAGAAAATTTTCTATAAAAAGAAAATTAATAGAAAATTTTCAATAAAATGAAATTAGTAGAAAATTTTCTATAAAAATAAAATTAATAGAAAATTTTCTATAAAAAGAATATTGATAGAAAATTCTCTGTAAAAAAAAAATTTATTGAAAAATTTCTATAAAAAGAAAATTAATAGAAAATTATCTATAAAAACAAAATTAATAGAAAATTTTCTATAAAAAGAAAATTAATAGAAAATTTTCAATAAAATGAAAATTAGTAGATAATTTTCTATAAAAAGAAAATTAATAGAAAATTTCCTATAAAAAGAAAATTGATAGAAAATTCTCTGTAAAAATAAAATTTATTGAAAATTTTCTATAAAAAGAAAATTAATAGAAAATTATCTAAAAAAATAAAATTAATAGAAAATTTTCTATAAAAAGAAAATTAATAGAAAATTTTCTATAAAAAGAAAATTAATAGAAAATTTTCTATAAAAAGAAAATTAATAGAAAATTTTCTATAAAAAGAAAATTAATAGAAAATTTTCTATAAAAAGAAAATTAATAGAAAATTTTCTATAAAAAGAAAATTAATAGAAAATTTTCTATAAAAAGAAAATTAATAGAAAATTTTCTATAAAAAGAAAATTAATAGAAAATTTTCTATAAAAAGAAAATTAATAGAAAATTTTCTATAAAAAGAAAATTAATAGAAAATTTTCTATAAAAATAAAATTTATTGTAAATTTTCCATAAAAATAAAATTTATTGAAAATTTTCTATAAAAATAAAATTTATTGAAAATTTTTTATAAAAAGAAAATTTATTGAAAATTTTCTTTAAAAAGAAAATTTATGAAAAATTTTCTATAAAATAATGTTTTTTATAAAAAATAAAATATCAAAAATTTTCTCTAAAAAGAAAATTTATGAAAAATTTTCTCTAAAAAGAAGATTTATGAAAAATTTTCTATAAAATAAACTTTATTGAAATTTTTTTCTAAAAAGAAAATTTATTGAAAACTCTAAAAATTAAATTTTATTGGAAATTTGCTTTAAATTTTTTTGCTTATTTTTTATGGACCTACCTAATATTTCTTTAATTTAAAATCCAGCAACAATATCACAATATTGAGAATATTTCTTTTTTGCTTTTTGACGTGTGCTGAGTAAAATGATGAGTTTTGAATTTGTTTCATACAAATTTCAAATTTTGTATATAAAATGTTTTCAATATCTTCAGATGATTTTTAGAAGTCGGTGGTAATGGTTGTTCGCTAAAAAAAGTTCTCTCTCGATACGTGAAACAAATGAAAAGTTTTGAAAATATTTAAAAGCGAGTAATCGTTTTGTGTATGTATTTTTTTTTTTTGAAAAGATAAATTTGTTGGATTTTTAAAAAAAGATATATTGAAATTTCCTAACAAAATGGAAACAATCTTTAATTAAAAAAAATTATATTTTCTCATATCTATGTAAAAATAAATTAAGAAAGTATTGAAGAATTTTGTTAAACATTATTTTTTGTTAAAAAAAAAATAATAAATGTGTGTGAGTGCGGTTTTCATACAAATATCCATAAAAAGTTATTTTGTGTTGAAATTGTTTTATTTTTGTTTTTGGAAAAATGAAATAAATATTTGAAATATAATTTTTGTATTAACTAAATGTTAAACAAAAAAAAAAAAAAAAAAAAAAAAAAAAAAACATTCATATTCTATAGGGATCTTTTTCTTTCGTTTTATGATTATTTATTTTAAAATTTAAATCTAAACAAATGGTGTTGAAATAATATTGTGATTTTTTTCTGGTTCTGTTTTGTTATACAGAAAAAATATTTTTGCGATACTTTATAGAAAATCATGAAAATTTAATTTAGAATAAAAAAAAAAAAAAAATAATTGTGCAAAATAGGTATTTTAAGTAAAAAATTTTCTTAAAAAAAGAAAAAGTACCAAAATGGGTATAACTATTTATTGTGAAAATGTTAAAGCGGAAACTATTTACGAGCAGCTGGGTACGGATATATGTAGTGTAACTAACGTTAAATGGGAGGCTTCCGTTATAGCAGCCATAGTGTTATCGATTATAATATTCTATATGATGTGGAAATTTAAATACAGGTAAGTAAACACTTCTCAGGAAATTGGAAATAATTATAGAAAGGAAAATTATTAATTAAAATTGTCATAAAAATTTAAACAATTTTGAATTTATAATATCTCTTTTCTAACCTTAAAAATCCTCCTTTTTTAACTTTATAATAAATTTTTTAGTCTTTATATGAAACATTTTTGTTTATAATACAATTGATCAAATTCGTGATTAAATGGATCTTTGCAAATGTCAGGTCTAATGTAATATTAGTTGGAATTTAGCAAATATTTCTTTCTTATTCTTACTAATAAAATATTTATTTGAAATTAATACTTCTAATACTATATTTGGCCTAAATAAAGAAAAACTATAAATCTTTTAATTTATAAAAGAAAAAATTCAAAAGTATTTATAAATTGAATTTATTGAATATTTTCAATATTTCCCTTAAAAAATAAAAAAAAAAAAAAAAAAAAATGGCAACTTTTTTAACAATTAGCTGAGTAAAATATGTTGACATGACATAACGCACCTGTCGATCATTGCAATACAAAGCGAAATATAAATACTTTTTATACCCTACACCACCATATGCGCTTGTGTTGATGTTTCTAACGCATAGAAAAAATCATCCAACACCCACCTTAAAGTACATCAATCCACTCAGAATCACTTATTTAGCCGATCTAACGATGTCCGTCCATGTAAACCTTGCGCACAAAGTACAGGTGGCAATTTTGAAGATAATTCAATTAAATTTGGCATATACGAGTCCCATGACACAAGGATGAAGTCTATTGAAATTGGTTATGATCGGTCCATTATTTCACCTAGTCCCCATACAAATGTCCTCCCGGAATAGGGGTTTAACGATCATAAATGTTTTAAATATGGCAATATTTTAAATTCGGTGTAAGGAAGTTTTGTATAAGTATAAATATTTGTGCCAAATTTCATGAAGATTGGTCCATAATTGTCCATAGCTCCTATATAAAACCCTCTTCCGAAAATCACTTTAACGTGCATAAATCACCTACACATGTTAGTGTAAAGTTTATATTCAACACAAATAAGTTTTATATAAGTAGAAATCACATTGACAAGTTTTATGAGAATCGGTCCATAATTTACCATAGCTCCCATATAAACCCACTTCCAGGAATCGCCCTAAAGTGCATAAAATCATCCAGATGTTAGCATCAACACATTATTCGGTATTTGTATATTTTATTTAACATTTAGTAAAATTGGCCACAGGTGTAATATAAGTTCCTTCCTTAATTTTATGCTCGTACTCAATGGTGTGGGGTATCATATAGTTGGTCTTTCTTTCTCGTTTAATATGTGCAATTTTCGCCGGTTAAACATTTTTTTACATCATATATCAGTTTTAAATTAATATTTATTTTGTGAAAGAAATCTTATTGATGTAGAAATTTTTATTAAAAACAGCTTTGAGAACATTATGAAAGGGCTTATTATACCTTAATATTTTCAAAGTCATTACGGAACACAAGTGTTTGTCAGTTCGTTTCCGATTCATACAATTATCATTGGGATCCCATAAATAAATTCCGTAATATTTAAAGATTGAAGAATAAACATAGCAATCGTAGGCATGTTAACCTTTCGAATATATTCCATAATTTATGGTTATATGATAAAAATAAAATTATAGGAAAATTCTCTGAGATTATACATATTAAAAATCTCTAAAATTAATATATAATTCATTATATTATATGAAAAATAAGCGAAGAAAGTCATTGAAAATGTCAAAAAAGTAACAATTTACTTTCGAATAAAAAAAAAATAATAATAATAAAAATAAAAAAAGAAAAATAAAAAAATAATAAAAATTAAAAAAAATATAAAATAAAAAATACGACCAAAAATTTTTCAAAAAAGTACTATTTTTTTGAAGTAGTAATTTGTAGAAAAATATATCCAAAAGTACCAATTTGCAAATCTCCAAAAATATCCTACTAATCATTACCAAAAAACAATAGTTTCCGAAAGAATGTAATTCTTTAAGAAAGGCACTAATATTTCCAAAAATATTCTACTTCAAAAAGTAAAAATTAAAATTAATTAAAATAAAAAAAAAAAAAAAAATTTTTTTTATAAAAAATATAAATTTAAAAAACTACTTTTGTTTTGAATTTTTTAGAAAGGCATCAATTTCAAAAATCCTCTAAATTTTCCAAAAAAAGCAAATATTTTGCAAAAAGCATCAATTTCAAAAGGTAAAATTTTTTTAAGTAATATTTTTTTAATAGTTATCCAAATAAACTTTTTCGAATAAGCACAAAAAAAAAAAAAAAAAAACACTATTTTTTTCAAAAAAAAAAATCTATTTTTAAAATACAAAATTTTGAGAAAATGTTTAAGAAAAGTAATAGTTTTCTAAAAATAAAAAATATTATTTTTTATAATGCAATACATTTTTTAAAGGTATAAATTTTTTATAACAAGTACCTATTTTCAAATTAGATATAATAAACGCATTATCCCAAAAAGAACATACTTAGGAAAAAGGATACATTTTCCAAAAATTACAATTTTTTAAGTTTTTACCAAATTAAATAAAGACTACCAAATTTCAGAAAAAGTACTTTTATTTTTGGAAAAGATACCAATTTCTAAGAAAAGTACCAATTTAAAAAAATAGTAGTTAGTAGGATAGAAGGTATAGAAGAGGTCGCCATAGGGGCACATCTGTCATTGCCAATTATCTTGAAAACGAAATAATAGTTTTTGTGGCACCAATTGATCTTTTTTTGCACATATTTCATCCTTTAAATGTTGATATTTTAAAATTGCATTTGATTGCAGTTAGACATGATTATTTTTTTTCAATACTCCCCCAAATATTTTGCTGTGGGTATTTCCTGTGACAAATTATTTAGTTTTTAATAAAGATTTTGTTCAGTGTTATAAACTTGATAGTAATGAACAATTGACAATCCAAAAAATGCACTAAAGAGTGTCATCTAAAAAGTATTAGAACTGCGGCACATCTCTTTGCTTTAGTTCAAATTTCAAAAGAAAATGTCAGAGGTTGTTGATTGCATATACATACACACAATAATTTTTTATGTATGTTTGAAAGTTTTTTTAGTTGGAAATAGAAGCATTGCAATGACTCAGTGTTGTTGTTGTTTTTTGTATACAAACATATGTATATAAATTTAGTAGTCATCAGAAGCTATCAGTGTTATTGTTGTTGTTTGTTTTTTAAGAAAGCAAGGCTTGCTATGATGATTTAATTATGTGTAAACATTTTTGTATAAATGTGAAAATATCAAAGTATATTTTAAGGCGTAAATTTTATTATTTGTCGGTACAGTCGAATATAGCACTCTAACTGTTTTTTTTTTTTTTGGAAACATTTTTTGGATATTT
Source organism: Protocalliphora azurea (assembly GCA_932274085.1). Lineage (NCBI taxonomy): Eukaryota > Metazoa > Arthropoda > Insecta > Diptera > Calliphoridae > Protocalliphora > Protocalliphora azurea. The sequence continues at coordinate 27,322,091 of OW026520.1, forward strand.
TTAGAAAATTATCAGTAATAATTTTTTTTTACTCTTTTCAATGTTTAATATAGAGAAAAAATGTATTTAATTAATTCTGAAGAAATTTGTTTTTTAATCAAACATCTATATATGTACAGTTAGTTCAATATACTGAAGAAGCCTTTTCGATTTCAGTCTTTGTTACAATATTACTATGAAAAACTTACTGTGATCAATTATAAGGCAATAAAGTTGTTGATTTAATTTTGGATTTTGATTTATTATTTATTGAAGTTATCGCTGTGTAATCATATATGATTAAAACCTTTTTTTGCAATTTTATATACATTCTTTAAAATCCTACCGAACTGTGAACGCCTTAATAGTTTAAAGCACAAAAAATTGTATCAATTGTAATTGTTTTTAAAACAATCTTCATGAAATTAAACAAATTCTCTACACAAAAAAATTTAAGAAAAAAAAAAAAAAATTGATTAATAAATAAACAAATGGAAATGAAAAAATTTTTTAAATTTAGCACAAAATAACAAAAAAAAAAAAAAAAAAAAAACGAAAAGTGTGTATAAACAAATGGAAAATTAAGCACCAAAGGAAGCAACCATGAATTTAAATAATTGCAAGTTTTATTAAAAATAAAATATATATATATATATATATATATATATATATATATATATATATATATATATATATATATATATATATAAAATACGAACCACTGAAGTCAGAAAACACATTTTGGAAAGAATTCATATGAAAATAAAAAAGTTCTATGATCACATGTTGCCATTAAAATTGTTGGAAAAAGGAATTCCCCCAGAAAGCCATATGAACAAAAGATTACTAAGAATATTAAATTGTGATCATAAATTCTTTTTTTTTTTTTTTGTCATAAAAATTTAAAATAAACAAACAATTTATTATTTATAAGATTATTGTGTATGGGTCATTACTATGCTGCGGCAGCTTGTTTGATTGTTTGTTTGACAAACACAAACAAAATTGATGGAAGGAATTACAACTAAAGCGACAGACTGCAAGCGGCAGTAGATATTTGGTCGATATTTCTCTACTGGAATTAGCTAAAGACAATTTGAAAACAAAAAAAAAAAAAAAAAAAAAATTATTGAAAAATTATTATTATAATATTTAAATAATACATTTTCGACAAGATGTTAAATCACCAGCTGCTGTCAGAAAAAAATCCTTAACATAAATATCTATGTATTTTTTTTTTTTGATTAGTACATTATCATTATTTTGTTTGTTTTAAAAACTTTTGTTACATGTTGCTTTGTTGCTCTAATTGTAATTCCCTTTTATTCTTAGTGAGAGTAAGAGTGACAGTGACGAAACTATATATAATTTCAAAAAACGTCTGCTACTGCATATGATGATGAAGTTGTTAATGATGCTTTTACATATGTATGATTTTTATGTTTATGTTATTTATAGGAGAGTATCTAAATATCATCATAATCAGCATCATCATCATTATTACGACGATTTAATTAAAAATCGTTAAAGTGAATTAATACAAACACAAGTAATAATTTTAAATATTCTTTTGAGACATTTGCGTTTAGTAAATGACATGTGTCTTTTAATGATTTTGTGGACATTATTTATAAATTTGTTTTAATTAATCTTTGTTATTTGTATGTATTTTGTTTATTTTTGAAGAGGTTGAAAATTTTGAAAATTTGGAAGCAGCTAGAAATTGTTAGGAGGAGGTATAAGGAATGAGATAGGAAATTAAATATTAAAATAATAAATAAAATTTATTAACTTTTGCTAATTCTGTCTTATAAGTTTTGATTTTGATTAGTTGATTTGTAAAACTGCATTAAAAGCTTTACGAAAAAATCTAAATGGCTATATAAATGATTACAAATTTTTAAAAAAGGTAACAATGTCTTACAAAAGCATAATTTTTCAAATAGTTGCAATTAAAAAAAAAAAAAAAAAATGGTCTAGAAAAGCAGCAGTTTTCAAAAAAGTTTCAAAAACCAACATTAAATTTTTAAAGAAATATTTTTTTTTCAAATAGTGTCACTTTCAAAATACGTAAAATTGTTTAAAAATGTACTATTTTCTTAAAAAGTACCACATTTTCAAAAAAAAAAAAAAAAAAAAAAAATCAAAAAAGTATCAATTCTTAACAAAAGAATGTATTTCCAAGTGAAATATGCGCTTAAGGAAAAGTGGTATTTTCTAAAGAAATTCTAAAAAAATATACTTTTTTAAAAGGTACTAATTTTGAAGTAAAACTAGAAGTTTAAAAAAGGATTTATTTTTTAATTGTGTTTCATATTCAAAAAGGTAGCAGTTAAAAATATAAAAATGTTAAAAAAAACACATTTTCCGAAATTTGACTAGTTAGTACCATTTGCTAAAAATATACTAATTTGTAAAAAGGTTTCTATTATTCAAAAGGTACTTATTATCCTAAGAAATATAATTGTCAAAAATGTACTTACCTATTTGCCCAAAAGTACTAATTGTAAAAAAAATATAAATTTTTAAAAATTTTAAAATTTTCCAAAAAGTACCATTTCAAAGTTCCATTGTCAAAAGAATGTTCTAATTTTGCAAAAAAAAAAAAAGTAAATAAATAAAAAAAGATTTATCAAAGGTACTAAACTAGTGTTAAAAGTGAAAAATTAAAAAAAGTAAAAATTATTATTTTTTTTTTGTTTTTTGCAAAAGTACCAATTTTTCGAACTGTATTTTTTTGCAAAAAAGTTTAAATTTTCTAAAGTAAACATTAAAGTAAACATTCTGCAAAAAGTACCAAAAATATTATTGTTTTTGAGAAAAGTACTGTTTTTGAAAAGAATGTACTAATATTCAAAAAAAGGAGCAATTTTAAAAAAGATACTAACATGACTTAAAAATACAAAATTAACAAAAAGTGCAATTTAATTTTAATTTAACTCAGTTTTTCAAAAAAGTACCAACTTAAAAATAAGAGATGAATTATCAAAACAGTTCCAATTTTTTAAATAATGTTAACTGTCAAAAATAAAAGTTTTCTAAAATGTACTTGTATATTTCAGAAAGTTATAAATTAAAAAAAAAAAAATACTTGCTAAAATTACCATTTCTTAACAAAAGTATTATTTTACAAAAAGTCCTATGTTTTTAAAAAACTTGCCAATTTTTAAAAAGGAACCAATTAAAAAAATAATTATAAAATAAAAAAATTTGCATAAAAACCCGTTTTACGAAAAAGTAATTTTTTTTATAAAAATTGCAATTTTCTAAAAACAAGTAAAGTTTATAGTCGATACTATAGACAAGTTTATAGGCGAGGCTATAGTCAAGTTTATAGTTGAGACTATAGTCAAATTTATTGTCGAGACTATAGTCAAGTCTATAGTCGAGAATATAGTCAAGTCTATAGTCGAGGTTATAGTCAAGTCTGTAGTTGAGACTATAGTAAAGTCTATAGTTGAGACTATAGTGTAGTCTATAGTTGAGATTGTAGTCAAGTCTATAGTTGAGACTATAATCAAGTCTACAATTCAGTTGAGTTGAGCCTATAGTCACGTATGTAGTCGAGTTGAGACTATAGTCAAGTCTATAGTCGAGTTGAGACTATAGTCAAGTCTGAGGTTGTGACTATAGTAAAGTCTATAGTCGAGACTATAGTCATGTCTATAGTCGAGACTATAGTCAAGTCTATAGTCGAGACTATATTCAAGTCTATAGTCGAGACTATATTCAAGTCTATAGTCGAGACTATAGTCAATTCTATAGTCGAGACTATAGTCAAGTCTATAGTTGAGACTATAGTGCAGTCTATAGTTGAGATTGTAGTCAAGTCTATAGTTGAGACTATAATCAAGTCTACAATTCAGACTATAGTCAAGTTAATAGTCTGTAGTTGACACTATAATCAAGTCTATAGTTGAGACTATAGTCAAGTTTATAGTTGAGACTATATTTAAATCTATTTTCGAGATCATAGGCGTCTCTACAGTCGATATAATCCTCATTTGTTGAAGCTTAGAAGAAATATTTGCTTCTATCATGTACTAATTTGCAGAGTTTTCCTTGACATTAATTTTTTCGTAATATTTTATGTTTTTCTAATTGAAACAACTCTGAATTTGTAATGGATATATGATTGTTTCAATTTTCTTAAATTTTGTATTTTTTTTCCTGCTATAAACTGTTTATAATGGTTTCTAAATAAAAACAATTTAAAAGAAAACTATTTATTCATTTTACAAGAATATAAAATCTTATGGTATTAAGTTCTTGTTGATATAATTAAGTGTGAAAACCTGCTGGGATATATTCCGTTTTAATTAATTCAAGGAAATTAAGTAATATTGTATACGATTTCAAAATAATTTCAAATGGAAAAAAAGAATAGAGAATTTAAAGTAACAAGTGTCAGAAAAGAAGAAATTTTTATACAAGAACAGCATGTTAAAAAATACAAAATTAGAAATGGAAATACTACAGAAAAAAAAAAGAAAAAATGAAAAGTAATCAAAATTTAAATACACTTTTCCTGTATGTAATTTTGATTAAAATAATTCTAAATGTAAAAGATTGTAATTCCTTATAAATGTTTAATTCCTGTTTATCACCAAAACTATTTTAACCCTCTAATGATCAGAGCTAAGATGTATAAAATTAATTTACTAATAAAAAATATAATAAAATTTTTGGAGAATTTAAGATCTTGATACTTAGTTTATTATGTCAACTATTTAAGCAAACGATTAGAACCCGAAGAAAAGTTATTTAAAAAAGAATAAAAATAAAAAAAGATTCCCTGATGCAGCCTTAACCGTTAGAGGGTTATTTTCTTATTTTTTATTATTAAATTTTTTTTTTTTATAAAAAATATATTATTTTAGTAGAAATCGTTTAATTTCCCCATAAATCTTGTTAAAATAATATTTAGTTTTCCTTGTTTTTTTTCACGCATCATAAATTGAATAAAAAAACCCATAAAACTGCACATTTTTATTACTACCCTAATGTTTCATTTAACGAGCTTTTTTCCTCTTCTTGTCTAATACCAACTTCCCTCTTAACAAATTTCTTCGCACTAAACTCCAATTTGGCCCAATATAATAAAGTAAAAAAGCCATAAAAACGAATAAAAATAATTCTTAAAAAAGCAGCCTTAAAAAAAACAAATAATGAAATCAAATTAAAGTGTTAAATGCACTTGATTTCGGATAAAGTTTTTCTGTTTTTTTCTCAACCCAAAATACTAAACAATAATTGACCTTACATTTCCAGAAAATTTGTTTATAAAAATGCATTTCGAATGCAGCCGCCATAAAATTTGAAAAAATAGTAATAAATTTAATAAAACAAAATTTATGAGTTCTAAAGAAAATAAGGGGGAGGAGGAAAAAGTTCAAACAATTTGAAGTTATTTTTAAATTATAAATATTTACGATTTAAAAAACGGGAAGGTTTAAAAGTATTAAATCATTTTAGAAATTAATGTAATATATCTAAAATTTATTAAAAAATAAATTAAATTTTTTAAAGCCTCTTCTTGAAATTATTGTTATTTGAAAATTTATTCTTCTATGATTAGAAAATGTTCCCCTTTATTGTTTTCTTTTTTATTTAATTTTCCATTAAACACTTATCCTCATTATTAAATGATACCCACTTTAGTGCCCCTTAAGATCTCAAATAGAATCAAGAATCAACCAGCTACGTCAAGCCAAAGAATCACCATTCGAAAAATATTTCCGTGTACTCAACAATAATTTGTCTGATCAATTACGATTTCCCAAAACACTTGAGAGTGCGACGAGCGGACAGACTGTAAACATTTTTAATATTAACAAGAGCAACAAACATAAACCAAACAACTCTATTAAAATTGTTTTTTAAATAAAACTTCTTTGGTTGCTATTTGTAGTGATATTAATTTAAAAATGTAAATAAAAGAAAAATAATAATAATGAACACGTATGAAACAGGGGTGGGAAATAGGAATTACAAAGAATATTATAATAAACACAATATAAATTTGCGACTTAGTCTCCACAATACTCTAAAGTGTTGAATATAGTATTTAATAAACTATGGTATATTTACTTAATGATAGTCAATTCTGCGGCCGACGCTATAATCAAGTCTATAGACCAGACTATATTTCAGGATATAGTCATATCTATAGTCCATATTATAGTCATATCTATGGTCCATATTATATTCATGTCTATAGTCCAGACTATTGTAACGTATATTGTCCAGACTATAATCACGTCTACAGTTCAGGCTATAGAAAAGTCTATGCTAGAGACTACAGTCATGTCTTTATTAGATACTTTAAACAAGTCTATAGTCCTGAACTGGAACTAGGACTAGAACTGAACTAGTCTATAGCCGAGACTGTAGTGTAGTCTATAATGGAGACTATATTCAAGTCTACAGTTGAAACTAAAGTCAAGTCTATAGTCGAGATTATAGCCAAGTTTTTAGTCGAAAATATAGTCAAGGCTATAGTTGCTACTACGGTCAAATCTATAGTCAAAACTATAGTCAAGTCTGTAGCTAGTCTATAGTCAATAATATACTCCAGACTGTAGTCCAGTTTATAGTCCATATTATAGTCAAGTCTATAGTCGAGTGTATAGTCAATACCATAGTCAAGACTACAGTCAAGACTACAGATAAAACTAAAATCAAGTCGGGAATAGTCATGTATAGTCTAATCTATAGTCGAGACCATAGTCCATTCTATAGTCGATACTACAGTCTATAGTAGATTCTTTTTAGAATTAGAACTGAACTAAAATTGAGCTATAACTGAAATAAATCCGAGCTTGAACTGAAATAAACTAGAACTGAACTAGAACTTATCTAGAACTGAACTAGAACTGGACTAGAACTGAACTAGAACTGAACTAAACTGAAGTAGAACTGAACTAGAACTGAAGTGGAACTGAAATAGAACTGAACTAGATCTGAACTAGAACTGAATTGGAACTGAACCAAAAGTGAACTAGAACTTAGCTAGAACTGGAATGGAATTTTATTTATTGCTTTACTGTTGATTATAGTTTTGTCTATAGTCTTGACTATAGTCTAGTTAGTAGCCCAATATTAAATATCTACATGTGTGCTCGCATTTCCATCCCTGTTCCCTTTAATATTTATATAAGTTAAAATTATAGCACATACACACAAACTTCAATGCACATGAATTTGAATTGTGATTTTATTTTAATATTTTTGTTGCTGCTAGTGCTTCTGATGTTGCTGTTGCCGCTTATTTTTAGTGTGTTAATGCCACATTAATGCAACATTTGTATGAATAAATATATAAGCAATTATGCTCACGTACAAAACAAATGCACTTGTTTGACTGTGTATGGATTTGTTGAAAATAGATGATGATGTTGTATAAAGTAGTGGTGGCATGCCACTTGCCACACACCACCACCTCTAACCACACTAATGACATACATACATATTCACAACCACTTGCGTATGAGTAAATGCATCTACATATGTGTAATACGCGCTAAATGCGTCGCGTTCATACAAAATAATTATAGTTGTTAATGAATACTATTGAGACATTTTTAAATGTATAAATTGTAAGTGTTGAAATAGGTCAGAGTTTATAAAGAATGGTATGATTGGAAGTTAAAAGTCACAAATTTTTTTTCAAAGTAATTTCAAGGTTATTATTTTCCCTACTGAGTGCATATATATGTATATATATTTTTCTTGATTTTAGTACGTTTTTTTTGTTTTAAAACATTTCCTTTTTTTGGTTTATGGTTTATCTTGAACTTTTCTAAACCATTAATTTTTTCTCTCTCTAATACCACCAATAAAGAATTATTTCAATCTAAAAAAACAATTCAACACCCTAAAATATATGTATATATATATATATGAAAATCCATAAAGTATGGCAAACATATCATTTATTTATGTTGTTGCCTTTACTATTGGCAAAAATGCCAACAGAAAAAAATTTGACTGAATGAGTTAGTGTGAAGAGAAAAAGCCAAAAAGTAATTAATACTTTATTTTTTAACAAACTAAACAATTTTTATAGTTTTACCTCTTTTTTTTCTCCTTTCACTTTGTTTGGCAATGTTTTATTGGAAAAAATTTAGCAATACATCATGTATGTGGAGTTAAAATAAAAAAATGTAGGCAACAATAGCATAAAAAGCTATAAAAAAAAATAGGGAAAAAGAAATGGATTTTTCAAATGCGCCTGAAAATATGCAACAGTAATAAATATATTTTAGCACCCAAAATGTATGGCAACAATTTTTTCGCACCATTTACGTAAATTCTTGTTATAACGAGTTGTTTTTGTTATTATTTTGTGTTGCTGCTGACTTTTGTTATATTTTTTGGAGCATTTTTTATTAGTTCGTTTAAAATTCTGCAGTTTATTTTGGAAATAAAATGTGAAAAATATTCAAAATATTTAAAGTTACGCAGGTGGTGGTTTAATTTCCGGGCTCAAATAGAACAGGACTAGAACTAAACTAGGACTGAACTAGAAATGAACTAGAATTTAACTAGTACTGAACAAGAACAGTACTACAACTGAAATAGAACTGAATTAGATTTGAACTAAAACTAAACTAGAATTTAACTAGAACTGAACTAGAACTGAACTAGAAATAAGCTAAAACTGTTCTAGAACTAAACTGGAGCTTATCTAGAACTGAACTAGAACGGAACTAGATCTGAATTAGAACTAAACTATAGCTGAACTAGAACTAAACCAGAAATGAACTAGAACTAAACTAAAGCTTAATTAGAACAGAAATAGAACTGAACTAGAACTTAACTAGAACTGAACTAGAACTATAACTTAACTAGAAGTGAAACAGAACTGAGCTAGATCGGATCTAGGTTTAAAATAGTACGTTTTTTTGGTCTGCAGTCTATTCTATATTTTACCCTACAGTCTATTCCTTTACTGTTCTAACATCCCTCGTAAATTTACATCCATACCAAACTATAGTAGTCACATATATCTGAGTGGTGTTGATTTGAGCATATCCAACAGTTCTTTTGTTTGTTATATTGACCAATAAATTCGTGCGGAGAGCAAGAAAGAGATTATCAGTAGTAATGGTAACTCACATGTTCGATATAATAAAATGAAAGAATAATTCATTATATTTTTTTCTACCCAGAAAAAAGTCTCGATTTGTTTTATTTTTTTTTTTTGGTAAAAGACCATGTGCACTGATACATATATTGAACTTTCCATAACAGACGGTTATTACTCCTAAAAATATGCAAACTCGTCGCATAAAAAGCCATTGTTTTCGGGGCAAATGTAGGTTAAATTCTTTTTTATTACATATATTTAAAAAAGAATGCATGAACATCATCAACTTTATCAATACTCTCAATATGTTTTTTAGTTTTTTGTTTTTGTCTTTTCTTTTATTTTCACAACAATACAACTTCATAATAATATTTGTTGTTTTAAATATTTCATCAATGTGTTGTTATTTTTATATTTTTATTTTTTATGGATTTCTTTTTAATTACTTTAAAAATCTTTAGGGTTGTTCTAAAATTTATATTTGAAAATAATATATAAATGTGTAAGACAGAAAAGAGTTTTATTTCCTATAATTATGCACGTTTGGGTGTTTTTTTTCTATTAGACCTATAAAAAATTATATTATATTTATGATTTGTTTTGAGTTCTTTTTTGGACGCTTTATGGTCATAATAAAAATATAATCATGTTAAAAAGTTTTTGTAAACACTGTCAAAATGTTGAAGATTTTCAAGATGTTTAAAATTCAAACAAAATAATAAAATTTTTAAAATAGGTAAAAAGTACTTTAATGTGCTAACACTCAAATTTTTAAGAAGCAAAATAATAAAAAGTGATACGAAACATATGTATGAGTAAAGCATTGGGCAAGACATTATTAATAATTTGTTCAAATATTTGTAGCTCAGCTATAGAACAGTTTTAGTTCAGTCCTACTTCAGTTCTAATTCATTTCTAGCTCAGTTCCAGTTCAATTCCAGTTCAGTCCCAGTTTAGTTCTAGTTCAGTTCCAGTTCAGTCCTAGTTTGTTTCTAGTTCAGTTCTAGTTCAGTTCTAGTACAATTTTAGTTTAGTTATAATTCAGTTCTACTTCAGTTCTAGTTCAGTCCTACTTCCAGTTCTAGTTAAGTTCTGGTTCAGTTCTAGTTCGGTTCTAGTTCAGTTCTAGTTTAGTTTCAGTTCAGTTCTAATTCAGTTCTAGTTCAGTTTTGATTAAGTCCTAATTCAGTTCTAGTTCAGTTCCAATTCAGTTCTAGTTCAGTTCTAATTCAGTTCTAGCTCAGTTCTAATTCAGTACTAGTTCAGTTCTAGTTTAGTTTCAGTTCAGTTCAATAATAGTTAAAATTCAATTCTAATTCAGTTATAGTTCAATTCTAGTTCAGTTCTAATTCTGGTCTAGTTCAATTCTGGTTCAATTCCAGTCAATTCCAATTCAGTTCTAGTTCAAATTTATTTGAGTTCTCGTTCACTTAAAATTCAGTTCTAGTTCAGTTCTAGTTCATAGTATAGTTCATAGTACACTCGAGACTATGGAATAGACTATAGTCGAGACTGTAAAATAGACTATAGTCGAGACTGTAGAATAGACTTTAAATAAAATTTTAAAATAAAAAATTATTTCCGATAATTAGAATAGCCCTTATATATACTACCTTTGGTAGTAGATATACTTAGAACTGTTTTGAGAATCTTAGAGTGTCTGTTATGCAGCAATCTGAACGTTTTCCCATTTTCAATGTTAATTAAATTTTACTTAGCTTATTTTAAGATTAATTATGCCTTTTATCTTCGAAAATGACCGTATAATTCAGTGGGATAGGTAAAAGTGGAAATTTTTAAAGCTGGAAGGGATGAATTTCTAGGAACACTACTTTCTAAAAACTTCTGTAAATCAAAAAATAAAAGCGGTCAAGAAATATATTGCCAAAAATGTGATTTTAGTGAAAAAAGTGGACTGAACTTATAATTTTGACTTTTAGTCTATAGAAAGATCAAATATCAAATAAAAGATACCAAACGGTGCATATAGGAACGAACACCTTTTAGTAATAAATATTTTAGCTAGCAGTATAATCAAATACCAATTGAACGTTTTTGTACACGGAACAAAAAAAAAAAACTAACCTTATAGATTTGCCCGTACACCTTATAGTCGAGACTATAGAATAGATTATACTCGAGACTATAGAATAGACTATCCTCGAGACTACAGAATAGACTATAGTCAAGACTATAGAATAGATATTAGTCGAGACTATAGAATAAGTATTAGTCGAGACTATAGAATAGACTATAGAATTGACTATAAACAAGACTATAGTAGAAACTATAGAATAGACGAATAATCAAGACTGTAGAGTATACTGTAGAGATTATAGAATAGATTATATTCGAGATTATAGAATAAACTAAGGTCAAAACTATAGGCTATAGTCAAAACTATATACTATACCATAATCAAACAGATAATTTATTTCGTTCATAAATTTCAAATTCTATCTTTCGTTTGTTAAGATCAACAGATTCATCTTTATTCACCTTTTGAATTAAATGCATTTGCTTGCCTTAAAGCCATTTTATTTAAAGCATTTAATTTGAAAATGCTACCATTAATACTTTGGTTAAACATGTAGATAATCTAATTTCATATGCATCCTTTAAGGATATCCTATGCAAAAATACATTTTATATATGTTTGTATATGAAGAGGAGTTTAAGGAGTTACACATGCATTTAGTATTAAAATAACACATAATTGCCTAGAAATTGTGCTTTCCCAGATGGCAAATTAAGGATGATGACTATAGTAATAAAATACATAATTTTCAACTCTTTAGGAAAGTGCATTTATAAATGTTTGTTAGTTTGTTGTTAAAACTCATAAATTGTTTTCACTTATGAAAACAACAACAAACTGAAAGTGTAGTTCTATTTAAAGGTATGCAGTTAAAAAGACAGAGCAATTAATTAAAGTTAATTTGTTTAGTAATTTTTATTTGAAACTCCTCTTGAAAGCTGTGGACGATAAACTTTCTACCTTTGTGTTTCATGCAAGTTTCAGTTGCAGGTTGAATGAAAAATTTTATAATATTTAAAATGTTTATTATTTTTGCTGGCGCTTTATTTAATATATATATTTTTTTGTAATACATTTTCACAGGTGCCATAAAACGTTGTTAACATTTCATAATTTACGGGCAGCAGTGGCTCTTTTATTGTTCGCCATTAATACAATAGAATTAGCAAAGGCACTTTTGCCCTTGCCTAGCAATATAATAGATGGCGACAGTAACAGTGGTAATAACGGATATGAAAACATTTACCAAGGAAACGGAAGTGAAAGTAATTTGCCACATCAGCAGCATCAGTCACAGACATTTATAGACACAGCACCAGATTTTATAGTGGTGGTTATTGGTTTTGCCAGCCTGGCCAATGCTTTGGCTGCTTTAATTTTAACTATAATATTAATTTGGTATCATCGTTTGGTTGAACTAAAAAAATCTTTAGGTAAATGAAATATATATGCATATATATACATTTTTTAAATATAAATTTAACAATTACTTTCAAATATGTGTCTGTGTTTGTTTTATATTTTTATAGAATTTCTGTATGTCAGCAGCACAATGTCGGTGTTAATTTTTATTTTACGTATTTATGAATTGGCGGAAATTGTTTATTATGATTCTATAATGACCTTGGAATCTGTTATACAAGCCTCGTCAGCTTTGTGTTTACTGCTGTTGGCCAGTATAGATGGTTTTACGGTTTACAAAGAGGTAAGTTTTTAATTTAAATATAATTTAATTGTTTTTTTTTTACTCCTGTTTGTTGGCGAGATTTTACAAATGATTTAATTTAAGCGTATTAGGTGACGTATAATTGATATTAATCAGAGGTTAAGGGTTGTTGTTTCAAATAATTAAAAATAGATTTTTTAAGCGCTATAGAGACACAATTAGGAATAAAAAATTATATTTATTTATAAAGCATTAGTTCTAGTTTGGTTTGTTTAGTTTTAGCTCATTTTTAGTTCAGTTGTAGTTCAGCTGTAATTCAATTTCAGTTCAGTTTAAGTTAAGCAATTCAAAATAAATGCTTTAAATAAAATGGCTTTAAGGCAAGCAAATGCATTGAATTCAAAAGTGAGAAAATATGAATTTGTTGATTTTAACTATTTTAAGATAGAATTTGAAATTTATGAATGAAATAAATTATCTGTTTGACTATAGTATAGTTTCTAGTTTTGACTATAGCCAAGTCTATAGTTTATACCTTAGTTTATTCTATAATCTCGAATATAATTTACTCAATAATCTGTGTATTCTATTCTACAGTCTTGATTATATTATATTCTGTAGTCTTGGTTCTGGTTCAGTTCTGGTTCAGTTTTTGTTCAGTTCTACTTCAGTTCTAGTTCAGTTCTAGTTCAATTCTAGTTCAGTAGTGCGATTCAGTAACTTATTTTAACGATAATCGCATCGTTAAAATTAGTAAACAACAAAATTGTCGATTTAGTTATTCTCTAACACTTTTAACAATATTTGTTTGCGTCAACTTAAAAACAAAAATTTTTGTGTTGTTAATATATTGACAAAAATTAGCCAAAGAGCCAACCCAATGATTCAGACGTTGTTTTGTGGTTGTAGTCTGTGCTTCCACGTTATAGATGGTGCTTCTACGTTTGCGAATCTTCTTTTAGGAGTAGTGGTCATTTTGAAGAAAACCATTAACAGAAACACATCTTAATCTATATCAAATTCATAATTTAATCAATCACGGTCTTAAAATTGTTAAACAAATTTCGATTTGTTTCAAATTTATTTGTTTTTCTTTTTTATTTGGTTTTGAACCTTACTTTTATTTCGGCATTTCCTTGTGGAGAGCTGCCACACGAAATAATAGTTATATACAATCGTTTAAGAGTACTTAGTGAATCACACAATCGTTACTGCAAACAACAATTGCTATTGACAAGTTTTGCGATTGTCGAATCGTTAAAAGTTACTGAATCGCACTACAGTTCTAGGTCAAGTCTCGTTCAGTTCTACTTTAATTCTCGTTCAGTTCTACTTCAGTTCTCGTTCAGTTCTAGTTCAGTTTTAGTTCAGTCCTAATTCAGTTCTAATCCAGTTCTAGATAGTTCAGTTTTAGTTCAGTTCTCGTTCAGCTCTCGTTAAGTTTTTTTCCAAATCAATTATTTATTTATTTATTTATTTACAATTATTGTTTACAATTCAATAGATTAACATTTTATATTAATATTTTTAACAAATTTAAAAGAAAATACAATTTAAAATATATGTTGAGTTCCTTGGCATATGTTGAAGTTACTTCATGGCTGGAACATTTAATTTATAGTTCGTATTCATATACACATTTCCAGGTGCAGAGGTTTAAATATTCGGGTTTTCGTATACTATCCCGCAAAACTCGTGAGCTTGTCTGCAGGAAATTTTAATAATAATTTACTTCATATTAAATTCAACGAGCGTTCATTTAATAGGTAGTTTTTAATTTCTTTGAGTTTTTTGTATTTATTTTTAGTATTTAGAATATTTATGGGTATTTTGTTTAGAACAGTGGGCAGTACGACGGGCAGTATGTTTCGGCCATACTCATTTGTAAAACGTTGAACTTTATATCTTTCTTGTGATTTCATTCTTGTGTTATGTGTGTGATCAATTGTCTGCAAGAATCGGCTGTCATCATCAAATTCCTTGATAATTGTTGTGTGATATATATATATATATATATATATATGTTTTTAACATTCATAATGTTTAGATTTTTTTGCCAAGTTGTATGATTTAGGAACATTGGTGGAATCGGTAGTGGTGTTGGGATTGTTCTGGTAGTAATGGTGATGTTTTTTCCATAAAATTCTAAGCAGACAGTATTGAGTTTTTTTGTAATGTGCTGTTATATCTGACATTTCCCCATGCTGTTATTCCGTGTCTGATATATGATTCGGCTAGTGAGAAGTACGCTTGGCGGAGTGCACTGTAAAGAGCGCAGTTGCTTAAATGAGAAAGTATATATGATGCCTTTCTGAGTTTTTTTTTTTGTAAATTTTGAATATGTATGTGCTTTCCATTTAAACGTGCTATCAATGATTTCTCCCAAATATTTATAGGAATTGACTTTTCCTATGATGGAACAACAAGTGTCATTAGCGTGTGTATTATTGTAGATATTTCTGTGTAGGCAGTCTGTGTTGTGAAATTTAATTTCTGTATTTGAATTTGCGATGTGTGGTGGTTTAATATGTATAAGTTTGGTTTTATTTGCTATATTGTTGTCAGCTACAATTATGGCGGTATCATCGACATATGCGAAAGTTGTTCCTTTTTTTAAACATTTGAGCATGTCATTTGCATATATTATATACAATATGGGTCCAAGTTTTGAACCTTGCGGTACCCCACAATCATATGACATTTTGTTGCTTAATTTATTATATATTTTTACATGGAAGTTTCTATAATCTAAATAGCTTTTAAACCATTGTAGTAAATTTCCCCTTATACCGTTTCTCTCTAGTATTTCTAACAATTTCTCATGCGACAGGGTATCAAATGCTTTCTTGAAATCGATAAATAAAGCTAGTCCATGCATATGTTTACTTAGGCATTCATTGATGTATATTGAAAAATTTCCTAAAAGTTTGTTAATGTTTTTGCCCTTTTGGAATCTAAATTGATTTCTTTTTTGACGATTTTATATTTTTGTAAAAAACTTTGTCCACAACAGACAAAATAGCTATTGGCCTATAATTATTAACATCCAATTTAGCGCCATTTTGATATATTGGCCTAACTATTGATGTTTTAAGCAGATTTGGTACAATTGCTTGTTCTAAACTAGAATTTATTAATGTTGTAAAAATTGGTGTTAAAAAAGTGGCATTTATTTTAAGATATTTCGGTCGTAATCCGTCAGCTCCGGCACCTTTGCTAATGTTTATATTTTTTAAAATATTGTAAATTTCCTCTTCGTTGGTATATTCAATATAGATAGTGTTAGTCACTGGAGTATTTCAAATTTGTATTATCTGTATGTTACAGCAGTGTATAATTTTTTTGACATTTGCATTGAAATTTAAAGAAAGGTTGTTTGTCTTCATTTTAAAAATTTTTCATTATAAAATCGTCTATATTTAGAGATTTTTTACCAATTAATTCATTTATTAATTGCCACGTTATTCGATTATCGTGTCGATTTCCAATAAATTTATTTTTATAATATTTTTATTTTTTCAAAAATAAGTGTTTTATTTATTTGATTTCTAAAAGTTTTATATTCGTTTTCATATATATATTTTTTCGATTATTACGCCATTTTTTAAAAGGTTTATCCCGAAAATCACAAGCTTTCACAATATCTTCACTTATCCAGGGATTTAATGATCTTTTTTTTATATTTTTTTCTTTTCTAATTGATTTGTTATATACGAGTATTTCATTAAATATTTCTTGTATATTATTAAACAAATTATTTGGATTGGATGTTTGTTGTATAAACGCATTCCAATTTGTATCGCGAATTTGTTTATTTATTTTATAATTGTAAAATTGTGGCCCCTGATTTAAAAGGTTTTCCTTGCCCTGATTGTTTACCTCTTCATCAACACAACAAAATAACGAATAATGGTCCGATATTATTGTTGTTATTATTGCAACATATGTTTTTCTTTTTGATGTTTTATTATTTTTTATGAACAGATGATCAATGCACGTGCTTGTATTTCTCTTTGGATCATCACGTCTGCTCTCGTTTATCATACATTGTAAGCCATTGCTCATAACCATGTTCAAGGTATGTTGTTATTGTGATAATTTCTCCTAATAAATCAACGTTCACTCCTCCTACAAGTATAATATCTTGTTTTTTCTTTTTGTTGTTTATTATTATATCGAGTTCTTTTATAAAAAACGAAATATTTGTGTGAGGGGGATGGTAAATAGGTAAGGGAGTAGTTCTTTTGTTATTGATATTAATGTCTAATTGTATTATTTCTAAAGAGCTAGCTGTTACAACAATATGATTAAAAGTTAAATCTTCTGATATATACACTGCAATCCCTCCACCTCTATTCTCTCTATTGAGAAAGACAAAATTGAAATATTTAATATTGTAGAAAGTGTTTTCAGTATAGTTTATTCTATAATCTCTATGGTCTACTTTACAGTCTTGATTATTGTCTAATCTATAGTCTCGGTTCTGGTTCAGTTCTAGGTCAAGTCTCGTTCAGTTCTACTTCAGTTCTAGTTCAGTTCCCGTTCAGTTTTAGTTCAGTCCTAATTCAGTTCTAGCCCAATTCTAGAGCAGTTCTGGTTCAGTTCTAGTTCCGTTCTAGCCCAGTTCTAAATCAATTCTAGGTCAAGTCTCGTTCAGTTCTAGTTTAGTTCTGGTTCAGTTCTAGTTCAGTTTTCGTTCAGTTCTGGTTCAGTTCTGGTTCAGTTCTGGTTCAGTTCTGGTTCAGTTCTGGTTCAGTTCTGGTTCAGTTCTAGTTCAGTTCTAGTCCACTTCTAAATCAGTTCTAGGTCAATTCTAGTTCAGTACTAGTTCAGTTCTGGTTCAGTTCTAGTTCAGTTCTAGTTAAGTTTTCGTTCAGTTCTAGTTCAGTTCTAATTCAGTTCTAGTCCAGTTCTAGATCAGTTCTAGTGCAGTTCTTGTTCAGTTCTGGTTTAGTTCTGGAGTTCTGGATTAGTTCTAGTTCAGTTCTCGTTCAGTTTTAGTTCAGTCCTAATTCAGTTCTAGTCCAGTTCTAGAGCAGTTCTGGTTCAGTTCTGGTTGAGTTCTAGTTCCGTTCTAGTTCAGTTCTAAATCAGTTCTAGTTCAGTTCTAGGCCAAGTCTCGTTCAGTTCTAGTTCAGTTCTCGTTCAGTTCTGGTTCAGTTCTGGTTCAGTTCTGGTTCAGTTCTATTTTTTTTTTTTTTTTTTTTTTTTTTTTAATTTTTATTAATTTATTTATTTACAGTTATTGTTTACAATTCAATAGATTAACATTTTATATTAATATTTTAAAAAATTGAAATGAAAAATATAAGTTGGGTTGTCCTCGGCTTATGTTGAAGTTACTTCATTCCTGGAAAATTTCATTTATAATTCGTGTTCCTATATCTCCAGTTGCTGAGGTTTTAATATTCGGTCTTTCATATATTTTATTTTCATTTATATGGTTTATTTTAATTTTAATTTTATTCATTTAATTTATTTATTATTATATTTTTAATTTTATGTGTTTTAAATCTTGTTTATTTTAGAGAATTTTATAATATTATCCCGCAAAGCTCATAAGCTTGTCTGCAGGAAATTTTATTAATAATTCACTATATATTTAATTCAACGAGTGTTCATTGCAAATTTATTAAGTAGTTTTTAATGTCTTTGTGTTTTTTGTATTTATTTTTAGTATTTAGTATATTTATGGGTATTTTATTTAGAACAGTGGGCAATACGACGGGCAGTGTGTTTCTTCCATACTCATTTGTAAAACGTTGGACTTTATATCTTCCTTGTGATTTTATTCTTGTGTTATGTGTGTGATCAATTGTTTGCAAAAATCTACTGTCGTCATCAAATTCTTTGATAAGTGTTGTGTGGTATATGTTTTTGACATTCATAATGTTTAGGTGTTTTGCCAAGCTGTTTGTTTTAGGAACATTGGTGGAATCGGTAGTGGTGTTGGGATTGTTCTGATAGTTATGGTGATGTTTTTTCCATAAGATTCTAAGCAGGCTGTCTTGGGTTTTCTGTAGTGTGCTATTATATCTGACATTTCCCCATGCTGTTATTCCGTGTCTGATATATGATTCGGCTAGTGAGAAGTACGCTTGGCGGAGTACACTGTAAGGAGCGCAGTTGCTTAAATGGTAAAGTATAT
This sequence comes from Protocalliphora azurea, assembly GCA_932274085.1. Lineage (NCBI taxonomy): Eukaryota > Metazoa > Arthropoda > Insecta > Diptera > Calliphoridae > Protocalliphora > Protocalliphora azurea. The sequence goes on from OW026520.1 coordinate 27,341,013, forward strand.
ATGAGGCCTTTCTGAGTTTTTTTTGTAAGTTTTGAATATGTGCTTTCCATTTAAATGTGTTATCAATGATTACTCCTAAATATTTATAGGAATTGGTTTTTTCTATAATGGGACAAGACGTGTTATTAGCCTGTGTTGTATTGCAGATATTTCTGTGTAAGCAGTCTGTGTTGTGAAATTTGATTTCTATATTTGAATCTGTAATGTGTGGTGGTTTAATATGCATTATTTTGGTTTTATTTGCATTGATGATAAGGCCATTGTCATGGCTCCATCTGGTTGCTATATCCAGTTGTTGTTGCATTATGTTTTTTGCGTTTGCTATATTGTTATCAGCTACAATTATGGCGGTATCATCGGCATATGCAAAGGTTGTTCCTTCTTTTAAACATTTGAGCATGTCATTTGCATATATTATATATAATATGGGTCCAAGTTTTGAACCTTGCGGTACCCCACAATCATATGACATTTTGTTGCTTAATTTATTATTGATTTTTACGTAGAAGTTTCTGCAATCTAAATAGCTTTCAAACCATTGTAGTAAATTTCCTCTTATACCATTTCTCTCTAGTATCGCTAATAATTTCTTATGCGAAAGAGGATCAAATGCTTTACTGAAATCAATAAATAAAGCTAATATATGCATATGTTTACTTAGGCATTCATTGATATAAGTTGAAAAATTTCCTAAAAGTTTGTTGATATTTTTACCTTTTTGGAATCCAAACTGATTTTTATTGATGATTTTATATTTTTGCAAAAAGTTTGTTAGTCTTCTGACTATTATTTCCTCAAGGATTTTTTCCACGACAGACAAAATAGCTATTGGCCTATAATTATTAACATCCAATTTATCGCCATTTTTATATATTGGTCTAACTATTGATGTTTTAAGCAGACTTGGCACAATTGCTTGTTCTAAACTAGAATTTATTAATGTTGTAAAAATTGGTGTTAAAAAAGTAGCATTTATTTTAAGATCTTTCGGTCGAATTCCGTCAGCTCCGGCCCCTTTTCTAATGTTTATATTTTTTAAAATATTGTAAATTTCTTCTTCGTTTGTATATTCAACATAAATAGTGTTAGTCACTGGAATATTTGATGTTTGTATTGTCTGTATGTTGCAGCAGTGTATAATTTTTTTGATATTTGCATTGAAATTTAAAGAGAAGTTATTTGTTATATTAGTTATGTCTTCGTTTTTAAAATGTTTCATTATAAAATCATCAATATTTGTAGATTTTTTACCAATTAATTCATTTATTAATTGCCACGTTATTCGCATATCGTGTCGATTTTCAATAAATTTATTTTTATAATATTTATTTTTTTCAAAAATAATTGTTTTATTTAATTGATTTCTAAAATTTTTATATTCACTTTCATATATTTTGTTTTTTCGATTATTGCGCCATTTTTTAAAAAGTTTATCCCGAAAATCACAAGCTTTCACAATATCTTCACTTATCCAGGGATTTATTGACATTTTTTTTATATTTTTTTCTTTCCTAATTGATTTGAAAATTAAATCTTTCTTGTATATTATTAAACAAATTATTTGGATTGGATGTTTGTTGTATAAACGCATTCCAATTTGTATCGCGAATTTGTTTATTTATTTTATAATTGTAAAATTGTGGTCCCTGCTTTAAAAGGTTTTCCTTGCCCTGTTTGTTTACTTCTTCATCAACACAACAAAATAACGAATAATGGTCCGATATTGTTGTTGTTATTATTGCAGCATATGTCTTTGTTTTCGATGTTGTTTTATTAGTTTTTATGAATAGATGATCGATGCACGTGCTTGTATTTCTCTTCGGATCTTCACGTGTGCTCTCGTTTATCATACATTCTAAGCCATTGCTCATAATCATATTAAGGTATGTTGTTGTTGTGATATTTTCTCTTAATAAATCAATGTTCACGTCTCCTACTAGTATAATATCTTGTTTTTTCTTTATGTTGTTTATTATTATATCGAGTTCTTTGATGAACGATGGAATGTTTGTGTGGGGGCGACGGTAAATAGATAAGAGAGAAGTTATTTTGTTATTGATATTAATATTTAATTGTATTATTTCTAAAGAGCTAGCTGTTACAATAGTATGATTCAGTTCTAGTTCAGTTCTAGTTCAGTTCTAAATCAGTTCTAGTCCAGTTCTAAATCAGTTCTAGTTCAGTTCTAGGCCAAGTCTCGTTCAGTTCTAGTTCAGTTGTAGTTCAGTTTTCGTTCAGTTGTAGTTCAGTTCTAGTTCAGTCCTAATTCAGTTCTAGTCCAGTTCTAGATCGGTTCTAGTTCAGTTCTTGTTCAGTTCTGGTTTAGTTATGGATTAGTTCTAGTTCAGTTCTAGTTTATTTGTAGTTCAGTTCTAATTCAATTCTAGTTTAGCTCAGTTCTACTTCAGTTAAATTCTAAATATATTGAAATAATTAATTTGTACAAATTATTACCTAATTTAGAAAATTGCATATAATTTTTTTTCTAATAGCTTTATTTAAATTTCAAAAGCCGTAGAGAGTACCTAACAATCCCGGGTTTAAAGCTAAATATTTAATGTTTTAAATATAGTTAAGTGTTTCCACAAAATTACTATATAATAGCAACATATGCTAAATATAGTTTTTATTTTCCTTTTTTTTTTTTTTTTGAAAAATCATTTAACTACTTTATCAAATTTATAACAATAAATGACACTTTTAAAAACTAAAATCTACTCATGACAGCAGCAAAAAATGTAGCTTTGGACAAAAACAAAACTAAAATAAAATATATTTTTTTAGATGTTATGAAAACTGATACTTCTAACAAAAGCAACTAGCAGCAACGTATGGCAAAGAGAGGAGAAGGGATATTGGGCGGAAAAAAAGGAGCTGATAGCATATGGATTCATTGTAAATTCTACAGTTCCCTTAGAATATTATAACTGAACAAAAAGAAAAAAAAAAAAAAAAAAAAACTACAGCACAACAAAATGGGAAAAAACAAAATAAATCTCATACATGTGTAGGAATATTTATGCATATGCCTTCTCTTACTTTGAATATGTGTGTAAGAGAAAAAGTGTGTGTTTATGAGAAATATAACTAAAAATTCATATGATGTTATGATAGACAACTATCACTACATACATGAATATATGGGAACAAATGTCTATACAATTGCCTGCAGTAGCAATGCACTAACTCACCAAATATTCACAGTTATGTATGTGACTATTTGTAAGAGTTTATGCATTTTAGTGTATATGTGTTTCTGAACAACTGTATTTACGCGTTGAAATCCCATTCCCTAAGAGCTTTTTCTATGCAGATGATGATGATAAAAATAAAAAAGTGATAAAATACATTTCTTCTTTAGTATCAGCTGCTCTGAAATATATTTTGCTCTGCTTGTATGTAGCGGTAGTATTGTAACATTTTTGTATATATATATATATATTTCTAACAAGTATGTAGAAATATAACAATAACAAAAATCATAATATAATAAAAAAAGAAGAGATATTTTCCAAACAGTAACAATCTATACAGCATATAAAATATTTAACATAACGGGAGTGAGAGAAAAAAAAAGGAAAAGGAATAAAAATGAATGCTTATGTATAGGAAATAGTGGATGAAAAAAGTAAGAAAAATGCTACATTTATAGTAAAAAATATATTGCATTATAAAGATTAATTGAAGTTCTTTTCATGTCCCAAGATGTGCTACTTTTTAAACTCCAACCTTTTATAGTCCAAAACATACCTGCTTTATAAAGGGTTTTATAGTCCACTGTAAAGTATAATTCTGAACTTCTTAATAGTTCATTATAAATTCCAATTGTGGTTCCCTTTATAGTAAAATATCTACAAAGTTCAATAGCGGTTCCATTATAAAGTCTAGTTGCGGTTTCTTTTTTAAACCAAAATATGCTTATTGCATTCTAAAATTTAATGACTGTCTTTTGATTTTTTTTTTCATTTTATGTTACGGGTATGTAATTATTTTTATTAAATACCACAAATAAGTTTTAAAAATTCTAAAATATAGCAGATTTAAAACTCCAAAATACAATTTTTTTACCTTTTTCCATTAAATTTTATCACCCACTGTCTCTCCAAAAATTATATTTTATCTCCTATTTCGTCAACTAAAAACGTTGTGTGATATCTATGTGTAGTTGCCTTGATGAGAGTACTTATGATTCAGTAAAAAGTATTTTTAACATTTCATTTAAAACATATTTTTTAGCATTTTTTTTGTTTTGCAATTTCTGTTAAAGTTTTATTTGTGTATTTTTATAAACACCATAAAATTGTTAGAAAATATTTCACTTTTTTATTGTTGGTTCTATTTCTATTCGATTATGAATTATTTAGTTGAAATGTACAATATTAGAAAACAAGTAAATTGACATGAAAAATGAAACAATTGTTTAGAGGAGATATTTTAGGGATATATCTAATTTGGAAAAAAGGAATAGGGTTTTTAATAAATTTTAGAGAAAATGTATTAAATATTTGTAGTTACCTAAAAAAGTAAATTTAAACTCTCATACGATTTAAAAGATTTTGCTATGTTTTTGAGTTTTGTATTGTAAAAATATTATATTGTTTAAAAAAGTAATGTTTTATTTTATTTAAACTAAACTTTTTAATTTTAAAAAACTAGTTAAAAACGATCATATATTATTATATATTTCCCATGTATGAAAATATAATGATTTATATCAGTCTATATATAAATTAGTAAGTACTCGTATATGCAATTTTGTGCAATATGTGGGTCCATATATGAAAATCTGTGTAATATACAATATAATTTATGAACAATTTTGTCATATATGGACCTAACTAAATATGAACATTTCTTGTCATATATGGTACCATGTATGAGAAAATTTCTCATATATGATAGCATAAAAATCTAGTCCAGAGGTTTACACTCAAGATAGATAGATAGAGAAGGTTGACGTTATACCAAAAAGTACCACATCTCCACCCAGAGACCGATCTCGGTCCATTGTGAGTCCCCTCATTGTAAAGCTGTGAAATAAAGAATACAAAAAACAGAAAATAGGAGAATAGGAATAGAAAAGAAAATAATAGGAATGAAAGCGAATCATGTAGGAGGATTAGCAATGTTACCAATCCCCCTAGAGTTGTACCCCTGATTCTCCCTTAAAGAGTCGATTCCCATGACGAAGCCTATGACGTCTACAAGTTCTACGTCCCGAACGTCACTTAGCCCGCCGAGGAACTGGCCGCCCAGCCACTTCATCCTACGATGCTGCAATCGTGGACAATGGCATATAATGTGCTCAATAGACTCGGTCTCGTCGACGTCTCCACACATTCTACAAAAATCGGAATTGCTAGCGTCCCATCTAGACCTCATCTTCCCTGTCAAACAGTGACTCGTTATGGCCCCTATCATGATTTTTAAGCTTCTCCTATTCAAGCCCAGAAGAGTGCTAGTACCTGCCTTGTCTAGTGCTGGCCATATCGCCCTCAATTTACACTCAAAGTTAGTCTAAAAATTAACCATCAGAATTTTAATGAATTATTTAGTTCCTTATTTAGTCACCTATGTCCTTTTAAGTTTTAAGTTTTTTTTTAAATGATATTTTTTGTGCATTGCCATTTTTGACGACCATTTAGAAATTTGTGCCACTTTTTTAATCTTTCAGCCTAGGATTTTTAGAGTTTCAATATAAGCGTATATGCTGTTTGAGAGATTTCTTAGTCTGCGAAGCCATGACATAAAAATCTTATAGAAAAAATATGAAATTTCATGACAATACAATATTATATTTTATTATTATATTAAAAAAAAAAAAATTAAAAAAATCGACATTAAAAAAATAATCAATCAATACATATATTAGACAACTCCCTGTTCGATTTGATGTTTTAAGAAACAATTTATTCTTTGATTAATGAAGTGAACTTTTTTGCAAGACATGTTCCTTATACAGGTAAAAAACTTTTCCCTTAATTATTTTTAAAAAAATCATAAGCTGTCTTTAACGAATTAAAAACTTTTGCAGATGATTCTTAAAAGATTTATCTTGTCTTTAGAACAGTGAAGGGAATTTTTGAAATCTAGACCGCAAAATGCTACTAGTGCGTGTTTGACCATCAAATGCCTAAGAAGAAGGAAGTGAGGTTAAGTCAAGAGCGAGAGATCGTATTTATTATTATTGTTAATTTTTATGCTTTAAATAAAGTTAAAAAATAGAAATGAAAATAAGCTAATAATTGTTATTCACAATAGTTTTTCAGATGATGTATATAAGAATATATGTGTATAGTCACATTTTTCAATATACCCTCAATTTTCGGATCAAAATATATATGGATACCATATATGCTTAAATATATGGTCCATACATAATATTTTTAACTGGGAAATAAAATTCAGGAATTATTTTTCAAGATTGTAATTATTTATATAGGGTGCGTATGAGTAATATTAATTAGTGACTTAAATCAGAAAATTTATTACAGTTTTGTTATCTAAAGTATTGAATAAATTTAAAAAATTGGCGTTAATAGTTAACTATTTAGTTTTTTAAGAAAGTCTAAAATATTTCAAAAATTTTACAAAAATTTAGAGTAAAAAATGTAAAAAAAAAATTAAATGAGGCCAGTTGAAACAAACAAGTCTAAAATACTTTTTAAAAGAATTTATTACTTCAAGGTCAATATTATAGGAATCCAACAAATCATGTATGAACGACATTCAATTACAGTATGTTGTAACTATATCTTTTAAGATCCTATATAATTTATAATTTATATTTTGCTATTTCAAATCAAAAAAGTCCGTACATATGTCAATGGCCAGTTTCCAGATAAATTATGGACCTAGTGGTTACAGAGATTTGTCAGATATTTTTTCCTATATTTCGCTTAATAAATTGGGATTAAAAAAAGACTTTTTCCAAAAGGGCACTCTTTTACAAAAACGGATTTTTTTTGAAAAGAACGAATTAAAAAAAAATAATAAAATAAAATATAAAAATAAAATAAAGTTTTTCATAAATGTACATTTATGTACGTTTATTTATGTAGCAAAAAGCTAAGTTTTTTCAATTAAGGCATAAATTAAAAATAATAATAATAATAATAGTAATAATTAAATAAAAATAAAAATTAAAAAAAAAATTTCATTAAAAAATAAATAGTGAAAATACACTGCCTTCCACTTGAATAAGGAATCACATTTTTTTTTAAATTTAATTAAGTATATCTCCTAAACTAAAGTTCAGAAAAAAATAATTTTTTGCGCAATCAAATTTCAAAGTGTTGGCTTTAGTTTCCTGAAGAAATAAAGACATGTATTACAGTGGTACTATTTCGTGTGTCACTTGAATAAGGAATTCTTTTAATATTAATCAGGAAGGCTATGATTTGAATTTCTTTCAATATAAACGGCTAGAGAATTTTTAATTTGATAGTTTTTAAATAGTTTTTATTCAAAATGGGACGTGGTAAGGCTGTTAATAACTCTGAAAAAGAAAAAATTCTGATTTTGAAATCTCAGGGTCAGAATCCGGTCCAAATAGCCAAAAACATTAATAGAGGAAAGACAGTTGTGTATAATTATTTAAATAACGTGGAAAGATATGCAAAAAACAACCTCAAAAGAAAGACGAAAATTCTCAGAATTGCATCAAATTCTGCCATGTCGTTATCAAAAATACGTGAAAAAGTGGAGTCAGTGCCAGTCTAAGAACAGTGCACCGTATTTTAGAGTCGTGCCCATACATAGTCCGATGAAAACTGCAAAAAAAACCATCACTTAATGAAAAACGCAAATCTACAGTTTGCCAAAAATACAATGACATGGTCCGACAAATGGTTTAAAGTTGTATTTTTCGATGAAAAAAAGTTTAATATTGATGGTCCCGACGAGTATAACTATTACTTCCATGACCTAAATAAGGAGAATTTATTTTTGAGCCGCAGACACAGACGAGAGGGCAGAATAATGGTATGGGGTGCCATTTCGTATTATGGTACCATAGAATTGGTTTTTTTATCCAACAAAATGACTGTAACGACTTACAAAAACATTCTGGAGGAAGCATTTCCAAAATTTAATGATTTCTTTGGACCCATACCTTGAACGTACCAACACGGCAACGTTCCGATTCATACCGCCAGAGCAGTAAAACAATGGATTAATCAACAAGGTATTCAACTTTTGGATTGGCCCCCGTATTCACCAGACCTGAATCCAATGGAATGTATCTGGGGTTGGCTTGCAAGAAAAGTTTATGAAGGAGGAAAACAATTTGAGACGATAGAATCCTTAAAGGATGCAATAACGGAAGCATGGAGTTCAATTTCGCTAAATTACTTAGAGTCATTATACAAGTCGATGCCAAATCGCATTTTTGAGGTTATTTCTAAAAATAGTGGCAGTACTCATTACTAATTGAATGCTAGAGGATAATAGCTTTCATTTTTATAACCTAAAATTTAAAAATAAATTACAGTTTACTTAGTTTTAAAATATTCCTTATTCAAGTGACACACGAAATAGTACCACAGAAATACATGCCTTTAAATAAATGCATAATTTTAGTATAACAAAATATGTATATTTTTTATTTCTTCAGGAAACAAAAGCCAACACTTTGAAATTTGTTTGCGCAAAAAATTATTTTCTTCTGAATTTTAGTTTAGGAGATATACTTAATTAAAGTTAAAAAAATATGACTCCTTATTCAAGTGGCAGGCAGTGTAAATCCATAAGTTTCGAAAAAGTATCAAATTTTTAAAAAAAGTACCAATTTTTGGAAAAAGGTAAAACTAATAATAAAAAAAATGTTTTGCAGATGTTTCACAAAAAAAAATATCAAAATAAAAGAAGTAAATAATAAAATTTCGCAAAAAGTACCAATTTTTAAGAAAAACAATAATTTTTGGAAAAAGCTAAACATTTAAAAAAATTTTTGCAAAAAGCATTAAAAAAAACAAATTTTAAATAAAATTTACAAATTTTCATAAATTTTTCAAAACGTGCCAGTTTTTTAATTTAAGTACCATAAAAAATAAATAGTATTTCCAAAAAAATGTCAATTTTTTTTTTAAATGTACTTATTTTAAACAAAAGTAACACATTTTTAAAGGCTACCAGGTTTTTAAAATAGTAAAAAAAAGTTTTGCAAAAAACATTTTTTTTTTCAAAAATATATTAGTTTAACCAAATGTGCCTTAAACATATAAAACAATTTCGAAAAACTATTAATTTTTTGAAAATAGGTACAATGTTGAAATTTTAAAAGTAGGTACTTTTACGGTTAATATCAATTTTACTAAAAATACTAATTAAAAAAAATAAAATAATATTAATTTTCGAAAGGAAGTAAAATTTTATAACGGTATATTTTTAAAATGGTGTAATTTTTTCAAAAAGAGTAACATTTTTCAGAAATAATTATAAAGTTAAAAAGACGCACAAAGTTTTAAAATAAATAACAATTTTCAAGAAAAGTACTTATTTTTAAAAAAGGTATTTTTTTTTAAAACAAGTATAATTTTTTTTTTTTCAAAATATGAATTTGCCAAAAACTACTCAAATATTTTCGCAAACGAACTAATTATTTAACTTCCAGCAAAATATAATTACTGTGTATGTTACTTAAGAAAATTTTTATATAACAGTAAAAGACTTTTCGACTTTTCACTTTTTTCAAAAGTTCAAAATTAAATGCTTATAACTTTTGACTCCGTAAATATTTTTTCAAAATTCTTTATATACACTATTTTGCTACTTTTTTGTAATAAAATAAAAAAATTGCGTGAAAGTCGGATCGAAAAAAAAAACTTCCCAAGATACGATAAAATGTAAAAATTTTAATCTTCGAAGCCCAATATCTTGTAAACTAAAAGAGATAATACATGCACATGACGATGAGAATACTCTCATATTAAAATCTTTCAAATTGATTCAGATATAAAACATCAGGATCGTTTTTAAAAGTGTTCATACCCAGACCCGCCCCCGGTAGTTCTATATGGTCCAAGCTCAAAACTCATTGCACCTCTACTACTGTTACTATGTGAAATTTTATCGAAATCGGTTGAGACGTTCCGAAATGGCAAAATTATTTCCATTTTATTTTTTGGTTCGCACACTGTGTGTCGGTTCAGCTTAATGATTAAGAAATATTTTAAATTTGTTATAGGTGACGTATGATTAATATTAATTCGTATATTATTTCACTTAATTGCTTATTACTTTTTTTTTTTGCAGAAAACTTAAGAGATTTTTAAAACTCATTAATAAATCTAAGAAAGTATTAATGAAATACTTTAAATAATTAAATAATTTTCATAAATATTTAATAGTAAAAGAGCAACCACATACTAAATTTTTGAACAAAGTTTTATTTTTTTTAGAAACTTTGACTTGTTTGCATAAATTGTTATTATTAACAGAACTTAAGATTATTTTTCAAATACTAGCTTATTGCTTTAGATAAAATTTATACTTCCAAAAGAATCTAAAACAACAAAATGCATAAAATCTTGACTCGTAAATATTATACATTTAGCTAAATTTAGTTGGCAGTGTAACGGAAGAAAGAAACTATAACTAAGTAGTTTTCCGCTAGTTGACTAACAAAATCTACACACAAAAAGCCAACATAATCATACAATAAGTATAACAGAGTCTGATTCTTTTACTCTAGAGGAGGAGAAGCAGTAAATGTTTTTGAGTTTGTGTGTTTTAAAGAAAAAGATGAGCATAAAAGTTAGTATTATTACTGCTATTATACCTAAACAGCTAAGAATACAATTTGCTTTAAATAAAGCAGAACAAAAAATCCAGCAACAATACTAAGAATACAAGATGTAGCTGGGATAAGCTCAAAAGGCGCAACAAGGAATGACATTAAATGCATAGACAACAAAGACTGCTGCTGTTATAGAACACTACAAGGACTATAAAGGACATACTGAGAAATGTTCATAAAATCCGGAAATTTATTTGTTTTTCTTTTAACCACAACAACTATAGTACAAGTACAGCAGCGCCAGTTTTGAGCAGCAACAATAATAATAATAAACCGCAACAAAACATCAAAAATGCATTTGCATTTTTTTTTAATTTTTTTTTGCTGTTTGCATTTAAAATAAACTATTACCATGACATACCAACACTGTAAACAATAATATTTAAAAATGTTAAAATAAAATAAAAAACCATAAAGATAACAATAAAACAAAAACTCTAATAAAATGAGAAAAATAATAAAATAAACTAAAAATAAAACAAAAACACTTAAAATGCCACAGTTGTCGTAATTAGCGAAAGTGGGAGTTGGAACAGATAGAAAAGGTTAAATTAAATTTATTGTAAAAAAAAAGAAATAATAATTTGTAACAATTAATACAAATGCCTTAAAAACCTTAGAAAGAATTAACAGATCTGAAAATATGAAGTTTTGATTTTTTTTTTATAGAAATTATAAAAGTTTTCCTATTTTGAATTTAAAAAAATTAAGTTTTCTTTTTTCCTTTAAATATATAAAAAATTGAATACCTTTTGTAAATCATCTTAGAGTTTAATTTATTCTGAACAAAATCACGTTTAAACTTTTCAAATCTCTTAGAAATTACTTAAACTGCAGCTAATTTTATAATCTGAACTACTGTGCGTATGATTAATACTAATTCAAGGGTAGCTAAACATAAATGCTCATAACTTTCTTTCTAACAAATCTACGAATCTTTTTAAAATATCATCTAAAAGCTAATGATGTTACAATTAAGGAAAAAATAATATTTTCTATAAAAACTACAAATATTCTATAAAAAATGACTTCAAACATAAAATTAAAAAAAAAAAAAAATAATAATAATAATAAGTTTTTTCAACTTCTATAATAATTTGTCCCCTTCAAATTAAAAAATATAATGATTAAATTCTTAGCAAATTCTTTAAACTAAATTATATTTATTAAATTAAACTAAAACACTAAACATACGATAAATAATTAATTTTAAGAGTTAAAAAAATCCTTATAAATCTAATCAAATACTTAATTTTAAAGAAATTACTTCAAAGGTCTAATTTTCTTTAAAAACAAATAACTATTAATAATTCCAATATATTTGTATAAATTACCCCTAAAAATAAATAAAACGTCTCTGATTTTGTTAAAAAAATATATAGCAACAATAACAAACCAGCAAGACTTTACTTAATATAATTTATATTTAATGAATTCAACAGATCACAAGTTAAGGATTTTAAGAGTTAAGAAGATTTTTTCCTATACTAATACACAATACACAAATAAACCACATTTTGTAACTCTCTGCTTTTCATACTGAAAAATTTGTTAAATAAACACACAAACCCTTTTTGGAGAGGAAGAAGAAAGAAATTTAAATAAACTGAAAATTTTATAAGAGATTTTAATATGTTTACAAATTAATTGAGGTTAAGCTTTATAACAAAAATATGTAAAAGTATGTTTGTGTAATACAGTACGAGCTAAAAGTGTGGTTATGTTAGAGAGAAAATGTACTAGAAAAAAATATTGTAATATTAAAAAATTTATAATGCACAGTGGGGCAGAATCGAACATTTTTGGAAATAAATCTGTAACTTCTAAACTGCCAGTTGGATTTGCATAAATATATGCGTAGCAGAGGAGTGTGCAATTATAAAACTGTAAGGGGACCCCACATACCCCTCAAGAGCGGAGCTATGGGGGATCAAATTAGGTTACCTCTGAAAATTTGTAAACCTATGCAAATTTTTTGTTTCCTATCCGTTTTCTAATATTTTTCTTAAGGCCCTTGATAAGGCCTATAAAAAGCATTATCACTATTACTTATACTTTTCGAGTTATTAGCATTTGAAATTTTAACTACCTCAATCTTGCAAGTTCTTGGTCTTTTTTTCCTTTTCATATATATAACAGTATTTCCCACCGATTTTATTAGTTTTTTCTTTAACTAATTAAAGAACAAAATTATCTATTGAATAAAGAAAATTTAAAGTCGATATCTTTACTGAGTTCAAAAAAATAAACGTTTTTGATTTTAAAAATTGCAAAAATTACGATTTTTTTTCTGTTTTTTAGACCGAAAAATGTAATCTTCTTTATCAACATATAATACGAGGGTGGATCAATATTTCCGTGACTTTTCGAACTTCCATCGTAGAAGCATGAAATGCAACACTATTCCCACCAAGTACCACCTGTTAATAGACTACTGTCAAATTTTGAGCAAGTGTCGTCATTTACTTTGCATTTAACAGCAGTTCAAAACATGCAACCTCGTGAATTTTTCTAAAAATGGAAAAAGTGAATTTCGAGTACTCATTAAAGCTCGATAAATACTATGGGTACTCTGCACCATCAATTTCAATGGTAAAAAAGTGGTTTACCGACTTTCGTTGTGGTCGCACAAGTACAAATGACGCTGAACGTTCTGGACGGCCAATTGAGGTCAGTACACCCAAAATGTCGAAAAAAAAATCCACGATATGGTGTTGGCAAGCCGAATAGTAAAAGTGCATGAGATTGTTGATGTCATAGGCATTTCATATGGCAGTGTGGTTTCGATTTTAAATGAACAGCTGGGTTTAAGAAAGTTGTCTGCAAGATGGGTGCCGCGTTTGCTTTCAATTGAGCATAAACGTAAACGTGTGACAACTTCAAAGGATTGTTTGAAGTTGTTTAACCGCAATCCGAATGAGTTTTTGCGGCGTTTTGTAACTGTGGCTGAAACATGGATCTATTGCTGTACTCCGGAGACCAAGCAGCAGTCTAAACAATGGGTTTCTTCGGGTGAACCCGGATGGTGATGGCAACAGTCTTTTGGGATGCACTCGGGATTACCTTCAAAAGGGAAAAACAATAAACGGCGAATATTATGCCAACTTATTAGACCGATTTAATGAGGATTTGAAAAGAAAACGACCCCATATGGCCAAGAAAAAAGTTCTTTTTCATCAAGATAATGCACGGAGGCATACGTATGCAGTCTCAATGGCAAAACTCTATGAATTGGGCTACGAATTGGTAACTCATCCGCCATATTCTCCGAATTTAGCCCCTAGTGACTACTTCCTATTTCCAAACCTAAAGAAATAGCTCGGTGGAAAGAGATTCAGCTCCAACGATGAAATTATTGACCAAACAAATGCTTATTTTAAGGACCTCGAAAAATCCTATTTTTTACGCAAAGTAAATGACGAAACTTGCTCAAAATTAGGCAGTAGTCTATTAACAGGTGGTACTTGATGGGAATAGTGTTGCATTTCATATAAGTACGAGGGAAGTTCGAAAAGTCATGAACTTATTGATCCGCCCTCGTACTTTTATACTTTTCTGAAAAGTATCTTCACAGAAATGATTTTAAAATAGAAAACAAGCACAATAACCCAAGCGGTCCTAAGTGCACACCCTCTCGTATTTGATCTTTTTATATGAAACTTTTGACTTTAGTCTATATTTTCTAAAACCCCAAAATCATGAATCTGCAAAAAGACTACAGTTTAGGAATAATATGTTTTTAAGAGTTTTCAATCATAATTTCCGGCACATCGGGAAAACGACTTTATAGACGAAAATGTGAAAAAAATCACATTTTTGGGATTTTCCGCTTTTTTTGGGGAATTATAGGATTCCTTTTAAAAAAATTTTAAAGTCATTTACACTTTCTCATTGTATACAATAAAGTCTATATTCACCGTTAAGATATTTTCGGTAAGATACCTTAACTAGCAAAAATTTTATAACATACCAGCTTAACCTTGTGCGCTTCGCTTCACTGTTAAAATAAAATAAGTGTGAAAAAATACAAATATATATTTTTTATGACTTAATTTATTTATTCACATACGAAATACATACTTGTTTTGTTTTATAAATATACACTTTTCGCAAAAAAATTATTTTAATATATATTTATTTATATTATCAATAGTAACTAGTTTAATTAAGTACTTCTTATTATTAATGATTATTGCAATGCTTTATGATCTGTCCACCCAGTTGATTTTTATTTTGAAATTTCACGTTCTTCAGTTATGCGATATTTAATATGTGCATCATATGGGGGTATTGCTCACCCTGCGCCTACCCTCTTTATTTTAATTTTCAAAGGTGTAGTTTATCATAAGAGTAACTCCTACCAAGTTTAAACATCCTCACTATAACAGTTCTTAAGATATGCGATATTAAACATTGGCATCCTATGGGGGGGGGGGGGGGGGTACCACTACCCATGCAGCTACCTTACTTCAATTTCGGTGTTCAGAAGATCCTATTACAAAAAATTTAAAAAAATGGGTGCAGCGGCTCTTAAGATATCCGATACTTAATATTGATATCCTATCCCCTGCGCCTATCGAAAAAATAAGTAGCCTATTTTATTTTCGGAGCTCATGTGATGTTACTGTAAAAATTCAGTCGTTTAAGACAAACAGACAAACATATTTCATTTTCATATATATAGATAAAATATTTATAGTTTCTCCAAAAACCAATTTCTTAAAAAAATTTTACTTCAATTGCAAAAATCAGATTATTTTCAAATAATTTAAATTGCTTAGCTGACATAATTCTTCATTATATAGAGACAGATTGAAGTCAATATCTATTACAGAGCCGAAGTTATGCTACTTTAAAATTTAATATGCCACAAATTTGTTATAAGTTTTACGCAATTAGAAGTTACAGATTTATTTCCAACAAATTTCGATCCTGGCCCACTGTGTAATGTTTTCTATTGTGAGTGAATAAATTTAAAAGAAATTTGATACGCATTAAAAGATAACAGTAAAGAGAAAAAATATAGCAGATAAATTGTAACAGAAATATACTATGTTGAGTCTATATAGAATAGAACAGCAGTTCCCACCTCCTCACGGACTCTTTTAGAAATTTTTGTTTTTCCGCTTAGAAATTAAAAAGAGTAAAACCTCAAAAGGTAGAGGAAAGTGGGGTATTAGGGCATATGAGGTAGGTAATGAGGAAAATTTTATTCTTTTTAAGTATTTTTAATTTTTATTTTTAAAAGACTACTTGAAAGTTTTTGTCATTATTGCACTATATTTCCTAATTATATTTCATTCATTATATATCTTATTTTATTGCTTTTCGAGCGCAAGAAAATAAATAATAATTTTTATGTTCTGATGTTTACGAGGAAGATATATAAACCAAGAGCATATTTAAGTTTAAAATTGAATACTTTATTTTGCACATATTTCAACTATTAATTATGAAATCGGGGTATTATACACAGAGAAAAAAATACATACTTTTAAATATATCAGGTAATGTTTTCGCAGCAAGTACTTGTCGTTGTATTACGCATAATAGATGCGGCTCAATCTGTACACCTATTTAAGTCGTAGATAAAGATTTAGTAAACAATAATTCTTCCTTCTTTACACTTTCCGCAATAAAATAAAAGTTCGCTTAAATTAGAAACATCAGTTGTTTCATTACACTGCAGGCCATTATTTTTCTTTTCAAAGCTGTCTGACAGAAGGATCTGATGACTTTTTCTTTTGTGGCTTTATTAAAAGTTCATCAATTGTTTGTGATTCTACAGATGCCTGTCATTTGGATTCTAATGCTAATAGCAAATGCAAAGAAACCACACACAATTGGTGAACTTTTAATAAAGCCACAAAAGAAAAAGTCATCAGATCCTTCTGTCAGACAACTTTGTTACGGACCTCCTATTGTGAAACCTTGGAATAGATTATAGTTTAATCTAGTGAATGGACTATAGTTTAGAGTATAGAATAGGCTATAGTTTAGTCAATGGAATATACTATAGTTTAGTCTATATAATAGACTATAGTTTAGCCTATGGAACATACTATAGTTTAGTCTATAACATAGATTATAGTTTAGTCTATAGAATAGACTAAATTTAGTCTTTAAAATAGACTATAATATAGTCTGTAAAATAGTTCATAGTATAGTTCATATAATTGACTATAGTCTGGTCTATAAAATAAGTTATAGTTCAGTCTATAAAATAGACTATACGAATATTATAGTCTGAAAAATAGTTCATAATATAGTCTGCAAAATTGACTTTGAGTTGAGTTTAGCCTATTAAATATACTATAGATTAGTCTATAAATTAAAATATAGTTTAGTCTATAAAATTGACTATAGTTTATCCTATAAAATTGACTATAGTTAATCTATAAAATAGACTATAGTTCAATTTATAAAATATATTATAGTAGTTTAGTTAGTAAAATAGACTATAGTTTAGTCAAGAAAATGAACTATAGTTAAGTCTATAACATATACTATACTTTAGTCTACAAAATCGACTACAGTTTAGTCTATAAAATAGGCTATAGTTTAGTCAATAAAATAGACTGTAGTTTAATTTATAAGATAGACTATAGTTTAGTCCATAAAATAGACTTTAGTCTATTAAATATACTATAGATTAGTCTATAAAGCAGACTATAGTTTTGTCTATAGAATAGACTATAGTATAGTACAGATCTATAAAGTAGACTATAGTTTAGTCTATAGAATAGACTATAGTATAGTCTATGGAATAAACTATAGTTTAGTCTTTAGATTACACTATACACTGGTGCATATTCCTATAAACGCACATATTTTTTTTAATCAGCTTAATTAATAACAAAACTTAAAATGTACATTAAATTTTTTTCATTGTAATTTAGTAGCTTAATGCCATTTTTATGGCACTTAAACTAATGAACCAATTTAGCAATGTATTAATGAACCTTCGTTTTGGATAACTTAAAAAATTCGGTCTGGCATTGATTCGACTAAATTTTGAAGAAAATCACTATCAATTTCTTCCCAGGCTTGCTTAATTTTTAGTTTTAACTCCGTTATCATTATTTTGGTTTTATTCTGTGCATTTACGGGCCATGTACCCCACAGATTCTCCATTGTATTTGAATCCAGACTGCAAGCCGGCCAGTCTAATAGTGGAATTCTATGTTCATTAAACTACGATTTAGATTGGTTCAAGACATGGATTGCAGCTTTATCCTGTTTTATCCATTTTTTGTCATCCATAAATGAGAGAAGAGCATCTTCCAACAGTTTCATTATAAATTACACTGTTCATTTGAGTTGGAACAAAATATACTTTTGATTTTCCAGCAGTAGAAAAGGCTGCCCAAACCATAACACTGCCTCCACTGAAATTGCTTTTCGACATACAAATTTCGTTCGATCTCAAATCATGCCAATAGCAAATTTAATTACCTTTTCATCATAAAAGATTACTTTATACCACCCATCTGTTCATTTCAAGTATTTACGCGCAAATTTTAAACGCTTTTCGTTATGATGCTGTTTTAATATTGGCTTACATTTTGGTTTATTTCATTTTATGTTACCATCTGTTCGCAAAATGTGTGCAATATATTTCTGTCCTTTCTTAATAACTCGAATAACTACTAGCGCACGTTTAATTTTTCGTCCAATTTCTCTGTTAGAACAGCCTTGACGACGAAAAAATTGAATTTGAAGTCCTTCCTTTGGGCATGCTTTAAGCTGATGAAATTTCCCAATTAAAACAAAAATATTTCTAGTAAACAGGGATGTTGTCATCAGAAACTTATCTTAAGTAAAAGAAATATCTAAAACTGTTTTTCAATATTTTTTTCAATAACTTTTTTGACAAATTTTTCTCGACTGCGTTTATAGGAATATTCCTGAAATGATCACAAATATGTTCTGATTGCTAAATTAAAGAAAACAACAAAAGTAAGAAACAAATATGTAAAAACACAACATTGTCTTTGGTTAAGAGAAACGTATATACCTCAAATGGAAACAAAAATTTCAAATGCGTTTATAGGAATATGCACCAGTGTAATTTAACCTACAGAATAGTTTAGGGTCTCGAATAGACTATAGTTATTTTCTTGAATTGTTTATTCTATCGAATATTCTCATGCTATTATTTTTCTCTTTATTGTTTTATTTCAAATCATTCTTACACAAAAGCTTATTTTGTGGTTTTAAAGAATTTATAAATATTTAATAATAACAAAAACATTATAAATTTATGAAAAAGTAAAATAAGTAACAAAACACAAATAAGGGAAAAAAAACCGAAGCAAAGTTTAAAACACTGCCAACTAAACGTAAAACATTTTTGGGATACTAAAATATCTGTGGCAAAAAGGAAAAACGACATAATTGATTTTTAGGATTGATTTTCAGGAGAACATTTTTTTTGGTTTGAAATTGAAATTAAAGATCGTATGTATATAATTTTGAATTATCTACCGTATAAATATATACGCAATTTGTACAAAAATTATTTGGAATAGTTTTGAAATCGATATGTATATTGACTGCCGACAAATGTTTAAGTTTATTTACTATCTACAAAGGTTAAAAATACCTATTTCGGTATTACTACTTTTAAAGAAATTAACATACTTTTATACATCAAAATCGGTTCTATTTTCCCTACAAGACAGCATGTACTTGGATATGGTACCAAACGTTATGCTTGTTATAAAATAGCATATCGAACCACGTAGATTCAACACAACAAGTCAAAGGACTTTTAAATATGAAAATTATAGAATTTCTCTTTCAATTGCGATATTTTAATAAAGATGTATTAATTGCTCCAAAAGTACTTGTCCCCTGACTGATAAAGTGAAACCAATCAATCGAAATTTGTAGTATATTTCTTAATTATCTTTATGATTACTTTCTGGAAAATTTGCATCAATTTTCCCAAAAATACTTGTCACTTCACTTATAAAGGGCCAGTACAAAGTGGAACAAATCAAGGGAAATTTCTCTTTTCATTTCATAAGATTTCGATCAATAGAAAAGGAAAATTAAATAAACTTTAGTTACTACATTAACTCCTTCCAGATTAATCCTATTTTATATAAAGATTAACAACTGAAAATAGTCTAAACAAGTTTACAATCATAAATTGCCTTGTTGTCTCTGTTTTGCGGTACTGAAGCAGAGTTTGTGGACTATAATTAGATACCAGCAGAATGGAATACGTGTTTTCTGTGCCACTACACACTTCGTCAGCATTCGTGGGTGCAATTTTGAGGGATTCAATTAGCAGCACCAGGTGTTTGGGGCAAGTAAATGAGCGATTGAACCTAGCATCGTAAACGCAGTTATAGATGTGGTTACAGTAGTTACATTTTGTTCGAAGCACCCTAAACAAGCTTGCAATCGTAAATTGCCTTGTTGTCTCTGTTTGGCTGTACAAAAGCAGAGTTTGTGGACTATAATTAGATACCAGCAGAATGGAATACGTATTTTCTGTGCCGCTACACACTTCGTCAGCATTCGTGGTGTCTTATTAATTTTGGTTTCGCTGACACCTAAACATAGTCCTTAATTTAAGAATTAATGATGTGAATAAAACTTAAAAAAAAAGTTTGTAGTGAATTCAGAATTCCGGGTTCACGGGAACACAACAAAAATTTTCCTGATTCCCGGGAACGAAAAAGGTCAGGAATTTGGACACTCTAATCAATACCTTCAAAAGTAGAATTTTAGCGAATTTTTTCTAAAAAAATGCTAAGAAATAGAGAAAACTTTTTCATTCATTGTTAGCGGGGACAGGAAGTTCATGAACTTAAAAAGTATGTTTTAACAACAATTATGTTGTTATCTATCTTCTAAACTAATATATAGATTTTTGTAAAAAATTTACACAATTTTTAATGAAATACAACAATTCTAAAAAATAATAAAGTAGAAAACGACTTAACTTAAGTTGTATAGTTTTTTCCTTTTGGCCACAGATATAATACAAACAAAAATTTACCTATAAGTTTATTTCCAAAAAAATTTAACTAATTTAGCTAAAACAAAAAATTCATAGTTAGCAAGGCCTTTTATGTGCTCATCCTGAAAACTGTTTACATTTCCTAAATACATAAAACTAACATTTATTGCAACAGAGAAAAACGCGAAAAAAAAACTAAAAATAATACTACAAGTGACTTCCTTTAGGGATTCTCTATTACACGTACATTTCCTATATTGTTTGCATATTATTTTCCGCTTGTAACTGTTTGTTTTGTTTACTGCTCGATGCAAACTGTTCGTTGTGTATATGCTTTTGTAATTTTTTATTTTGAAGGACGTTTGAACGTTTTATTTTTTCGTAAAACAAAGAACAACAAAAAAAAAAAAATCAGCAATGAAGGTAGAAAAAAGCATTAACAAAGGTTTTGTTTTATGGCTTAACATGATGTGTAGTTTTTTCCTTTTTTTTTCTAAATTTAAACCCCTCTAGAGTTAAAAACAAAACTAATGGCAAAAATATATTTATTACTTTGTAACAAACTACTGAGAAAAAAATCAAGCATAAAAACAAAACAAATAAACCTCTTGTGAATAACGCAGATTGTTTAAAAAGCATTAAGGATTTTAACATTAACTGGTAATATAGTTTATAGAAAAAAATAGAACTACAAAACAAAAGTTATAGAAAAATTATGTTTATTAGAAATATTGGAAATATATAAATTAATAAAAATGATTAATAGAAAGTTTTTGTTATAAAAAGTAACCCTGAAATTAATTCAATTTAAAATAAATTTATTTTTTTTTAAGGACAAATGAACATTACTTGAAATATAAAGTTGAGTTTTTTTCTTATTTGAACACAATTTTTTGGCTTTTGAATGCAATTTATAAAAATTTAATTGTGATTTTTAAGAAAAAGTTAAGAATATCTTTTTAAAATAACCCAAGATTTAATATTAATCATACGCCATCAATTGTATTAACAAATAATTATACCCTACAACAACATAGGTGGTTGGGGGGTATTATGCGTTTGTACTGATGTTTGTAATGCATAGAAAAAGTTATCCAACACCCACCCTAAAGTATACCAATCGACTCAGAATAACTTTTTAAATCGATCTAACGATGTCCGTCCGTCCGTCCGCCTGGCTGTCTATCCATGTAAACCTTGTGCACAAAGTACGGGTCGCAATTTTAAAGATAATTCAATAAAATTTGGCACATGCGACTCTTACGATATAAGAATAAAGCCTATTGAAATTGGTTGTGATCGCTCTATTATTTCACCTAGCCCCCATACAAATTTCGGTGCATATTTTATGAAGATTGGTCCACAATTAACCATAGCTCCTATATAAATCCCTCCTCCGAAAATCACTTTAACGTGCATAACTCCCATACGAATGTTAGTATCAAGTTAATATTCGACATAAATAAGTTTTATGTAAAACAACATTGCCAAATTTTATGAGAATCGCTACATAATTTACCATAGCTCCCATATAAACCCACTTTTAAGAATCGTCCTAACGTTCATAAAATCATCTAGATGTTAGTATCAACGCATTATTCTGTATTTGTATATTTTATTTTACATTTAATTGGACATTTAATAAAATTGGCCGAATTTTTATGCTCGTACACAAAAGTCGGTCTTGACCGATTTTATTTTTCTTTCTCGTTAAGGTTTTAACACAATTCAAAGAAAAAAGTGATTATTTCTTTAAGGATTTACAAAGTGTGGTTGTAGTTTTATTGTATTAATAAATTAGTTTCAGTAATTAAATTTAGAAAACTAAATTTAAAAATTAAGAAAAATATTGAATTATTTTTTTAAAATTTCTATAAATGAAATATCGAAATATTAAATTATTATTTGCATTCTTTCCTTCTTATTTTGTTTTTCTTTTAAATCCAGCGTTATCGTCCAGACTACTTAGAAGATTATGATAAAATTGGCTATCGCCATACTTTGGCTACTTTCTATTCAAAAGCCTGTTTCTGGTGGCTTACTCCTTTGCTATGGTTTGGCTATAAAGAACCTTTGGAATTGGAAGACTTAGGACAAATGCGTGTAGAGGATAGTGCTCGGGCTCATTATGATCGTTTTTTGTTAATATACAAAACAGCAAAAGTGGTAAGTAAATGTCAATGAAATTTAATATTATAATTAACAAACGAGCTATTTTTTGCATTTTAATCTCAATTACTCTTTATTCACTGAAATATTGTGAAAACAAAATAAATACAAACTTGAAAATAACAATAATTGTTTCAAAATGAAAAGAAATAATAATAGTTCTGGAAATATAATTGTAAACGTAAAAGTATGTGTATTTAATATTGAACCAGAAAGACGATTTAATAAATGTTATTATTTAATTTAATTAAAACAACAAAATAGGAAAATTAATATGAATTTTACGTAAAAATATAATTATTGTTTAGTAATAATAATTATGCAATAAAATACTAAGAAACTTATAAAAACATTCGTCCTCTCTTTTATTGTAAAGAGATAAGAATATTAATCCTCTAACATATTTAAGTTCTCATTATCTATCTTAAAGAGATCTTTATTCCATTTCCTTTATAATAAACAAAACAACAAAAATTATCTTTCCCACCTTGAGTAAAATATTGTTTACATATTTACATATTTTCCTTTAACTCTCCAGTATATACACCATGGTTAACTGTTATTAAAGTGTGAGTGTTTATGCTTAATGTAAACAATTATACATTTTTTCTCCCATCTTCTCTTTCTATCTCAGTAATTAACTATTGCTTCTTTCTTTGTTTTTATTTATTTTCAGATTACTTATTTGCTCTTTATTGAATTTTTCAACTACATATTTTTAAATTAATTGCTGTTAATGTTTATTTAGTGATTTTTTATTCATTTTCTGTAGCTCGTTGTAAAATAGTTCATATATTGGACGAAATGTATTGTGCTTGTGATTAATTATTAATACTTTAATGTATTTTTAATACCTATAAATAAAGAACAATTGAAATATAATTAATTTTGTTTTTACGAGTATTTGATATAACCCAATGGAAAATAAAGGCTTGAAACTTTTTTAAGAAATAAAATTTTTATAAAATGATTTTTATTACTCGTTCTTGTTATGTTATATGTTTTTGACTTAAGTCTTCAAAATCTCTACAGTTTTGATCCTTTGCTTTACATTTTCTACCGGGCTGCTGCAGGTAAAGATAAAATTTTGACTACTGCCATCATTGATGGTACAAAGTTAATGATATTACTCTTGTTTTAATTTTCTTTAAATAAATTAAAATTAATTGCTGGCATTAAAACCAGCGTCAGAGATAAAAGACTTATAAAAGTGGTTAATTGGTCACATAGTTTTAAAGTAAAGAAAACTAAATTTGAAATTAATCTATAATAGACTATAGTCTAGTCTATCGTCGAGGCTATAATCTATTCTATAGTCGAGACTATAGTCTATTCTATCCTCGAGACTATAGTCTATTCTATCCTCGAGACTATAGTCTATTCTATCGTCGAGACTATAGTCTTATCTATTGTCGAGACTATAGTCTTATCTATCGTCGAGACTATAGACTATTCTATCGTCGGGACTATAGTCTATTCTATAGTCGAGACTATATTCTATTCTGTAGTCGAGACTGTAGTCTATTCTATTGTCGAGACTATAGTCTATTCTATTGTCGAGACTATAGTCTATTCTATCGTCGGGACTATAGTCTATTCTATAGTCGAGACTATAGTCTATTCAATAGTCGAGACTATATTCTATTCTGTAGTCGAGACTGTAGTCTATTCTATTGTCGAGACTATAGTCTATTCTATTGTCGAGACTATAGTCTATTCTATTGTCGAGACTATAGTTTATTCTATAGTCGAGACTATAGTCTATTCTATAGTCGAGACTATAGTCTATTCTATAGTCGAGACTATAGTCTATTCTATAGTCGAGACTATAGTCTATTCTATAGTCGAGACTATAGTCTATTCTATAGTCGAGACTATAGTCTATTCTATAGTCGAGACTATAGTCTATTCTATAGTCGAGACTATAGTCTATTCTATAGTCGAGACTATAGTCTATTCTATAGTCGAGACTATAGTCTATTCTATAGTCGAGACTATAGTCTATAGTCGAGACTATAGTCTATTTTATAGTCGAGACTATAGTCTATAGTCGAGACTATAGTCTATTCTATAGTCGAGACTATAGTCTATAGTCGAGACTATAGTCTATTCTATAGTCGAGACTATAGTCTATTCTATAGTCGAGACTATAGTCTATTCTATAGTCGAGACTATAGTCTATTCTATAGTCGAGACTATAGTCTATTCTATAGTCGAGACTATAGTCTATTCTATAGTCGAGACTATAGTCTATTCTATAGTCGAGACTATAGTCTATAGTCGAGACTATAGTCTATTCTATAGTCGAGACTATAGTCTATTCTATAGTCGAGACTATAGTCTATTCTATAGTCGAGACTATAGTCTATTCTATAGTCGAGACTATAGTCTATTCTATAGTCGAGACTATAGTCTATTCTATAGTCGAGACTATAGTCTATTCTATAGTCGAGACTATAGTCTATTCTATAGTCGAGACTATAGTCTATTCTATAGTCGAGACTATAGTCTATTCTATAGTCGAGACTATAGTCTATTCTATAGTCGAGACTATAGTCTATTCTATAGTCGAGACTATAGTCTATTCTATAGTCGAGACTATAGTCTATTCTATAGTCGAGACTATAGTCTATTCTATAGTCGAGACTATAGTCTATTCTATAGTCGAGACTATAGTCTATTCTATAGTCGAGACTATAGTCTATTCTATAGTCGAGACTATAGTCTATTCTATAGTCGAGACTATAGTCTATTCTATAGTCGAGACTATAGTCTATTCTATAGTCGAGACTATAGTCTATTCTATAGTCGAGACTATAGTCTATTCTATAGTCGAGACTATAGTCTATTCTATAGTCGAGACTATAGTCTATTCTATAGTCGAGACTATAGTCTATTCTATAGTCGAGACTATAGTCTATTCTATAGTCGAGACTATAGTCTATTCTATAGTCGAGACTATAGTCTATTCTATAGTCGAGACTATAGTCTATTCTATAGTCGAGACTATAGTCTATTCTATAGTCGAGACTATAGTCGAGACTATAGTCTATTCTATAGTCGAGACTATAGTCTATTCTATAGTCGAGACTATAGTCGAGACTATAGTCTATTCTATAGTCGAGACTATAGTCGAGACTATAGTCTATTCTATAGTCGAGACTATAGTCTATTCTATAGTCGAGACTATAGTCTATTCTATAGTCGAGACTATAGTCTATTCTATAGTCGAGACTATAGTCTATTCTATAGTCGAGACTATAGTCTATTCTATAGTCGAGACTATAGTCTATTCTATAGTCGAGACTATAGTCTATTCTATAGTCGAGACTATAGTCTATTCTATAGTCGAGACTATAGTCTATTCTATAGTCGAGACTATGGTCTATTCTATATTCGAGACTATAGTCTATTCTATAATCGAGACTACAGTCTATTCCATAGTCGAGACTATAGCCTATTTTATAGTCTTTATTCTACAGTTAAATTTTTATATTTTTTTTAATCCAGTTTCCTATTATAACAAATTTTTTATTAACGCTTTCATTCATTTGTTATTCTTTTTGTCACTGTTGTAGAAAAATTCAAATAAACCCCCATCTTTATGGTTGTGCTATTTGAAAAGCAGTTGGCGTATGTTCACATTGGGCGGTGTGTTGAAATTGTTTGGTGATTTATTTGCGGTGATTGGCCCACTGGCCATACAACAAATAGTACAATACATAGAGAATATGTATAACTTGCAGTACGATAGCAACAATAACAAAAATGCATTACTACAAATGAATACAACCAAAAGCAACATTACCAACAGCAATAATATAAGTAGAAGCAATAACAATACATCAATTACTACCCCAGAGATACAATCATCATTGTCATCTATAACATCATTATTAACAGCATCAGCATCCTCATCATCCTTTGAGGAGAATGAAAATTTAGTTAGAAATATTAGAAGTCCTATTAACATACAAGCAGAAATAGTTAAAGTAGTAACACAAGCAAAAGAAGCAGCTGCTGTAGCAACAGGATCAATATTGCTGCCAAATTTAGATGTCACTTATAGCAACAACACAAACACTAGTAATAACATGTTTTATAATAACAACAACTCTAGCCATCAGAATAATACCAATGTGTATAATCAATTTGCAAATAGCATCGATTACATTGATACCACATCGTACTCATCATCATCATCATTGTTCTCTTCGCCATATTCGAATTTGTACTCAAGTGGTGCTGAAGTGAAAATTTACTATCCAACTTGGTTAGATTTACTATCTAATGGTTGGGCTATTGCCTGGATAGTTTTGTTGGCTGCATTGGCACAGGGTGCCTTATCACAGGCCTCAACACACATACTCAATATGACTGGCATAAGGATTAAAACATCACTGCAGGGTCTTATATATCGTAAAACGCTATTGTTAAATTCAACATGTATAGGTGGTGCTGTTGATGATGTTGCTACAACCACAACTACAAATGAATTTACTAACCAAATAGATACAAATACAAATGAAGAAAATAGTAATATTACAATACCTCCGGTAACCGGAAGTAAAGTTGAAAATAGTGTCAATAGTAATTGTCATAATAATATGAATATTCCCAATAATAATCATAAAGATTACATTTATCT
Organism: Protocalliphora azurea; assembly: GCA_932274085.1. Classification (NCBI taxonomy): domain Eukaryota; kingdom Metazoa; phylum Arthropoda; class Insecta; order Diptera; family Calliphoridae; genus Protocalliphora; species Protocalliphora azurea. The sequence continues at coordinate 27,368,604 of OW026520.1, forward strand.
CAAGGATAAGAAAATTCAAAGAGAACATATAGAAAAGGATAAAATGCAGGATAATTGTAAGTAAACCAAAAAGGCAAATATTTTAATTTATAAGAAGATTTGAAAATAAATTACCATACAACTAACAAGGCCTAATATTATTTATTATCTTATGTCACTCTCTGCTCTACTGGTATTATGAAAAATTCTTCAAATACCTGCTAATTCCTAGTAGCATTCATACAATAACCTAAATAAATTTATTAATAAAATTGCTGCTCTTTTTTGTAGAATATTTATTCAGGTTTTTAGAATTTATCATAAGGATACTAACGAACTGATTGATTAAATGAATAGTATTATAAGAAACTACAAAATTTTTTTTATATAATACCAGCAAAAGGATATATGCTTGGAATAAATGAATTTGTAGTCCTTTCAGGATTTTATTTAGTGATTTATTTTGCCTTTGATTTAGAGATGAGTCCTTGCACGTGATGTATTTTTTTGCTAAATTGGTTACCAAAATTAGTTTTGAAATTTATGATTTCTTTTTGTACTAAATTCTTAATACGAGTAATTTGTGTAGGAGAGTTTTAAAAGATCAAATTAAATTTGAAGGTTTTATTGAAACTATGGTAATTTGGCAATGAATGTTGTAGATATAAATATTAAAGTGACAATTTTAGGCAAACAATTAAACGAGGGGTGTTTTGAAAGTTTTTTATTGAAAGAAAAACATTACACAGTATAAACGTAAAACTAGACTTTAGAGAGATAACTGGATTTAAAACTAAAATTAAGGGAAGAATTTTGAATAGACTACTGCCCAGAATTTAGAGTCAGATTACTTTAGAATTGATTTTATAGTCTCTAGATTTTGAACTAACTTTAGGCCGGTCTTAAAACTAGACTTTAGAATAGATTCGATTATAGGCTAGATTTTAGACAAGAATTTAGACTAGACTTTAGTCGAGACTTACGAGTAGACTTTAGACCAGACTTTAGACTTGATTCGAGACTAGACTTTAGGCTAGAATTTAGATTAGACTTCAAACCAGAATTTAGACTAGATTTTGTACCAGAGTTTGTTAAGATTTGAGTTTAGATTTAGACTAGATTTTAAACTATACTTTATACTAGACAAAACTTTAGATTTTAGAGTTTGGTCAATACTTTAGACAAAACTTTAGACTAAAGTTTATACTAGACTTTAGACTAGACTTTTTTGACAAGACTTTAGCCTAGAGTTAAGACTAGACTTTTGCCTAAACTTTAGACCAGACTTGTTTTTTTTTTTTTGACAGGACTTTAGATTATATTTTTGACTAGTCTTTAGACAATAGTTTAGATTGGACTTTAGACTAAACTTGAACTAAACTTAAGGCCAGACTTCAGACTAGACCTTTTTTTTGAAAAAGCTTTAAATATTTGACTAGACTTTAGACTTTAGTCTGGACTTTAGAATAAACTTTAAACTACACTTTAGACTAGATTTTAGATTAGATTTTAGGTTAGAATTTAGTAAAGACATTAGGCTAGATTTTAGACTAAACTTTAGACTAGAGTTAATACTTTAGACCTTAGACTAGATTTTTTTTGAGAAAAATTTAGACTAGAGTTATATTATACTTTAGGCTAGATATTAGACTAAGCTTTATACTAGGCTTTAGACTATACTTAAGACTGAACTTTAGACTAGAGTTTAGGCGAGACTTTAGACTAGAGTTTAGATTAGACTTGTGACTAGACTTTAGACTAGATTGTAGACTTGACTTTTCACTAGACTTTAGTCTAGAATTGAGACTAGACTTTAGACTAGACTTGAGACTAGACTTAAGACTAGGCCTTATAATAGATTCCAGACTAGATTTTATAATAGATTTCAGAATAGACTTCAGACTGGACTTGAAATAGATTTAAGACTAACATATGGGCAAAAAAATATGGAAAAAAGTTTAACGCAGTATTAGAAAAACTGTAATGATTACAAAAAGAATTTTGTTGTTTATTAAAAAATATTAGCACGTGAATCACTGATTATTTAGTGTTAAAATGTCACTCAACGAGTTAGAACGTCGAAAATAAATGTGTAAATTTTGTGAAAATTTGAACGAAAAATATTGAAATTGTTCGTCATTTCATGTACATGTCATTTAAGAAAAGTTTTATATACGAGTGCATGCGTCGGGCGGGAAATGTACTTTGCAAAACTCAAAAGTTCGTGCTAAATTGAAGGCTGAAACCGTGGATCGTAGTGCAAAATTATTCCGTGAGTTGGGAAGAAAGTACCAATACCACAAAAATACAATTGAAAATTAGTTAGAGCCTATTTACAAAAGAAAAAAAACGGCACCCGCAGTAACAGAGAAACAAGCAAAAATTATTAAAGAGAGACTTAAATTTCTTTTCGAACATTTTTTCTCCCCAGGCTCTGACTACAAATTTGTGGTAGATGGTGAATCCTATTTCACAGTAGAGGACAACAAAATTATTACTTTGAGTCTTTTGAACAAGAAACACCAAAAAAAAAAAGAATCAAGATACTTAACAAAAACCAAGTTCCCTGGAAAGGCTTTGTTGTGGCTGGCGATCAGTGAGCGAGGTGTAGGTGAACCAGTGGATTGATAATAAATGTATTGTAGAACTCGAAAAATTCATAATGAATATCACAAAAATGACAATATTGTATTATGGCCAAATTTAGAGTCGTGGTATTATGCTAACGACAATTGAAAACTTAAATCGCAGAAAAATCAATTTTGTTCCGAAGGAAAACAATCTATCAAGAAACGTATACAGAAATGGTTACCATGCAAAAAATAAAAAGGAGCTAAAAATCATAGAAACAGCGGATTCGGAAGTCTGTTGTATTGGAAAAAGTTCAGAAGGCAAAGAGATTCGGTGTAGAAATTTTGTTGTAAATTTATTTTAATTATGTATAACTTTTAAAATCAAAAAACTTCATTTTTCAGACTGGTTTTTAATTAAGACTCTAGACTAGACTTTAGCCTAGGCGTTGGTATAGACTGGTTTAAGATTAAGCTTTAATCTAGATTTTAATCTAGATTTTGAGCTAGACTTTCGTATTTTTTTTAGACTAGACTTTAAATTATACTTCAGTTTAGATTTGAACTTGAACTAGACGCTTCTATGACTTGTGCTGCTACTCTCGTTATCTATTTAAAAATCATTATCTAATTTTCATTTCATGTGATGCATTTGCATCTTGTTTTTCAAACACTTTTACTCTTTGAAGTCATAAATTTTCATTCAAACGTTTCTTATTATAACTATTTTTTTTTTTTGCATTACAGCTTTAAGTGACATTGGTGCCATTACAAATTTGATGTCAGAAGATACTTTAAATATAATGTCCTTCTTTTGGATTGCTCATTACGTTTGGGCCATACCCTTAAAAGTAAGTTTTTGTTTTTTGTTTTTTGTTAAAAAAGTATTTTATTTATAAAAGTCTTGTTAAATTTGCAATAAAATGCATTATATGTATGTAAATTGTAGCCATTCGTCTTCTTTAATAGCCCATGGTCTATAAATTATACAATTCAGCAAAATAATATTATATTATTTTTTTTTATATGTTGTTGTTGAAATACAGTGTAAAATTAATGGCTTTTAAATACAATTATGTTACATTTGAAAAAAAAAAAAAAACAAAGTTAAATTTATGTGTATAACTTTAAATGTATAAGGGAAATAGTATTACGAATCTAAAGAGACTAAAAGATTTATTTTACAAAAATTTTTATGTAAAGGTTTAAATTAAATATATAATCTCATTAATATTATAGACAAAGGAAAATTATATATTTTATAATAATTTATAGGAAAATAAATAAATTATTTTTGTTTGTATATGGGTAAATAATATATGTAGCAAAGTAATTTATATAAATTTAAAGTAAAAAGACTGTTGTTAGTTGTAAGGAAAATTAGTATTAAGTTAAATAATTTAAATAATATTTTTTTTAATAAATTTAAATCTTGTTTATATTCTGTAGTTATTTAAGGGATTAAATTATTTCGTAATATTGTTTATTTTAATTAGTTTTCTTTTAAATTAACTTAAAATCGTTATATAAAGCAAATTTAAATTTTGTGTAGAGTGACGTATGATTAATATTAATTAATTATTATTTGTTATATGTTTAGAAAAATATTTATAACTTTTTTTCTAAATGAAATATTTAATACTTAGAACAAGATTCTAAAAGCTAACATATTAAGTAATTTAGATATATTAAATAGAAAACAGAATTTCAATTATACTTAAATTTATTTGCAAGAGAATTCGAAGAAGCAAAATTTTTGAGTTTTATTCTTTATTATATATTTTTTAATTATTATTTTGATGAGTCTATAAATAACTTATAATATTTATTGTTGGTTTTTTTTTAAACCACAAAATTTCTTTTTCATTTTAAATTAATCCTTTATAACTTTAAGCAACCAACTTTTGTAGATAAAAAACAAAAAAGTATTAATAATGAAAAAGTAATAATACAGTAAACAACATAATGAAATAACAATAAAAATATAACACTTACAAAATATCAAACCTTAAGAAATTAATTATAATAAATTTTCCTGAGTTTTTGGCTAAAATAACATTACGAAAAGGTTTATGTTTATAAAAGGGATAAAGAAAATAAGTAACTTAACATTTACATAGATTTCGTTACAGTTTGTATTAAAGAATAAAGTCATGAATAATATTAGGTTCAAGTACATGCACAAGTTAAAATAATAAAACAGTAAAAGCTGACTATATCAGACACTTTTGATATAATAAAAGCAAAAAAAAAACTTATATCTTTATTAAATTTTGTACTTTTTTGTTACTTAACCTTTTAAGTAACAAAATAAATTCTTGTAACTAGTAAGTCATTGTATATAATATTTATGTATGTTGTTAGGTTGGTTTAATACTAAACAACTTTTGACTTTTGTTTTCCAAATTTTACCCCAGAAACGTATTCAAATTATCTAAAGACATAATATAACATTACCTAACTGCATGTTCTTAGATTTCATATCTACACACATATACACCGACTCATATGTAAATATATACATTTGAACTCAAATGAGCAATAATGTATAGTCTACTTTAAGGTGCATACTCTCTTACCCAAACAAGTAAAGCTCTAATTCTAGAACCAAAATATAAATTATAGTAATAAATGGAGAGAGACAGAGATAGTGCATCACTTTAATTTACCTTATTTCCCTTTATGCTCTAAGTTAAGAGGTTTAAATTTGAATTAATTATCTTCAATGCTTCTGTATTTTAACTAAATAATTTGTTAACTATTCATATTGACTTCTAAAATTATACCATGATTTGTTATCTGTTATTAATACAACTTAAAATAGGGCAATTACTTTTTGTTAGAAGGCGGGGAACAGAGGAGATGTTTTGACAATAATCAGCGGAATTAGTATGAATTTTGTTTGCAAAAGCTTATGCAAGGCTTAAGGTTTTAATCAAAATTGTTCTTTTAGATTGTAAGGTAGATCATGATAAATTGATTTAATGTCTTTCTTCTATTAATCAATAATATTAACAGTTTGACCACGGCTTTTTTTAAATATAGGAATTTATATAAATTAAACAAATTTAATTTTTGTCCTATGCGGCGTATGATTAATATTAATATTAATTTAATTTATTTTAACAGGTATAATTAGAAAATTATTTATAACTTATTTTCTAAATACATAATAGAAAAGAAATAGTATATCTAGAAAGTATACATATTAAATTTTTCCATTATGAATCTGGTTTTAAGTTTCTTGATAAAATTTACAGGAAAACGTTCCCGTTCTCAACAAGTTCTTATTATTTATTTTCTTTTTCGGAAAATTTCTGACTAAAACCTGTAAATCTGTCTAGTGAATAGCGAATGAATTAAATAAAAAAGAAAGTAATTTTTTAGTGAAATTTTAATTGATAAATCAGGTTTTAAGTGAAAAATGGAATTTTTAGTGAAAAATAGAACTTTACTAGAATTACACTAGAATTGAACAAGAACTGAATTAAAACTGAACTAGAACTGAACTTCAACTAAACTAGAACTGAATTAAAATTGAACTAGAACTGAATTAAAATTGAACTAGAACTGAACTAAAATTGAATTAGAAGTGAACTAGAACTCAACTAAAACTGAACTAGAACTGAAGTTGAATTGAACTAGAACTGAACTATAACTAAACTATAAATGAACTAGAATTGAGATAAATTGAACTTTACTAGCCGTGAACTAAAACTGAACTAGAACTGAATTAGAACTGATGTAATAGTGCACTAGAACTGAACTAAAACTGAGTTAGAACTGAACCAGAACTAGAAATAAACTAGAACTGAATTAGAACTTAACTAGATCTGAACTATAACTGAAGTAGAAGTGTACTATAACTGAACTAGAACTGAATTAGAACTGAACTAGAACTGAACTAGAATCGAGCTAAAACTGAACTCAAACTGAACTAAAACTGAATTAGAGCTGAACCAGAGCTGAACTAGAAGTGAAATAGAACTAAAACTGAACTAGAGTTGAACTAGAAATAAACTAGAACTGAACTAAAATTGAACTAGAACTGAACTAGAACTGAATTAGAAGAGAACTACAACTCAACTAAAACTAAAGTAGAATTGAAGTAGAATTGAATTAGAACTGAACTAGAACTGAACTAAAACTGAACTAGAACTGAACTAGAAATAAACTAGAACTGAACTAGAACTAGCAATAAACTAGAATTGAACTATAACTGAAATAAAATTGAACTAGAACTGAACTAGAACTGAACTAAAACTGAACTAGAACTGAACTAGAACTAGAAATAAACTAGAACTGAACTAGAACTAGAAATAAACTAGAACTGAACTAGAACTAGAAATAAACTAGAACTGAACCAAAACTGAACTAAAACTGAACTAGAACTGAACTAGAATTGAATTAGAAGTGAACTACAACTCAACTAAAACTGAACTAGAACTGAAGTAGAATTGAATTAGAACCGAACTAGAACTGAACTATGAAAATTAAATTTTTAGAGAAAAATTGAATTTTAAGTCAAAAATTGAGTTTTTAGTGAAAAATTTTATTTTTGGTGAAAATTTAAATTTTTAGTGAAAAATTTAATTTTTGGTGAAATATTGAAATTGAAATTCTGGTTAGAAAATATTGTTGTTATTATTATTATTTTTTTTTGTAAAAAATCGAATTTTTAATGAAAAATTAAATTTTTGATGAAAAATTGAATTTTTGGTGAAAAATTACATTTTTAGTGGAAGATTGAGTTTTTAGGGGAAAATCGATTTTTTTACTAAAAATCAAAATTTCATTGAAGCGTTTTTTTTTTTGTGAAAAAAATAAATTTAAAAAGAAAAAAAATAACATTTTTAGTAAAAAACTCAATTTTTAGGAACAATTTAATGTTTAGTTTTTTTTTTATGAGAAATTGAACTTTTTGGTAGAATTTTTAAAAAGAATTTTAATTTTACAAAAAAAAAAAATAATAAAAATAAAAAATAAATAAATTGTGTATCATCAATATCTTCTATCATTCCAAATCCATTCAATTTGTTTCCTTTTGCATTTATTCTTCAAAAAAGTTGTAGATGTTTTGTTGAACAAAGATGTTCACTTCCTCCCTTCAGAACATACGAGTAAAAAGGGACTTTTTTTTAAATTTTGTCTATTTTTTTCTATTTTGCGATAAAGAAAAAAATAAAAATAAAAAATAAAGATTTTGAAAAATTCAGTACTTGGAAAGTGGTACTTTTTTTTTTTAATAAATAGTATTTTTATTTTTTTTTTATTAAATGGTAACTGCGAAAAATTTTAAATTTATTTTCAAAAGTCGTACTTCCTTTAAAAATTTCAACTTGGTTTTGAAGAGAGATACTTTTAGAAAATTTATACTTTTTAAAAGCTTTCTTTAATTTTTTCATTTATACGTTTTTTTTTTACCAAAAACATATTTATACCCCACACCACTATAGGTGGTTGGGGTATTATGCGTTTATGCTGATGTTTGTAACGCGCATCCAACTCCCACTTTAAAGTATACCAATCGACTCAGAATCACTTTTTGAGCCGAGGCTGGCTGTTCATATAAACTTTGTGCACAAAGTACAGGTCACAATTTTGATTCAAAGAAATTTGGCACGTAGGACTTTCATTACACAAGGACGAAGCCCATTGAAATTGGTTATGATCGGTCCATTATTTCACCTAGCCCTCATACAAATGTTTTCCCGGAATAGGGGTTTTACGATCATAAATGCCTTAAATATAGCAATATTTTAATGAAATTCGGTGTAAGGAAGTTTTGTATAAGTATCTATCTTTGCGCCAAATTTCATGAAGATCGGTACATACTTGACAACAGCTCCCATATAAAACCCTCTTCCGAAAATGACTTTAACGTGCATAAATCACATATACATGTTAGTATCGAGTTTGTATTCAACACAAATAAGTTTTATATAAGTATAAATTACAGTGACAACTTTTGTGAGGATCGCTGCATAATTTACCATTTATTTATGTACTAAAGGGGAGTCACCCCAAAGTGCATAAATTCATATAAATGTTAGTATTAACGTAATATTCTGTACTCGTATATTTTATTTTACACTTAGTAAAAGTATCGGCCCACAATTGTCCACATGTCTAATATAAGACCTCCCCACGAATTTTGATGGACATAAACAATGATGTGGGGTATAATATGGTCGGATTTGACAGACTATAGCTTAATTATTTGTTTGTGCTTTTTTAAAAAAAGAATTTGCAATTATTTAAAAAAATCGTACTTTTTAATTTTCATAAAAAGTACGATTTTTTGAAAAGTTTTAACTTTTGTAGTAAATAAAACAATAAATGGGAAATTTTTAATATATTTTTTTAAGATTGGTATTTTTTTTGAAATTGCAGTTTTTGGAAAAACAATTTTAATATTTATTTAATACCCAACAACAAAAACGATGGGAGCTATATTGGGTTTATCATGTCGTGTCGAAACAATCATCTAAGATTCCATAAAGTATATATATTTTGGGTTCTCGGGAAAATCTAAGACGATCTAGCTATGCCCGTCTGTCTGTTCGTCAGTGTGTCTATTAAAAAATCGAATCGAGGGTTTGGGGCATACCACATAGATGGATAAAATTTGACCCAAATATTTGTCTTATATTAGGTTTGTTTAGTATTGAAAATGGGCAAAATCATAAACAAAAATGTGCCAAATTCTAAAAAAACTTAATGTCCGTCGTAACTCTAGTTAATACTCTTCACCGATATTTCTTGAATATAACATTTGTACTTGTTTAATTTTAAACATTATTAATCTATCTTTTTATATAATTTGTTATATAACTCGTAATTTGTACAATTTGTAACTTATTGGATTTTTTTTAAAGTAGTACTTAATTTGTACTTATTGTAATAAATATGGTACCATTTTGGATATTTTTTTAACTTTTCTTTAAGTACATATTTGAAATGATTTACTTTTAAGAAACATTTTTAATTTCATAGAATATTATATTTTTTATGAAAAATTTTACTTTTAAAAAAGTTACTGTTTTTTTTCTTTTTTTTTTTTTTTTGTAGAAAATTTAGATTTTTTAAATGACAATTTTGATAATAAAACTTTTTTTTTACTTTTTTTTTTTTGAAATTGTTACTTAGTTTTCTTCAAATTGGCACCTTTTTTTTGGAAAATATGTACTTCTTAAAAATTTTAATTTTTCAATATATTAATTTTATAAACTATGTTTTTTTGGAGAACTTTTTAGTATAATTTTTTTTGGGAAATTTGATTTTTTTGTTCGAAAAGTAAAACATGTTTGGAAAAATGATATTTTGTATTTAGTGGAATAGCAATTCGTAATAATATTTTCTTTTAAAACGATGATGATTTTTGGAAATTTTTTGATAAAAATATTTTAAACTTTTAACAGCAATTGGTTTTGTCTTCCAGTACTTTGTACTTTTTGTGCAAAAGGAAATAAAACGTATATTTTGAAACGCATAAATTTTGAAATTGGTAGTAAATCAATACTTTTCATTAGTGCACTGTCGAAATTGTATTAAGTGTTTACACGCTGATTTCCCTCTTTACCCCTATAATTAGGCAATGTTTTTATGTTAAATATCTTTAAAAAAAATTTTATTTACTTTCCAATAACGCTGTGATATATTTACAAAATTAATGAAATCTTCAAGAAATTCGCATAAATTTGTTTGCTTTTATTTATGTAATTATAAAATTGTTTTAATTTTTAACATAATTAAGTTTAATTAATTATAAAATGGCAAGTAAATTAGTTTGTTTTTAATTATGTTTAAGAGTTTTTTTTAATTATTTGATTTACATGGTTGGAATTTGAAGTTTAAATTAAATTTTAATATAAATTTTAATATAGCTGTGCTTAAAGCACTCATTAAGGGTTATTATATATTTTTTTAAAATTATAAAAATAATATTATTTAATAAAATTAGTTATTGTTTTTAGCAAGTTAAAAACAAAATATTTCTGCTTTTTTTATGTCAATGTTATTTAACTAAATTTATTTTCCTATTTTAATTTCAAATGTATTTTGTTTCTTATTTCATTTTTCACTTGTTTTCCAGATTGGCATTGTTATGTATTTGTTATATTTAAAGTTGGGCATAAGTGCTATTATAGGCTCCTTTGTATGCATTTTAACCATGACTCCTTTGCAGTTTTTGATTGGCAAGGCCATGTCCCAAAATGCTGAAGTTATGGCGGTAAGTTTATATATTTTAAATTTTATTTAAATTTAAAAAAAAAAATCCCAGCTAAAAACCTTTAAGGCTTTTTTAGCCCCAAAAGTAGGCAACATTTAAAGCCTCATTTAAAGTTATTGTTATTAACTGCATAAAGCCCTAAAAGTATGCTTTAATTTATTGTTATAGTTATCCTCAAAATAACTCTATAGCATTTATAGTTATTAACTGTTATACTGTGTTGAGCAACCCTTTTGTATGTAATTATAATATTCATACTTTTAGTAGCTATTATTTCTGGCAGTATTATTCTTATTTTAAGCAAACAAGTAGGCTTTATTTTTTTTCAATTAAAATTGTTCGTAGTTTTTTTTTCAGCAGTAAAATAAATGCAGCCATTGCAAGGAAAAGTTAAGGCAAAAGTTAGTTTTTTTTATTATTTTAGGAAAAGAAAGTTTGAATTTTTTTTTTTTTTGCAATGAAACATTAAAAATAAATTTTAACTAGCTGTTAATATTAAAACAGGTAATAGAGTTAAAATATTTTTTATTATGTATGGTAAGGGTTAATTAGATAAGTTTGTTGCCCTCTCAGTTAACTAACTAAGTACTTAAAAATAACACCCAATCTTATAGGAAAATATAAAATAAAATTTGTTGAAAAAATATGTATTACTTTGACTTCAAATTAAAAAGTTAAAAAGAAAAGGGGTTAAAATGCCTTAAACTATGCTCTAAAAATTTCTCCCTAGTAACTATAGAATATGATGAGCTACAATACCACATTATTGTTATCTTTTTTAATTAATAAATTTCAAATTAAAGTTCAAAAATCATGTGTTAAATGATATCATTTGCAAGATACTTTTTTGAAGCATATTTATCGTAGTTGTAAGCCTAAGATTAGGTAATGTAAATAGTTAAAAAATATTTTATAAGAATAATATGCAGCGGAACCTTAATGCTTATTAAAAATAAATTAAAAATATAATCGTGCAAATAAAATTATATGACTAAATAATAAATATCCTATGATTTTACTTTTATGCTTTCAATAAAAAAGATTAAAACATAATTTAAACCCTAAAAATTGTATTTTTCTTAGAAATTCACCGATAATCGCCTGAGAAAACTTCATGATTGTTTTGTGGGCATCAAACTCATCAAACTCAATGCCTGGGATAACGTTTTCATCAAAAAAATAACTGAAGCTCGTAAACAGGAACTTAAATATCTGAACAAAGATTCCTTCTACTGGACCGTAATGAGTAAGTTTTAAAAACCACCTATTTTTCATCTGATATATACCAATCTCTAAAAAAAACCTCTTTTCCTTTTAGCCATACTGACCCACATTTCCTCTGTTTTAATCACCTTTGTAACCCTGGCTGTTTATGTTTATCGTGAATCTGGCTCAGATATAACAGCCAGTCGTCTTTTCTCCGCTTTGGCTCTATTTCAACAACTCACAGTACCACTGCTAATATTTCCCATAACAGTGCCCATTATTCTCTCGGCTGTAGTCTCCACCAAACGTTTAGAAACCTTTTTAGCTGCCCATGAAATACAAAAACAATTTGAGGGTATACGCAATATGGCGCGCATCTTAAGCAAAAGTGATGCCTCTCTAGATATGTATGAACTTAAAGATAAATCACAATCCTTGCCCTCTAATATATCTCTCAAAAACGCCTCCACCGACCAAATGAAATTTAATAAATTAAATGAAAAACCGAATATTAAAATTGTTATACCTGACAAGCCTGCCCCACTGGCTAATTCTGAACCTCATACACCTCTAGTGACCTGTGACCCTAAGGAATCAATACGTCTTTCAGATGATCATAAGAAGTTGTCTTTACATGCCCGCAAGGAATTACTGCGCAATACTCCTTATGTAGTAATAAAGCCTAGAAAACTAAATATGGCTGGTTTGGCTCAAGTTCCTGCATGTAATGTAGCTCATGCAAATACTCATAGGAAAACTGATTCTTGGCATCGTGATTCTTTGCTGCTGAAAATGCCGGATGATATAGCTGTTTCAGTTAAGGAATGCACATTTTCTTGGAATCCTCAAAAGTTAATGCAAATTTTATATATAAAAGATATTGTTATACCGAGGGGAAAGTTAACCATGATAGTGGGTAAAAATGGCAGTGGAAAGTCGTCACTGCTATCAGCTTTGTTAATGGAAATGCCGCTGATATCGGGAGATATGATATGGAATAAGTGAGTACTTAGAATAATATAGTTGGATTTAAATATAGAATAGACTAAGGACTAAACCAAAATCTAGGCTAGAGATGGACTAGAAAGTAGACTAAAAACTAGATTAATGAATAAATTATTGAATAACTTATAGTTTAGACCATAGACTATTGACTAGAATACAATCTAAACTATTGACTTGGTTTGAACTAGTCTACTGGACACTACAGTCTAGACTGTTGACTACACTTTAGTTTAGGCTATAAACTACACTACAGACCATTATAATAGTATTGACTATAGACTATTGACTAAACTATTGTCTAGACTATAGTCTATACTATTGATTAGACTACAGTATAGACTATTGACTATACTTTAGTTTGGTTAAGTATCTGGACTACTGACTAGACTATAGTCTAAACTATTGACTAGATTTTAGTCTAGAATACTGAGTAGACTTTTGACTGGACTATTGTCTAGACTATTGAATAGGCTATAGTCTGGACTATTGACTAGATTATAGTCTAGACGGTTGACTAGGCTATAGTCTAGGCTATTGACTAGACTATTGACTAGATTATTGAATAGACTATAGCCTAGACTATTGACTAGACTATTGACTAGATCTTAACATCTGCTCTGCCATTATCTTATAGCAGCTTCTCTTTCAAATTTACGTACACGAGTGTCCAGTAGATTTGAATCTCTTCTGATTTCTTCCAAGCGTTTGACTTCGTCAGCCACTATGACATGGGCCGCCTCGTCGGATGTTGTTCGAAAAGAGCAGCATATTCGTAGGACCGATAACCTGTATATAGATTTTAGTTTCCTCGCTGCAGTCTTTACTTTCAGAGCTACTGACATTATGGTAGCAGCGTAAAGTATAACTGAGTTGACCACCGTGAATATAATATTCCTTTTGGATTGCATTGGTCCACTAAAATTCGGCATCATTCTTTCAAGAGCGGCTCTAATATTTGCTGCTTTATTAGCAGTATACTCCATATGTGTCCTGAAGTTAAGTCTGGCGTCTATGAGAACTTGCAAATATTTTAGATGAGATTTTGATGTCACCTGGTGTTCTCCAACCATTATTATCATGCTCTCTTTTTTACGCCTGCTTGTAACTAATACAATATCCGTTTTCTGTTTGGAAAGTTCCAACTCCACACTGTTCATCCAGTTTCTAATAGTCCATCATTCGAAATTAGCTCCACTTCGTCCATATATCTTGCTGAAACCTTAACTGCTATGTAATCTGCAAAACCGATAATGTTCACCTCTTCTGGAATGTTAAGCTCTAGAGCATCGTTGTACATTATATTTCACAATAGTGGACCAAGCACAGAGGCTTGTGGAACTCCTGCAGTGACATTGTATGTTACGGCACTTTCGTCGGTTTGGTAACAGAGCTTTCTGTCTGTGAAATAACTTACTATTAATCTTATTAAATACGCAGGTATGCCGATTCTGTTTAGCTTTTGAATTATTATTCCCCAGTTCGCAGAGTTAAATGCTTTCTTTACATCAAGCGTTATGATAGCACGGTACTTCCTACTTGCTCCCTTGCTTTTTATCGCCATTCGTGCTGTATTTGCTACCATACGTATTGCATCGATGGTCAATCTAGCTTTTCGAAATCCAAATTGCTGATTCGACAGACCATTTCTTTCCTCTACAATTGGTAGCAATCGGTTGTGTATGATTTTCTCCAGAATTTTCCCTTTTATGTCGAGTAGACATATTGGCCTATACGCAGAGGGATCGCCTTGTGGTTTATTGGATTTAGGAATTAGCACTAAATTTTGCTTTTTCTAAAACTTTGGAAATACTCCTTCTTTTAGGCATCCACGAACGGTTTCGTTGCTGTTCTAACTACCTATTTAAACGCATTATTTGGAATTCCATCGGGTCCAGAAGCTTTGTTGTCTCCGATTTTCTCTGTTATCTGAAGCAGCTAATTTGGGGGACAGTTCCTCGTCGTTCTTCGTTTTGGCATTGCGATGTCACATGCGCTTTTGATTCTCGATACCAATTGATTCACTTTTTCCTCTACTGTACCATTCAGTTCAAAGTTGTTATCAAATTCCAGTGTTATTATTTCTTCGTCAAGTCCAACCAATATATTTTGATGCATCTTCTTCACGAGAAGGATGTCTAATACGCAAGCTATGAACTTAAAATATAACAGCTTGATGACTATGAGTGTATTGTTAGCTGACTCTCCAATTCATATCCCTTGCCAAGGAACTACTTATGAATGTTAGATACACGGCAGAGCTTCTTCCTCCAGTAAATAATTTCCACTATTTACTAGCACTAGGTTATACCTAGAAATCACTTCGAGTAAAATACGTCTTCTAGTATTTGCATGCATTGAAGTCTCCTGCTATAATTTTTAGATTATGATTATCTGAGTCTCTTATCAGATTATCCAACATCTTTTCAAACTCTTCAATTGTTGCAGTATGAGGTGCATAACAACTGCATATATGAATACCACCAACTTTTGCTCTTACAAATCCGTCTTTTTTGCTCTCGGATATTTCTTCTATTCCTTCACCCATACAGTATTACTGATGTCTTTATATTGTTCACTGAGTATGGCGACATCAACACTAGTTTCGCAGATAGTTTCTGAAAGCAAGTCCTGCGCCGCCTGACAATGATTGAGATTTAATTGTAAAAACCTCATTTACGCAATTTACTTAGAGCCTAAAAACAGGACATCTTCCGCTCCCAGCTAAGTGGTTTGTATCCGCTTTTTCCACTTTGCAGAACATACAATTTCCGTCCCTGGTAAAGTCCCTTGCAATATGTCCACCTTCTCCACACCTTCTACTCAGTTTCGACCTGTCGTTAGGATTTGTACACGATGAGGAAATTCGTCCAAATTCCAGGCATCTGAAGCATTTCGAGGGCTTTACGGCCAAGTGCCACCATAAGCCCTCCTTACACTTTTTATGTTAGTTTCTCTTAGTTCAGCAACATCTAGCAGGTTGTAAAGGGCTTCACTAATATCTGCTTTTGTTGTAATCTCATCGAACCTTTACATTCAATCATATCTCCGGGGTGTGCGATACAATATTTGCTTGTAATCCTACCGATCTTTGTACCTTTCCTTGGAAGTCTTTGAGATAATCGATGTTGGACTTATCAATTTCTAAAAGAAGCTCGCCTTTTTGGGTTCTCCTTATGCGAGACACGCATTCACCCAAATCCTTAAGGCTAGGATCTGATTTTATATGCTTTAATATATCAGCATAACTTGTTTCTCCTTTCGTTGAAATAATCGTAGCTTCCTTCATTTCCCTTCTATTTCGAGGTTTCTTTCCGGGTTTCACAGTTTTCCACTAATTGGTTGCTTCACTGGTGTTGGATTTCTCTTGGGGAGTATCCTTCACAACATGTACTTTCTTTTGAGGTTTGCTTGCCTGTTTGCTTCTCTTAGCTAATTTGGGTTTTGGCGATACCTCTCCTGATTCTCTACTTCGCTTGAGATCCTTTTCTGTGGTGCGATTCAGTAACTTTTTTTAACGATAATCGAATCGATAAAATTAGTAAACAACAAAATTGTCGATTTAGTTATTCTCTAACACTTTTAACGATATTTGTTTGCGTTAACTTAAAGACAAAAATTTTTGTGTTGTTAATATATTGACAAAAATTAGCCGAAAAGTCAACCCAATGATTCAGTGGTTGTTTTGTGGTTGTAGTCTGTGCTTCCATGTTATAGATGGTGCTTCTACGTTTCCGAATCTTCTTTTAGGAGTAGTGGTCATTTTGAAGAAAACCATTAACAGAAACACATCTTAATCAATATCAAATACATAATTTAATCAATTACGGTCTTAAAATTGTTAAACAAACTTCGATTTGTTTCAAATTTATTTGTTTTTCTTTTTTATTTGGTTTTGAACCTTACTATTATTTCGGCATTTCCTTGTGGAGAGCTGCCACACGAAATAATAGTTATATACAATCGTTTAAGAGTACTTAGTGAATCACACAATCGTTACTGCAAACAACAATTGCTATTGACAAGTTTTACGATTGTCGAATCGTTAAAAGTTACTGAATCGCACTACTGGTGGCCGCTATTGACTAGTCTTGATTATTGACTAGACTATAATATAAATTATTTACTGGACTATAGTCTAGACTGTTAACTAGACTATAGTCTAGACTATTAACTAAACTATAGTCTAGATTATTAACTAGACTATTATGTAGACTATTGACTGGACTATTGTCTAGACTATTGACTGGACTATTGTCTAGACTATTGACTAGACTATTGTCTAGACTATTGACTGGACTATTGTCTAGACTATTGACTAGACTATTGTCTGTACTATTGACTAAACTATAGTCTAGGCTATTGGCTACACTATAGACTATTATATTTATTTAACTATAGTGTAGACTTTTGGCTAACTCATTGTCTGTGCTGTGGCTATTGTCTAGCCGATTAACTAGATTGTAGTTGTACTAATGACCAAACAATAGTTAGACAATTTACTAGTCTATAATCAAAAATACTGACCAAAGTATAGTCTAGACTATTGACTAGACTATTGACTAGATTGCTAACTAGTCTATTGACTATTCCAGACTATTTACTAGATTATTGACCAGGCTATAGACTAAAATCCTTACAATTGAATCCTTTTCATATATCAAGTGAGCGTGTAATATTTCAATCACATTTGTGTTATTTTGAAGTACTTCCTTTTTCTCTCCGTCATTGATTATTGATTTTATTTAATCACAGTAATTATATTTGTAGCTATTTTGTAACCACTATGGTCATCATTATTATCACCAGATTATTTATTTAAAGTTTAAAGTTTAATTTTTGTAATTAGTAATATGTATTGTGTGTATGTCTAACAAATACAATTGAAACCATTTTCAGATTCTCACTTAGCTAAACCACTTCACTGGAATAGTATGTCTGTCTATCTGTCTATCCAACCGTCAGTTATTTTGGATTTTGTTATGCTGTAATATAATAATGAACAGATTACACGCTACTACAAAATGATGTTTTTTATTTTCACTCGGAAAACGATTTAATGTGGGTTGTAGACCTTCTTGAGGACATTATAAAATAGTTTTAAAAATTTTCGAAACACCTCCTAAATTGCGAGATATTGCGAAAAAATTCTTTTTATGATAGTTCCTGTACTATAGATCTTGTAGCTTTAGAAATTTTAAGTTTAAGGCTTTTAAATTGATTTTGAAAGCAGAAGGACGTAGCATTTCAACTATATTACCATATTTTATATACACTCATATTAAATAATGAATTATTCGCCATTTTGAAATTTATTTCCGTTTTCTTTTTCGAAATGTTTATTTTGATTTAATTTTTCTGATTTTTTCTATAAGACTACACATATTTTTTTAAAAAGTTTAAAATGTTATTTTGTTTAGAATAAAATGAGTTAGATATCCTTATATAAAATCGATTAAAATTTCCAAAAATTATTGAGCATTTTCTAAACTTTATTAAAAAATTCTTCATATATTTTATTTATTTTTTTTTTTTTTTTGTGGAAAGTTTTAATAATATTTTTTTGCGAATAACTCAAAATTTCAAGGGTGTATTGCAAATTTTTAAAACTGATATGATTATCTCCTCAAGAAGGCCTATAACTTACATTATGTTTTTTCTCGAATGATTTTTTACTGTAACAGCGTGTTATTATAACTGTGTATGGTATATGATGTGGTTTTTATGCATCGCTTAATGTGATATCTTTTTCTATGTGTTTGTGAACATGTGAGTGTGTGTTTTACAAATGTAATCATTTAATTATATTACTTAACCGTGGTGGTGTAAAATATTTACACAATGAACTTAAAATACATTATTTAATGCTAAAATATTTTACTAAACTAATTTTCATTAGAAATTGGAGGAAATATGTTAAAAAGCGATTTATATGAATTTGATACTGATTTATAAACGTATGAATGATTTAGTTTATGTTTTGAAAAAATATGATTTAAATAATAAATATTTGATGGTGAGTTAATAATTTCCTATGAGTAATTTGTTTGAATTGTTTATTAAAAGAGTTTCGAGAATTGTTTTTATTTATGTATTTATTTATTTATTTATTTTTGTAAAGGAATTGTAGATATTTTTGATTGGTGGGGGAATTAATATGAGGGAAAATGTAGGTTTTTTAGTTTGAAATAAAAGTTTTGTAAATTTAAATGGAATTTTGTTTTTAAATTTTAATTTTTTTATATTAAAATTTTTATTTGTTTTTATTTAAAATTAATTTTGTTTTTAAATTTAACCAGTTTTAATAATAATTTTAACTTTTGTTAAAAGTAAATTTGTAATGAACAAAACGGGGACAACTTCAAAAAGTATTCATCTGCTATTGGCGTTTGTGCTTTAGTGGAGAAAGGGGAACGAACGGGAGCTATTGACAATGATAGCTGTCGAATGGGGGGATTCTTGTTCCTTTCCGTCTCCTTTACCAAATAGGAACTATTTTATTACATAAATATTATTATAGACTCCCTCAAAACTATAATATGTGGACCGGTTATTGATCTATTTTAAAAATTGCTGTAAAATAACCCCATTTATGATCAACAATCAATAAAAAAAACTTAAAAAATACTACATTTTAAGTAATAAAGAATTTAAATAGGGTGAGTTCTTGGTCAGTCGGTAATGGTTTACCTTTTAATTTAAACAAATATTTTTCTATGACTTATCATAGATGTTGTAACACTGTTATATCTCGATATAGAATACATCAACATTTACTTCCATCCGTGGTTGAAATTTTAGATTTAGGGGTATTATTTGATAAAAAATTATTATTTAATAGTCACTTAAATTATATTATACATAAATCTCATTCAATGTTAAGTTTTTTATGCCGTAATTCTAATAATTTTGTTCATTACACAAAAAAAGTTCTATATACATCCTTGGTGAGATCTAGATTAGAATATGCTTCATTTATTTGGAGCCCTTATACTCAATTACACACAAATAGAATTGAAAAAATTCAAGTAAAATTTGTAAAGTTTGCTCTTTCATTTTTAAACTTTTCATTTGTAAACCCTCAAATTTCGAGTCCTACATACCCTGATAAATGTGCCTTGATTTCTATGAAAACCTTAGAAACAAGACCTAAAATTTCTTCTGTATATTTCCTATGTGCTATAATTCGTGGATTAATTGATTGTCCTGATTTGCTTCATACCATAAAACTATATGTACCACCTAGGCCTCTAAGGCAAAATAATTATATCTTATATATAGAGATATTCATAGAACAACATATGCTTTGAATGAACCTTTAATAAAGGCTATGAGATTATTCAATAAATATTCTAATGAATTAGACTTAAGTATATCAAATCTTGAATTTAAAAATTTGTTAAACAGTTTTTTTAAATAATTAATTTAATTATGCATATTAAATTATCATTGATGTCTGTAAGGATAATATTGTATCCATAGACTGAAACTAATAAATAAATAAATTCCCTCCTCGATGTTATTGGAGATAATAACACCTCTTAACTCGCCCTACCTTTGATCTTGATGGCGCCAAAATCTAAAGTCAAGATCCCACGTTAAAACTACCTCATTTCTTTCACATCAGTAAGAAAACTTTGAAGATTTAGCTTTCCATTTTAATTCTCAACTGATTAAATAATATAAATTTAACATAACGCTAAGTAAAGAAAATGATAGAAAATTGTAACAAAATTTTTAAAAAACCTTAATAATAGAAAAAAAAAAATATGTTATAAAAAGATTGATTACCCAAAAGACACTAACTATGGAAAATTTTAATATAAAAAATAAAAAAATATATGTAAAGAATTAAAAGAAAAAAAAAAAATCGTAGTAAAATATCTATATAAACTTAATGCATTTAGAGTGGCATAATACCTAAATTATAATTGTAGAGCACCAAGAAACAAAAACGTGAATATTAATAATAAGAAAAAAAAAAAAAAAAAAGCATAGGCATTTTCATAGATATTACAAAAAATACATAATGTTGCTAAACATGTTGATAAAGCTACCATTGTTGTCTCTTTGTACATTGTAATTAAGAGTAATTAGTAAACATAATTACGCGGTCGGAATTAAAGAGATCGAATATTTAAAAAATATGTATAATAAAAAGAGGTATAATAAAAAAAATGTATAATAAAAATATTTAAAGAGACTCACCAAGATACATGTTGATAACAGCAGCGGTTGAAAAGGCCTCTCCAAATGCTGGTTAAAATGTTGGTGCTGATCAAATTAATTACTCTTACTTTTTACTACTACAGTGATCTGGTATTAGGGTGGTTCCCAAATAACTTTAAATTAACTTATCTCAATGAAATTAAAAGAATTTTAATGTATGAAGTAAAATTGCTAAAATTAAACTTTATAGTGCATTTAATGAATTTACACATTTTGGTGTTGGTTGGTTAGTTGGTTTACGTGGTAGCCCGTAATCTTACGGGCAATCAATTAGACTCGTTGGAGTCCGTTTTGATGGAACCACACTACTCGCCAGGTGAATTAGTTGTATTGAGTCTGTAATGAGATAGAAATGTAGGGAAGAACAATGAAAACATAAATTAATTAGATCCAGCCTGTAGCATTGAGATATTTAATGATGTCACTGAGTCTAGTGTCGGATATCTCAAAGAGGTTATCTAATTGGTGCCCTCCCAGAAATTTATGTGTGCTTGCTTTCAAGGACATTTTGGTGTAATATAGATTTAAGATTTATTTTAAAACTTTCATTTTAATAATATATTTTAGTTTAGTTTTAAACATTTTATATGAATTTCTTTTTTTTTTTTTTTTTGTTAGATTGATAATTTCCTTTTATTTCAAATTTAGGATTGTAACACTTAGATTGTTTTAATACATTTTTGGCACTATAAAATTTAGTCTTAGCTAATAAAAAGAAATAGAAAATAGTTACAATTTTTCCACTTTAATATTCAAATGTTTTTTTTGTTGTATGTTGAAGATTTGATGATGAGGATTCTTGGTTCTGTAAGGATTCCTTCTGGATCCTGTTTAGTATATTTAGCTTTAATAATAATAATATCTTTTTGCACTTTATGATCTAATTATGTAATGTTAAATGAGGTTTTATTTAATTTAATTTTCTGTATGTTCTGCTTGTTCTGTTTTATTGCTTGTAATGATGTTACTAGTGCTAAACCACGAGGAGTCCAGCCAAAGGTAAGCTAGGCCAGAAATGTTGCTAGCTCGCTGCTGACTTTATTCTGTCTTCAATTCTGTTTCTCAGATGTTTTTAGTTAGCGGATTTTCTATTTCATGTATTATTTTGTTTCTGGTATGATATTTATTCTCAATGAATTAACCACTAATGTTTCGATTACAGTCGTGGCAAATATAACAGTCCACTTTGATTTTATATACAATTTATTCACCAATTCGTTTTAGACTTCCTTATGAGATTGAGATTTTAGGTTAAATATAAAATTCTTAATTTTTCTTTTCAAAAGAATAGAAAACAATTTAGAAAATTTTAGCTTTCTGAGCTGAGATTTTTAAGCAATTGCACACACAATTAAAACAAAATGAAATCTAATAGAGAATTAAATAATTTACTTTAGAATGCGGATGATACGAATATGTTAAAGTTATTTATTACCTGTTAGATAATATTTTGTTTTAATGAAATACTTTCCATTCAATTTATATACTTCACTTTAGCTATTAAAATATATTTGGGACTTAGAGAATTTCAATGTGATTTAGTCGGATGTCAGATGGAAAAGAGTTAACGATTGGTGAGCTTTGCGCTAGAAAACCTCCGTTGAAAATATTTTCCTAATGCAACACTTGGTTATTTAACGAAAATTCGTGTCAACTTATGTGCGTTACCCCGCGTTTATATGCGTTAACTGCGGCTCAAAATAGTATTATTAACTTACAAGCAGAAGCAGTTAAAAGATTCTTAGAATATATTCCGCTTGTCGATTTGTGCTTTGGGATTTGAGAAAATATGGTCTAAAATCAAAACTTTCATATAAAATGGGTCGAATTCGGGTGGGTGTGTACCATGACCAATGAAGTTATTGGGCATTTTTTATCCTAAAGTCATCTCTGTGAAGTTACCTTTCAGAAAAGTGCAAAATTATTATACGTTGCTAAAGAAAATTTTATTTTAGATAAAAAAGAGTGCAGATACTTTTTCAGCTAAAAAAAAAAACACAAAAAGTCGTCTTTATTGTAATTTTAAAATTCAAAATCATTTGTTTCTGGACTCGGTAAAGATATCGACTTTAAATTTTTTCATTGAATAGATAATTTTGTTCTTTAACTAGTTAAGAAAAAAAAAAAAGAAAATAATAAAATCGGCTGGAAATACTAGGGCCTACAACAATATATAAAAATATTTGAAATCGGACGAGAAACAAAAATTTGGAAAGCGATTAAAATTTTTTTATGTCAGAGGTAGCTCACTTTGAGCCCACTTAGCTCCGCCCCTGAGGGGTTTGTTGTGCCTCCCTTCCAAACTTAACATTGTACACTCCTTTGCTGTGCCTATACCAAATTTCGTGAAAATCCAACTAGCCGTTCAGAAGTTACAGATTTATTTCCAAAAGATTTCGATTCTGCCCCACTGTGTAGTAGAGGCTATAGACTTGACTATTGTCTAGGCTATATACTTGACTATTGTCTAGGCTATAGACTTGATTATTGTCTAGACTTTCGGTTAGACTATTGTTGTCTAGACTAGGCTATAATCTAAATTATTGACTAGACTATAGTCTGGACTGCTAACTAGACTATGGTCTAGACTATTGACTAGACTATAATCTAGACTATTGACTAGACTATAATCTAGATTATTGACTAGACTATAATCTAGATTATTGACTAGACTATAGTCTAGTCTATTGACTAGACTATAGTCTAGACTATTGACTTGACTATTGTCTAGACTGTTGGTTAGACTATTGTATAGACTATATTCTAGACTACTGACTAGACTATAATATAAATTATTGACTAGACTATAGTCTAGATTAATGACTAGACAATAGTCTGAACTATTGATTAGACTACAGTCTAGATTATTGACTAGACTATAGTCTAGACTATTGACTAGACTATAGTTTAGGTTAATTACTGGACTACAGTCTAGACTATTAACTAGACTATAGTCTAGATTATTGACTTGATATCTAGTATAGACTATTCAGTAGACTCTAGTCTGGACTACTGACTAGACTACAATTTATACTATTGACTAGACTACAGTCTATACTTTTGACTAGACTACAGCCTAGACTATTGACTAGACTATAGTGTAGACTATTGACTGGACTATTGTCTACACTATTGACTAGACTATTGTCTAGACTATTGACTGGACTATTGTCTAGACTATTGACTAGACTATTGTCTAGACTATTAACTAGACTATAGTCTAGATTATTGACAATATATCTAGTATATACTATTCACTAGACTTTAGTCTGGACTACTGACTAGACTAAAATTTATACTATTGACTAGACGACAGTCTATACTATTGACTAGACTACAGCCTAGACTATTTACTAGACTTTAGTCTGGACTACTGACTAGACTACAGTTTATACTATTGACTAGACTACAGTCTATACTATTGACTAGACTACAGCCTAGACTATTGACTAGACTATAGTGTAGACTTTTGGCTAGCTTATTGTCTGTACTGTGGACTATTGTCTAGACGATTAACTAGATTATAGTTGTACTAATTACCAAACTATAGTTAGACTATTGACTAGTCTATAATCAAAACTACTGATCAAAGTATAGTCTAGACTATTGACTAGACTATAGTATAGGCTATTGACTAGATTGCTAACTAGACTATTGACTATTCCAGACTATTTACTAGATTATTGACCAGGCTATTGACTAGAATCCTTACAGTTGAATACAATTACAATTAAAATACAGTAGATTTTAGTGTTACAATAAATAATGTAAAAATCGCTAAAATATTTAATTTTCTTTTAAGAAAAAAAAAAAAATAATAATAATAATAATAAAATTTGTCATAGCAACGATTAATATTCATATCTTTGAAAATTTATTAGGAAATATAACAAAATCGTCAACAAATCAACAACATTTTGTATTTAAAAGAAATAGTATATGAATTGGCTTAATAAATACTTAAACAAATTAATGAAGATTTTAATGATAATTTGATTTAAGAAAATAATAATAATAATAAATTTAGTACATCACAACTAAAAAAATTATAATAAAAAAATAAATAGTAAAAGAAATCTATGACTTTATAGTATGGATATGGATAATAATTTCTAAAAAATATATTTTCGTAGCCTAAGCTAGTAAATCTAGCACTACAAATTTTTTTTTTACAAATTATATTCTAAATCTTTCGTAGACAAGTTGGAAGAAAAGTTATGCCATGTTTTGTTAAGTAATCTAATAATTAATATTAATCATACGCACCGTATGTCTATGATGAGTTTTTCTTTTATTTTAAAGGTTATTTAATAGAATAGATTAATATTTTGTATAAAAAAGTTATTATTCATTTATAAACTAATGTAGTGTTGTCTTTTGTACCTCATATTTTAATACTTTTAATTAAAAAGGATCTTATTGAGTCTTTAGGAAAATGAGCAAAATCAAATTTTTATTTAAAATTTTTTACTTTATTTTTATTATTTTTTAATTCTATTTTTTAATTGAGAGCTTTAAAATAAAATTTAAAAATAATCTAAGGTTTAATTTCACAAAATTTTATTTTTATATTGCTGCTTACAAAAATAAATCTCATGGAAAACAACTAAATTAAATAATTTTTGTTTAAATAAATTCAAAAATAAATTTATATCATATTTTCTTCAAGATTTTCTTCCTGTTATTTTTATATTTTTCGATAATTTAATCTGTTTTTTTATTTATTACTTGTTACTATTATTTTATGCTAGAAAAGATATTTCCTTCCTTCACACACACCAACAAACTGAGAGACTTAAACTCTCTCAAATACAAACAAACTGATGGTGCTTCCTTTGCTATATATATAGACGACAGCCTTACCGACATAATTGTTATTATTTTTTCACACATTTGTAAAAAAAAACCAACACAAATAAAGACATATATTCATATAAATACATATATAAAAATAAATATAAATATAAAAAGAAATATGCATTCTTTATTGTATAAATATACTAGACATAAATATTTTTATTTTATTATCAAACAAAATTCAATTTATATGCAATAAGTCTACTAGGATATATTTTTTTATTACCAAAACCACATGAATTTTAGCTACACATGTATTTGAGCACTTTATTTTGTTGGGAAGTTGTGAAAAAAATTTAGGCTTTTAGCCAACATTAAATATAAAAAAAAAGAAAATGTAGCCGGTATTGGCCATAAACTTGTACATGAAACAAAATTCTATATCATCTGTATCTGTTTAGTTTTTTTTTTTTATTCATGGTGTGTATGTATATGTGTTTTGGAATATCTACTGTCAAAGCTATAAATAAGTACATTTATCAATATTATAGATTTATTATTTTCAAATTTATGCATTTTATTTTCTTTCCGCTTTTCTTTTTACTTCTTTTTATGCAGGCAACATCTTTGTCGTCATGAAATTGATAAATTATTTACTAATGCTATACAATATTTATTATTTTGTAATGTTCGGTTGTTGCAAAAGGTGTAAATTCATGACAAATTATATGATGAGTTTAAGAAAAAAAAAAAAAAAAATATATATATATATATATATATATATATATAAACAATAATAAATATAAATTTAAAAAATTGTCATAATAACTGATTTTGGTTTTTTCTTTTTAAATCCAGACATTTACAATAATTTAAAAGAAATTTTTAAAAAAAGTTTAATCAGCTGAAAATTGAAGGTGTATTATGAATTAATAATAATTTTGCTTAATTTTCTGCTTTAAATTGAGAGAGTTGTAGGAAAGAAAATGAAAGTCTTAAATCTTTTATTTCAACACTCATTAATTTTATTTTTTCTTTTAACATATTTTGTTTTTTTTTTGTGAAATTTCAAATTTTTGGTGAAAAATTTGAATTTTTGGTAAAATTTTGGGTTTTTGATGAAATTTCGAATTTTTGGTGAAATTCAGAATTTCTGCCTAAATTTCGAATTTTTGCTGAAATTTCAAATTTCTGACTAAATTTCGGATTTTAGGTGAAATTTCAACTTTTGGGTGAAATTTTGGGTTTTTTATTAAATTTCGCACTTCTGGCCAAATTTCGAATTTCTGGTGAAATTTCAAATTTTTCAAATTTCGAATTTCTGCCTATTTTTTTTTGTGAAATTTCTAATTTTTGCCGAAATTTAAAATTTCTGCTGATTTAAAATTTTTGGCGAAATTTCGTATTTTTGATGAAATTTCGAATTTTTGGTGAAATTTTTAGTTTTTGGAGAAATTCTGAATTTCTGCCTAAATTTCGGATTTTTAATAAAATTTCTAATTTACATCTATTTGATTTTTGGTAAAATTTAGTATTTTTGACGAAATTTAGAATTTCTGTTTAAATTTCGGATTTTTACTGAAATTTCGAATTTTTGGCGTTATTTTTTAATAAAATTTCTAATTTATGACAATTTGATTTTTGGTAAAATTTCGAGTTTTTGACGAAATTTAGAATTTGTGTTTAAATTTCGGATTTTTAGTGAAATTTCGTCTTTTTATCGAAATTTTGGGTATTTCGTGAAATTTTGAATTTTTAGTGAAATTTCTAGTTTTTGTAGACATTTAGAATTTCTGCCTAAATTTCGAATTTTTGGTGAAATTGCATATTCTTCGAATTTCTGGATATTTTTAATTTTTGCTGAAATTTCGGATTTTTGATAAAATTTTTGAAATTTGTTGTTTTTGGTGAAATTTCGAATTTTTGCTGAAATTTCAAATTTCTAGCTAAATTTCGGATTTTAGGTAAAATTTTAAATTTTTGCCGAAATTTTGTTTTTTTTTTATTAATTTTCGGATTTCAGTTTTTGGTTAAATTTTGGATTTCTGGCTAAATTTCGAATTTCTGTTGAAATTTAAAATTTTTAAAATTTCGAATTTCTGTCTATTTTTTTATTTCATTTATTTTTTTATATTTGATTTGAGATTTTTCTATATTTGATTTGGGCGATTTTGCTTTGGGTCATTTTGCTGGCAGCCCATATTTCAACTGCAAAAAAGTTTTGTCCCAAAAACATAACGATTTTTCAGATCTCTACTTGAAGTAAAAATTATGAACATGTGCGAATTGTGGCAAAAATATGTTGGGGTAAAATGCGATATATAATTTGGTAAATTTTCATCCAATATTTTTTGCAATTTTGTTAAAAATATAATAAATAATTGGTTTAATCTCCAATGATATGAAAATATTTAGAAAACAATGTAATAAAATAGATCAACTCTATACTGCTTTAGTAAAAGCAATAGAACATAGGAAAATTTTAAATAATATAAAAAACCCATAGAGATAAGACTAAACATTCCTAGGATCAACATGAAAATCTGGAGTTGAAAATCTCTGAAAAAGTGGTGTATTAAAATTAAATATTTGGTTTTATTATTTCCTATTAGTTTTATCAGTTATTATCTACGTGTTTTCATCACTTACCTGAATTTTGATATTCGAGTAGCCTCATAAATAGAAAAATTATTTAAAACGAGATAGAAAGATATAGTCGGTCAAGGCCGACTATATGATACCCTACACCATTGTGTACGAGCATAAAAATTCGGGAAGGGTACTTATATTACTCCAGTTATGTCAATTTTACTAAATGTAAAATAAAAAGTGGGTTTATATGAGAGCTATCGTAAATTATGGACCGATTCGCATAAAATTTGACATTATTGTTTTTGCTTACATAAAACTTATTCGTGTTGAATATTAACTTGATACAAAAATTCGTATGGGATTTATGTACGTTAGTGATTTTCGGAAGAGGGGTTTTTATGGGAGCTATGGTCAATTGTGGACCGATCTTCATAAAATTTTGTAGAAAGATTGATACTTGTACAGAATGTCTTTGCACCAAATTTCATTAAAATATTTTTATTTTTAAAGTATATTTGAGTGTTTAAACTCTATTCTGGGGAGGCATTTGTATGGGGGCTGTGTGAAATAATGGACCGATCACAACCAATTTCAATAGTCTTCGTTCTTGTATCATAAAAATATCACGTGTCAAATTTCACGAGGTTTACATGGGCAGCCAGCAAGCCGTAGATTGATTTAAAGGTGTTGGATAACTTTTACTATGCGTTACAAACATCAGCATAAACGCATAATACCCCAACCACCTAAATATCTTTAAAGTTACCATTTTTAATATATTTTAACTTTACCCCAATATTTCTCATTTTACCCAAAAACATTTGTTTTGAAAAAAAAAAACGCCAAAAAATAATACCAAAAGCTAAATTAATCTTACTATTTTTATGCAAAATGTTGGACAATAATGCATTCTATAAAACAGTTCCATTTCATAGATTGTTATTTTATTGAAGTTAGATTAAAGTATGCTCCACTTTACCCCAATCTCCCCTATTTAAAATAAATAAAACTTGCAAACTCAGACATTTTGCTACAACTACTTTAGCTATAATCATTATACAACATATTTAAATCGCCAGATAAACCTCAATTCCTTTTTAAATATTAAGAGTAATTTTTGCAAAAAGTGAAAAAGAACTGCTGTTACACAAAACGCCGATAAGTATGCAATATATGTATTAATGTATACTTAAGAAATTGTTACTTTTATGGGAGAGAGAGGGAAAATATAAATATAATTGTAAAATGGAGACGTGTGCGTGTTTCTTTTTCTTATGTGAATAACTGTTTCAATTTCATTATTTTTTATGAGATATTTTTGTGCGAAAAAATGCCTTAACTTGTGTATGTATATTTTTCTAACAGTCATGGTGATGTTCTTATGCGTTTTATTTTATCTTTGTACTAAAACTTTTACTAGATTCTTTGCAGTTTATTATTTATTTCTTTTTTTCTTCTTTTGTTTAACAGCTTTTGATGACTTTGTCTATAAGTGCAAGCATATTCATATTAGATTATCATCATAGACATCATCATCTGTAATATTATCATAATTATTTTTGAAGTCTTAAAGATAATAATGATGTTAAAATATATATATATATTTGAAAGAATACTCAAATGTACTCCCACATTTATCATTGAAATTTTTTTGCGTAATAGGAGTTTGAATGCAGGAGTGTTCACCCCATAAAATTAACATTTGTGATAAATTGCTTTTACGTGCTGCACATACAAACCTCATATGCGTGAATGATGTTTTTTCCCTTTTTTTATTGAAATGTAACAGACATTGCTTATATGTATGCATTTACTCGTTTATGGCAAATTTCTTAAAAATATATTTGTTTGCCCCTTTTTTGTTACCCATAAAAAGTATGAGAATGAGTTGAAAAATATGAATAAAGTCAAGAAAATAAAAGAGCAAAAAAGTTACTTTTAGTGTTTATAATTTTTAACTGCATAGAACATAAGTAGGAAAGAAAAGTACATGAAACTAGCTCAAAAAGAATAAATGTGGAATATGATATTATCTACTTGTAATAATAAAAAAAAGGAAATTTTTATGACTCTTCAAAACATCTGACAGCAACATATTTTTCAGTTTTTTTTTTTCTTTAGATTTTACTTGAGTTCATTTTATTTAACACTTGATTGTATTTTTTGTTGCTCAGATTTACAATTTGTTAAAAAAAAATAAGAAGAAAAAGATAAATTTAAGAAATTTTATAATAAACTAGCTAATCCGGCAAACGTTGTTTTGCCAAATAGCTCATTTCTAGTGAATATTTTGATTTTTAATTAAAAAATAACGAATGTACTGTAAGTGTGTGGGGATGGGTGGGCGCTCTTTTACCCTTTTTTTATTTTATGCCCTAAATGTTATAATTTATTGCCTTTTGTTCCTTCAAGACTTGAAACTATCATTGGATAATTAATTAAGAAGACATGGGTAGGGGGAGCTTTTACTCGTTTTGCCCTATTTTACAACCTAAATGTTGGAATTTCCAAAAAATATATATCTTTAAGTTCTTCTCACATGTTACAGTGTCTTCATGCCAAATTTTAAGAAAACCGGTTGATTAGTTAAGAAGATGTAGGGAGAGGGAGCTTTTACCCTTCTTGTCCTATTTCCCATCCTAAATAATAAAAATTATTGGCTATAGTTTCTTCCAGATAGTACACTATTTGCCTGCCAAATTTCAAGAAAATCGGTTTTTTAGTTAAGAAGATGTAGTTAGGTGGAGCTTTTACCCCTCTTGCCCTATTTACCCTCCTAAATAATTAAAAATATAGGCAATAGTTCCTTTCAGATATACTATTTGCCTGCCAAATTTTAAGAAACTCGTTTGTTTAGTTAAGAAGTTATAGGGAGGGGAAGCTTTTGCCCTATTTTACACCCTAAATAATAAAAATTATAGGCTATAGTTCCTTTCAGATATTACACTATTTGCCTGCCAAATTTCAAGAAAATCGGTTTTTTAGTTAAGAAGATATAGTTAGGGGGAGCTTTTACCCCTCTTGCCCTATTTCCCCTCCTAAATAATAAAAATTATAGGCTATAGTTCCTTTCAGATATACTATTTGCCTGCCAAATTTCAAGAAACTTGGTTGTTTAGTTAAGAAGTTATAGGGAGGGGAAGCTTTTGCCCTATTTTACACCCTAAATAATAAAAATTATAGGCTATATTTCCTTTCAGATATTACACTATTTGCCTGCCAAATTTCAAGAAAATCGGTTTATTAGTTAAAAAGATATAGGGCCTATTTTACGCCCTCTAGCGATATGAAATATACTTTACGATCTATTCTCATACCTAACAAATACACATAAAAAATTTCATGAAAATCGGTTAAGCCGTTTCGGAGGAGTTCAATTACAAACACCGTGACACGAGAATTATATATATATATATATATATATACATATATATATATATAGATTTTATTTCTTTATTAAAAAAAAAAATATTTTAGAAATACAAAAATAAAAATGAAACTTTAAATATACCTACAATCATAGAATACAACTAGAAGTTTATGTGAGAGTCACTTCGAACTAAATTTTCCAAAAAATTATTATTCTTTTTTCAAAACACAATAACAAAATATATGTGACTACATGCATTTTGTTGTTGTATGAATTAGGTTTTTGACAATTGAATCGGGGTTTTTTCTCTCACATAAATATCTACTTATTAATCTATGCCTACAATTATCAACACCTCAGCCTATAAATATACTACAAACATAAAGCTGGTCTATATCACTTCTCTCTCCCTCTTTCTCTATCAAAATTATACAACAAAATATTCACAAAATTAACTAAGCATCTCATACAATTCCTATATGCACACATACTTAAATATTTACAACAAATATATTTATAATTTTAAAATCAAAATTTTCTATAATACTACTGGAATAATATATTTATTATTATTTTGCTACTAATTACAATTACTACTACTCTACCTCTATTTACATTACAATCTCTCTCTATCTTTCTCATTCGCACTCATTCCTTAATCTTTATGCAACCAGGGCTGCCAGATTTGTGGTTTTAACCCCATTGCCCACTAATATATAAATATTAAATATAATATACTCTCCAAACAGAGCCTAATATATTTTTTCAAGAATTTTTTAAAACAAAGGTTAAGCACAAAATAATATGTTAATATTAAAAAAAATCTGTTGGCAAGAATATAATTTGACATGTTGAATAATTTTAATTTTAAAATTATGTACAGCACCAATTTTTTTTTGATTTACAAGATACAGAATCTAAATTTTAATACCTATATCATGTACTTATTTTTGAAATACATATGTAGTTAATCATCCAAAATTTATCTCTATAAAAAGAAAGCACAAATACTTATTAAAAGCAAAAAAATTAATTATATTGAATGATAAATTTTGGGTTTGGCCAAAAAAAAGTATCTGGCAGCCCAGTATGTAACTCCCCTAAACTTGCTATATGTAAATGTTTTGTTGAATTCTAATAGTCACCTTTCTCTCTCTCTCTCTCTCTCTTTACCTTCTGTGAGGTGTGTGTGAGTTTCGTATACAAAATGCTGGTATAAATTAATTAAATATTTAAATCAAGTTAAAAGATTTAAAACAGTGTTTGAAAAACTCCAATTGCTACCAAGTTTTTTGGATTGGTTTAAACTACAGCTACTGAAAATTGTCAGTAGTGGTAGCAAAAGCATTTATAATTTTTTGTAGTCTAACACTTTCTACAACTACTGATACTCGCAAATAAATAAAATTTGAAAAGGAGCAGAAAAAAATATAGTTGCGGTGACCATACTCTAAGAGCAACATATTATGATCGGATTATATTGTTACTGTAAAAATGTTCATGTCATAAATGTGAAAATTATAACCATAAAACGGTATAACTTATGATCAGATTTTTTAATATTGTATATATAAATTTTATAATATTATGATCCCATTTTATTGCATTATGATCTGATTTTCTTATATTATAATTCCATATTATTATATTATAAATCTGTTTTATCATATATATTATAAAATTTGATAACATGTTTCAAATTTATCCTTTTATGATCATATATTATTTGATTCATTATATATTATATAAATCAAAGATATTTTTATTAACTAAATTATTTAATAGTTAATCAATATCTCATATTCTTTGAATCACACAAAATGTAAACAAACCTTGTCTACTTATATCAATTCATGTATAAACTAAATGAGAATTATAATGAAGGTGGAAACAAACGTTAAAAAGATAATATATTAAAAAACAAAGAAATTATGAATTTTTCAATCATATTTGTAAAAAGCATATTTATTTATATAACACTAGCTGACCCGAGCCGCGTTGCTGGCCCTAAGCAAACATTAGTGTTGTATTACTGAACG
This sequence comes from Protocalliphora azurea, assembly GCA_932274085.1. Taxonomy (NCBI): domain Eukaryota; kingdom Metazoa; phylum Arthropoda; class Insecta; order Diptera; family Calliphoridae; genus Protocalliphora; species Protocalliphora azurea. The sequence continues at coordinate 27,402,621 of OW026520.1, forward strand.
ATTTAAATTGATATTTTAACGAAATTTACGACCTTTAAATAAAAATCTAAGGAATACCTATTATAAAGTGTTTTTTACAGAAGAATTTAAATATGATGTAGAAGCTGACCCGAGCCGCGTTGCTGGCCCTAAGCAAACATTAGTGTTGTATTACTGAACGATGACCCGAGCCGCGTTGCTGGCCCTAAGCAAACATTAGTGTTGTATTACTGAACGATTTAAATTGATATTTTAACGAAATTTACGACCTTTAAATAAAAATCTAAGGAATACCTATTATAAAGTGTTTTTTACAGAAGAATTTAAATATGATGTAGAAGCTGACCCGAGCCGCGTTGCTGGCCCTAAGCAAACATTAGTGTTGTATTACTGAACGATTTAAATTGATATTTTAACGAAATTTACGACCTTTAAATAAAAATCTAAGGAATACCTATTATAAAGTGTTTTTTACAGAAGAATTTAAATATGATGTAGAAGCTGACCCGAGCCGCGTTGCTGGCCCTAAGCAAACATTAGTGTTGTATTACTGAACGATTTAAATTGATATTTTAACGAAATTTACGACCTTTAAATAAAAATCTAAGGAATACCTATTATAAAGTGTTTTTTGCAGAAGAATTTAAATATGATGTAGAAGCTGACCCGAGCCGCGTTGCTGGCCCTAAGCAAACAGTGTTGTATTACTGAACGATGACCCGAGCCGCGTTGCTGGCCCTAAGCAAACATTAGTGTTGTATTACTGAACGATTTAAATTGATATTTTAACGAAATTTACGACCTTTAAATAAAAATCTAAGGAATACCTATTATAAAGTGTTTTTTACAGAAGAATTTAAATATGATGTAGAAGCTGACCCGAGCCGCGTTGCTGGCCCTAAGCAAACATTAGTGTTGTATTACTGAACGATGACCCGAGCCGCGTTGCTGGCCCTAAGCAAACATTAGTGTTGTATTACTGAACGATGACCCGAGCCGCGTTGCTGGCCCTAAGCAAACATTAGTGTTGTATTACTGAACGATTTAAATTGATATTTTAACGAAATTTACGACCTTTAAATAAAAATCTAAGGAATACCTATTATAAATATGATGTAGAAGCTGACCCGAGCCGCGTTGCTGGCCCTAAGCAAACATTAGTGTTGTATTACTGAACGATTTAAATTGATATTTTAACGAAATTTACGACCTTTAAATAAAAATCTAAGGAATACCTATTATAAAGTGTTTTTTACAGAAGAATTTAAATATGATGTAGAAGCTGACCCGAGCCGCGTTGCTGGCCCTAAGCAAACATTAGTGTTGTATTACTGAACGATTTAAATTGATATTTTAACGAAATTTACGACCTTTAAATAAAAATCTAAGGAATACCTATTATAAAGAGTTTTTTACAGAAGAATTTAAATATGATGTAGATGTGGGCTCAATCAAAAAATATACGCATGTATTTAAGGCAAATTTGAATTTATATTTATTTATTACTTCATCTTAAGGTTAGCGGATAGACAATGTCTTTTTTTTGAACGGAATGATGAGAGCTGTAGTCGAAATTGCAGTTGTAATGGAACGCTGCTTGATTCAAATCAGAACTTGAAGCAATTCTTCTTATGCGTTGATTAAAAATTTTAAAGTTGTTAAATTGCTACATTTGCTCGACGATTTCTCATTGCTAACCGAGCCGTTTCATTTCTCGCCTGCCTTTCTTCCTGCGTTTGTGATGTACGAAGTCGGGCCAAACTAATACGGGGTTGTTCTCGTGCGATTTCTCGTTCACATATATTCAATTGATTGACGATATTACGATAAGTACTTGCATTACGTGTTCGACGCGAAATATTAGATCTCCGGGGTCGCGGCATTGTGAATAACACTTAATAACGAATGCCAAAAATACAACAAATGGTTTTAAATATCACAACCTCACTAAATGATGAGCTTTACTTGGAACTTACCGTTTGGAAATAGAATTCTACACCATCACCAGAAAACAAATTGCACAAAAAAGTAAGCGTTTCGATAGAAACAGAAACAGTAATTGTTATAATTTGTATTAAAAAAAATATTTTTAATAATTATTAAGGCAAAGAAATTATGACAAAAAAGAGTTTTTTTTTTTATCGCGGATTTTTCGCGAATTTTTTTTTCGTATTATCCTTTTCTGGCCGGTGACCGGTCCGAATTGGTGAGAATCATCAAAATCGGTCTAGTCGTTCTTGAGTTATAACAATAGTAACTAACATCACTTTCTTTTATATATATAGATTTTATTATTATGGGAATAATAATATTAATATGGTTTGAAAACACAATAAGGTTTAAGAACAAGGAAAAAAATTGTTAATATTTAATTGTTGTAGAGATAATGATATTTGTTTCTGTTAAAAATAGTCAAAAACATAAAATTTTTGTAATCAAATACATTAAAATTTTGATTGAATGTAAACATTTAATGGTAAAGTCGAAACAAAAACATGGTTAACATGAACACAGTTTTATTAAAACTAATTAAAATTAACAATGAGAACATGATATTGTTGCAGCGACAATGTCGTAACCATGTTTTTTCTCCGCGTGTGGCCTCATTTGTATGGAGAAAAAATATCATATCAATGTTCGCAGCTCAAATAAAAATTTCAGTTTAAGAACCGTTTCTTAAAATTTTCATCCTGACATTATGCTTTCGTGAGCTAAATTAAAATTAAAAAGATTTCAGCTTTTTTTCATATTTCTACCAAAGGAAAGGAAATTTGGTATCGTAAGAAAGTCCTTTGAGATGCGCATTTAATAACATAATAAAAATTTTGGACCAGGTCAAAATGAGTCCGAAATTTTGCAATTTTTCACAAAGAATTTGGATATTTGAATTTTTTTACACATAAATATTTAAAAAAATAAGGCCAAAACAATTTAATCCTCTAGCAGTTATACCGAAACGATTTTTTCCGCTTTTTTAAATTCGATCTTTTTGAATTTTATTCGATTTTTTCGAAACATATTTTTCTTCATATAAAAATGTTTTTTATGGGGAAAAAATGAATTTGGTATTTTAATGATATATAATAATTCATACTTCTATTAGCAAACAACGAAATAAATTAAGTTTACTTGAAATACCCATAAAAATTATAATAACTAACTCCCATGATAACTGTTATAAAACCGGTGTCTTTATAAATTAATAACATACATCTCAATTGTGCCTCCAAATGATTCTAATTTCATGCCTCTAGGGTTATACCTAAAATAGGAATAACCAAAGGCTGGGATATCGTACTACTTTTTTGCATTGAAAAAAAAAATTTTGAAATTTGTCCTTACATTTCTCTGTTTAGAAGATATAAAAAGTACCATTTACCCTCCAAGATTAAAAATGTATAACAAATATTGGGGAAAGTATTTTTACTTTCGTGTTTATCGATAATTTATTACAAAAAAAAAAAAAAAAATCAAAAAGCACAAAATAATGCCACAAAATCCCCTCTTGTGGATTTAATGTGATATTTATATGTTTAGTGTTATATACAATTCGAAAAGTAAAATCAGATGAAAAGTATAATTAGGTGAATGAAAAAGTACCAAAAAGTCTCCTCTTGTAGATTCTCGCACACTCAAGACCATGTATGTTTAATTTCATGTTTCTAAGTTAATTATTAAAAAAAAAAAAAAATCGAAAAGCATCACAACGCACTCCTAGTGACTTTTTACCCACTTAGGATCATGTACCTTTAATTTCATATTTATTGTATCTTTAATTTTAAATTGCTAGATTCAAAAGCACCAAACATCCTTTCATATAGTATTTCATGAACTCAGTACCTTTTATATTTAATCTCATGCTTTTATGCTCAATATTATATAAAATTCAAAAAGTACTATTAGGAGAATGATAAACTACTACAAAGTCTCTCTGGTAAATTCTCACGCACATAGGACCATGTATCTTTAATTTCATGTCTCAAGCACATGACATTTACTTAGGGCCACGTAAGTTTAATTTTACGTGTTTAAGTTCAAAGTAATATGAAATAAAGTAGGCCCCACTTTTGTGGATTCCAACTCAAAAATATATGAAAAAGTACCATTAGATTTCCCTATTTGGTACCATTAGAGGGAAAAACCTAACCATTAAGCACCAATTTCCTTGATTTCTAATTCACTCAAAATCATATTAGCTAACTTTTATGCCGGTATATTTATTTATTGAAAACATTAAAAAAAGTACCATAAGCAAAAGGGTACTAAGTTCTATTTTTAACCCTAGTACAGATACGATAAATTTAAATTTTCAAAATGCTCACTGTATTTAAATTTCCATTGTCATAGATATGACTCCAACGATACATATCAGACTGCAATTACTTAAAAAAAATTATGTTTTACAAAAAGTACCAAACTACTTAACCGAATTTGGACCTTTGTACTTTTTTGTATCCGAATTTTATTACCTTATTTTGTGTGACAATGATTTTCAAATCAAATTTCTTCAAATTTGCTTAAAATTGTCTCAATGGATTTGAATAAAATATAATTTTCTCCTATTATCACTTTTTTGTACTTTTTTCCCTCATGGATGTTATATTATTCTTTTTATATTCTATTAGTACTCAATATTGTTGTGGGGGAGTTCCATAATAAAATACTCATATGTATAAATATGTCAATAAATTGAAAAAAAGTTTATGAAGAAAGTACCAAAAATAGGTAAGATTTTTACCACTTGAACGTTCGAATTTCCAAAAAGTAGTACTTATAATTTTTCGATTAGTTGCGAATATGATATAAATTTTATTTCTATGTTTATGGGTTTAAAAGATACATAGGGTACCAAAAAGGTACCAAAATACAGTATTTACTATTTTTTAAATGATTAAGGATAGGTATTAGAATTTTTTGTATTTATATTAGTTTAGAAGATATAAGGTTACCAATTTTACCCGTTTTGCACTTTTTTACTCCCTAAACATTCGGATTTCCAAAAATCCCGCCTTAGTGGATCTATATGACAACAGGCCAACTTATAGCCCAAATTTTATCTTTCTAGCTTCAGGCGTTTGGGCTGTGCGATGATGAATCAGCAATTAAGTCAGTCAGTCAATCACTCAGTAAAGTTACTCTTATATATATATATATATATATATATATATATATGGATAGATAAATAGATAGATAGATATACAGAAGATACATAGATATATGGATAGATAGATAGATAGATAGATAGATAGATTGATAGATAGATAGATAGGTTTAGCATTAGCAGATAGATAGTTAAATAGTTGGATAGTTAGATAGATATATAGATAGATAGATAGATATATAGATAGATATTGATATATAGATAGAAAGATAGATAGATAGTTAGATAGATAGATATATAGATAGACAGGTTGATAGATAGATAGCTAGATAGATAGTTGGATAGTTAGATAGATAGACAGACAAATAGATTGATAGATAGATAGGTAGTTGGATAGTTAGATAGATAGATATGTGGATATATATATATATAGAAGATGAGATATACATATAAAACAAAATAATAAAAAAAAGGCGAATAAGTCTTTAATTTGAAGGTATATTTCAAAATTAATTTTATGGAATTTTATTTAATAAAATAACATCTGTTTTATATAAGAATTTTTATTTTGAGGATTTTTTAATTCGCTATTTATTTTTTCAACGTCCAAATAATATTTTTGAGTAATTTTGCATTTTTAAAATTTGGGCGATTGTTTACAATGAACAAACATCAAAAAAATTAAACATGCCAAAAGGCTCAAATGCAGTGAACAATCACCCAAATTGAATTTGTCCTTTTTTTTTTGATTGTGGGCGATTGTTCGTTTATGTGTTTTGGGCGATTTTCCTTTGGGCGATTATTCGTACAGCCATAACATTGTGTTACTCTGGTAGAGCATGTAATATTATTACATATCCAAATTAGGATCCGAATCAAACTAACCCGACTCATGTATAGAGAAATAAATGTTTCTGATATTAATATGAGGAAGATCCGTCAGAGCATACACAAATGGACAGATAAAAATTTTAGTCCTGCTCTCTAAAGAGCAGGACAATGGCAGAGAACATGTTCTATAACCTTTTCCTCTTCCTCATTGCAAAAACTCCTACATAGTTGTTAAAAGGAAGTCCTAATCTTCCAGCAATGCATCAACAATCTAGAAAATAGATTACAAATGTCCATTGAATATCCTTTAAATTGAGGTATGTCCCATCTCGTAATCTAGCTTAGTTTATTCAGAATTGCTAAAAATTTAAAAATACTCCAAACGTTTTTTGCAAAAAAAAGACTGAAAGTAGATTACAAATGTCTATTGAATTTCCTTTAAGTTGAGCTATGACCCATCCAATATTCTATCTTAGTTTTTCCAGAATTGCTAAAAAATCATTCCTAGAATCAGTGCTGGTTCATATGAAAATTTAAACAAATTTTTAAAAATAACCCAAATGTCCATTGACTATCCTTTAAAATGATGTATGTATATCCCATCCCATAACTTATATTTGTTTGTCCAGATAGACAGTTATCTTTGTTTGTCCAGATTTTCCGTGAAAAATGGAATATCTACATGGATTATATTATAGTACCAATTCTCTGCCCTTTTAATGGAATAAAGACTCCTCCAGCAGATCGAGATCCATCAGTGTATACCGATTGATCCTATTAATTGGATCTTTTGATATTGATACGGAGAACCGTATCAACAAAACACAATAGTCTATACTGTCAGGGGTATCGTCTTGATTCCTTAAGACAGTTGCATATCCATGATTCCTAGGACTTGCCTTTGGCCTACCTACACATTTATAAGGTGACATTAGCTTTCGACGCTTTAACCAAGGTATTTTGGAGACAGAACAGTTTGGAGTCTAGTAGGTATTTTTCACTGTTTGTTTCCTTTAGTTTAACCCTTTTTAGGCACGGGAGTGGGAAAGTTGAAATGAGAACAAGATGAGTCTTTTCTGGATTTATTTCACTGTCCATAAGGTACACTCAATACTCTATCGACTGAGGAGGCCAAATCTGTCGATATGATGCCATCTGGGCCCGCAGCAAATCTTTTCAAAACCCACTTTAGTCCATATTCCGTTATAGGAAATTGAACGTGCTTATATTAATTAAACTTAAAATAAGAAATGTTAACGTATAAAAATAGTAAATGAATGGTATTTTTAAGCTACTTAGTTTTTTATTAAACTACATCAACTGCTACCTTTAGTGTTACCTTTACTGCTACCTCTGCTACTATCTCCGCTTCTCGCTCTGCTGCTCCTCTGATTTCTATTACTACTCTATTTACTACCTTTACAACTAAGCAAAACAGGTAGCAGTTTTCTATTATGAAATTATCACTTATATGTGAAGGTAGGTAGCAGCAGTAGCAAAATTATAAAAACTACACTAATTTCAAAATTGTAGTTTTTGACTACAACTAAAAATACTGCTACAAAAAAGTGAAGGTACCAATAATTTAAACAAATGAACGATTGCAAGTTTTAAACATTTTTTTAAAAAATAACTAAAATATTTTTTGCTGCTGCGACTACTTGGAGTTTAGTTTTTCAAACACTGGTTTAAAATGGTGTATGGTAATTTTCACATAAATAATAAACAATAATTAAATGTGTACTATATATTTCTAATTTCGCCATAGAAATTTATAAATTTATATATTAAACATTTAGCTTTTAGCATAATTACACACACCCAGACATTTATCGATATACAGCTAACAAAATTTGTGGTATGATCAAAATGTTTAAGATAAAACAAACTAGTGCGTGAGAAGTATCAGAAATTGCTCATAATTACCCCACTTTAAGTGTTAACTAACCTTTTATTTTTGATGAAAATGGACTTAAAACCATAGACTAACATAGGTACGTTAATCTATGGTTGTTGTCCAAAATCTAAGTCTGTTGTCAAAAAAACCTAAGACTAAGAACGTGTAAATAAACAATTTCATTGAAAATAAAAACAATTCTAGTACATGTGATTTTTTGAGTAATTTTTTTCAGCTGATTTCTTGAGCTTCATACCTATGTTAATCTATGCTTAAAACTAAAATTGTTCATACTGGTACTCCATTAAGTTCAATATAGTTTTTTTTATAATTTCTTTTTTTATCAAGAACTGTGGACAGTGATATAAATTTATTTCAGCTGTAGGGTAATTCCAAAAAATTTCGACCCAGCTCGGATTTTGATCAACAGCGATTTTAATTAAATTCAGTATATATCCTCTATGAGCTTCATATGGCGTATCAACCTGCACCATATCGCTAACGTTTCATATTCTATGAGCCTTTAAAGTTGGACACCTCGAGCTTTTTTTTTGTCAAAAATGAGTAAAATTTAAGCTTTTAATAACTTTTATGTGCATTATTAGATTTCAACGAAATTGACTTCATTGGAAATTCTTCTTTATCATAAAGTTACAACAACTAAATATCTTCCTGACGCAAGAACCTTTAAAATGAAAAAAATATTCTTTCTCCTTGGATATCCTGAAAAAAGTGTTTTAATTTTCATTATTTTTCTACACAATGTTTACAATTAATTTGTCGTTATAGTGTAAAAATTCCAAAATAAGATCTCAATGGGATCTGAAGTTACAATAATTTTTTTTACTAACACATTTTCTATTAGATATTAAGTGGTTTTTATACTTATTTAAATTTTAATATAATAGATCATTATTTATTGAAATAAGTAACATATGTAGCACATTCCTGATCCTGAAAAAAATAATTTTATATTATTTTGCAAGTTTCGGGAGCATATTAATAGATCTTTAATCCACTGTAACCCACTTTACAAAATCCGCCTAATTTACAAAATGTGCCGATCTAATGGAATTGATCATAATCGGTCCATTATTTCACCTAAACTCCATACAACTTATATAAATATCTGTAATAAGTTGTAAAGGGTGATTCAAGTAGAGATATTTTCTCAATAGCATTTTTTTGACAGATCATGTGCGAGTCGTGTCATGCTGTCATATTATTTTTGTTTAGTATTGTTTGGCATTTCATAATGGAAAGACTTACGCCTAAACAACGTTTACAAATCGTTCAACTTTATTACGAAAATTCTCGTTCTGTGAGGAATGTGTTTCGTGCACTTCGCTCAACTTATGGTCAACATAATCGGCCTACTGAGCGTACTATTCGCAACACCATCAACCATTTTGAGACCCAGCATTCATTATTTGATAATATTCGACCGAATAGACCACGCCCAGCACGCTGTGAAGAAAATATAGCGACCGTAGCTGAGAGTGTACACGAAGACCGTGGAGAGTCGATTCGGCGCCGTTCGCAGCAACTCGGACTGACGTATTTGAAAGCGTACAAAATACAGCTTCTGCAACAACTGAAGCCGCTCGACCTTCCCAAGCGACATCGCTTCGCGATATGGGCTCTTGAAAAGTTCCAAGAAGATCCGTCGTTTTGGATGCAAATTTTGTTCAGCGATAAGGCCCATTTCTGGCTCAATGGGTATGTAAACAAACAAAATTGCCGCATTTGTGATGAAGAGCAACCTGAAGAGATTCAAGAACTGCCACTTGATCAAGAAAAACAACGGTTTGGTGTGGTTCGTGGGCCGGTGGAATCATCGGTCCATATTTCTCTAAAAATGATGCCGGTGCGAACGTAACCGTCAATGGCGACGATTATTGTGCCATCATAACCGACTATTTGATGCCTGAAATTGAAGCTCGTGATCTCGGCGACATTTGGTTTCAGCAAGACGACGCCACTTCCCACACATCGCATCAATCAATGGAGAACACTTCGGTGAGCACACAATTTCACATTCTGGGTCGGTCGATTGGCCACCAAGATCGTGCGATATCACACCGTTAGACTTTTTCTTGTTGGGATATGTAAAGTCTAAAGTTTATGCGAACAAACCCGCTTCGATTTAGGCCTTGGAGGAAAACCTCACGCGTGTCATTCGCCAGTTACCAGTCGAAATGCTCGAACGAGTCGTCGAAAATTGGACTCAACGGATTAACCATCCGCGACGTAGCAACGGCCAACATTTGATATACATAATCTTCAAAAAATAAATGCCAAAGAATGTTCTTTCAAATGATAATAAACATTCCCCATTAAATTTGAATTTTCTGTGTTTTTTTCTTTAAAAAAGTGGGGAACCTTGAAATGGATCATCCTTTATTTATATAATTTCAGTATTTTATAAAAATATAGATCGTTGATCCAAGTTTTATAAAAATTGGTCCATAAGTGATCATATTTTTTACGTAGGTTCCGCTAGCTAAAAATTACTTAAAAGCGCATAAATCCCATATTAATGTTAACGCTGTATATAACTATAAATCATCATACAAAATTGCAAAATAATAGGTCCATAATTGAACATGGTTCCCATATAATCCCCATTCTCGAAAATCAATTAAATTTGCATCAATCTCACATAAATATCAATGTCGAAATAAAATTTAACATAACTAAGTTTTGTAGAAGTATAGATCGCTTCGCTAAATTTCATAATGCATAATTGACCATGGCTCCCATATAATTCATATTCCCGAAAAATACTGAAAAGTGTTTAGTGGATAATGTGTGGTATAAAATAAATCAAACACAAACACTAAATTTTTTATATTTTTTAAAAAATTTTCATTAACAAAAATTTTCATTAACAAAAATTTTGACAGAATGAAAAAATATTTATAAAATTAAAGAAAACATGAAACTTGAAATTCAAAGGATTTTATGTTTTTAAAATAATTATAAAGTAAAGTATTTTTTTGAAAAAGTTTATTTTTAAGATTTATAAATTAAGTACGCCACAGTACACTCGCCCTTTAGTCCATTTTTCGGTTATATGTAATTGAACGTCCTTATATTACTTAAAATAAGAAACGTTGCCCTAGTGATAACGACGATTTAAGGTAACACGAAGGTAGCTCGACGACCAGAACGAAAATTGATTCTATCACCATTTTGTTCGTTTTGTTCAGGAATTTCTTTGTCTGTGGATTCTTCTTGAAAAATATGAGCTGGTTTAAGTTGGTCAATTGATATAGCTTTTTCATTCCCAGATATTTGTAATTTGAAAATTTTATCATTACGACTTACAACCTTATATGGGCCATCCAATATCCAATTTCTTGAATCAGGGTTGATCGCAAACTCATAAGGACTAATATCAATTTATCAACCCAGTTTTATTTTTCATAACATTTTAAGGCTGCTTTCAAAGACCGATGCCATCTTTTTATAAGGCCGTTAGCTTGAGGGTGATAAGGCGTTGTGTGAAAAGTTTTAATTCCAAGGATATTAGAAAATTTACGAAATAATGAGCTTTCAAATTGCCTTCCCTGGTCAGTAGTTATTTGAGCAGTAATATCATAACGGACTCTGCCATTATGTCTTCAAGTGGTATGGCTTCTGTCCACCTAGTAAATCTATCAATACATGTCAGAACATACCAGCAGTTATTACATAGTGGTAGAGGTCCAACCATGTCAATAGTGATGTGTTTAAAACGTTGACTAGGTAGCTCAAAATTACCGATGGGACTTTTTACATGACGTTAAACTTTAGATGATTGACAGGGAATACAATATTTGGTCCAACTCCACACATCTTTAGAAATTGAAGGCCAAACAAGTCGACTTTTTACAAGTTCTACATGTTACTTTCTGGTGGTTGCAAAATTATGTCACTAACCTCACATAGAACATTGGCTTCAATAGAAACAACAATAGTGTGGAATTTTGTTGAATCTTATGTAATTCCAGCGGTGATAAACTGACTTTCAACTTGTTTGAACCATAGCGCTGGATTTGTTTTCCAAAACGGCGGTACCTTCACAGAAACTCGAACTATTTCGCTGGTTGGAGGAAGTGATGTAAATTCTTCTTTCGAACTGTTTATCGATATGTTTCTAATAATTATTTTAATTTCGGGTACACTAATCGGGAACGATTGTCGGGGTCACCAATTTTAGTGGTTAATGTGTGGTATAAAATAAAGCAAATACAAATTTTATATTTTTTTTTTAAATTTTATTAACAAAAAGAAAACGTTCTTATAATTCCAAAAAATATTAACAGAATAAAAAAATATTTCTAAAATTAAAGAAAATATGAAACTTGAAATTGAAAGACTTTTACGTTTTTAAAATAATTATAAAGTATTTTTTTGAAAAATTTTGTTTTTAAGATTTATAAATTAAGTACGCTACACGTGTATAAATTTCACATAAAATTTAATAAAGAAATAAAATGTTACATAAATAATTTTTATTATAATAAATTTCATAAGAATCATTCCACAATTAACCATAGGTTCCATATAAGGTTCTCTCCCGATAAGCATGTAGGGTATTATATGGTCGATCTTGACCAAAACTGCTGGTTTTTATCCTTTACTATTTTTGTTTTAATACTGAATTTAAAATAAAAGTATAAATAAAGGTATAAATATATATTTTTTTTAAATTGTAGTTTTGGGTCAAAATTTTTTTGGAATTACCCTTTATATAATCTCCTATATTCATACTGTATTTAATAGAACATTATAAAATTAATACAGTAATTTTGATACACATTATGTGTAAAGCTATCTATTTTCTTCTTCCCACTAAGATTTTAATCAATTTGTGTTTATGTGGTTTAGATTGCAAAAGCACTTAAATCTATAAATATTTTAAGCTAAAAATATGTTTACTTAATTTATTAAAATATTTACTTAAATAACATAATTAGTCTCGAAAGTTAATTACTGTTATTTAATAAATAATTCATAAAACATACAAGTAATTTTAAATAGTAATATGGAATTTTAATAAAATTTATGGCCTGTTTTTGTGAAGCGAAGCGAAAATTCGTTTCAACAATTGATATTTATTGGTGGAATTCAAGTGTAATAAAAGTTAAATTCCAGGACTAAATTCAAATTTCAAGTGTTGAAATATACTTATGGAACGCCTTGTCTCAATAGTATACCCTAGTAAAAAACTTACAAACATTTGGAAGTTATCTTCCTGGAAGAAATTTACGCAATATCTGTTTTCTATTATTTTTTTTTTATTATTTGTAACCTTTTTTCAGTAAAGTGTTTATTACCTCTGCAATAAATTGATGAAATTCATTTAAGATCATTTGGAAGAAATCAATGCAATACTTTTATTTTTCAATCACAATTTTTTCAGTTTGTCGAAAAATTGTTCAAAAATGAAAAAAATATTGAAGAAATTTGTGATAATTTTTAACATCTTCCAGAAGATTATCTGACGGTAACTTCTTTTATTTACATAGATCATTATCTAGCAATATTGCCTATTTTTCTTCCAGGCGTATTGATTTTTTATTGCTTAGATGTAGCGCCTGTGTCGTACAATCTCTAACGATGGGGAAAATTTTTTTTGGCGATTTTTCATTCAGTCATTTTGCTGTGTGTTATTAAATTTAATACAATTTCTTTAAAAAAAGATTTAAAAAATTAATAAGTACGAGAAAAAGTAAAATTTTTTTCTGGCCTTATGTTTTGAAGCATTTTAAAGTTAAATTTAGTATCTTTTTTCTCATCATATTTTTACTTTCGTTTTGTATAAAATATACGCAAAAACTGTAAGCGGTCAAAAAATAGCATATCTTGCAGAAAGAGTATTGTCGAGAATCTAAACTATATTCTAGTCGAGAGTCTAAACTATAGTCTCGTCGAGAGTTTAGACTATAATCTCGTCGAGAGTCTAGACTATAGTCTCGTCGAGAGTCTAGACTATAGTCTCGTCGAGAGTCTGGACCATAGTCTAGTCGAGAGTCTAAACCATATTCGATTCGAGGGTCTTGAATATAGTCCATAGAGTCTAGGTTATAGTCTAGTCGAGAGTCTATGCTATATTCTAGTCGAGAGTCCAGACTATAGTCTTTTCAAGAGTCTAGACTATAGTCTTGTTGATAGTCTAGACTATAGCCTGGTCGAAAGTCTAGACTATAGTCTAGTCAATAGCCTAGAATATAGTGTAGTTAATAGTCTAGTAAATAATTCAGTCCAGAAAATAATCTTTCTTGGAAATTAATACGTTGCTTCTAATTAGCCCCATTTACCCCTCAGGAGCGGAGCTATTTGGGCTCTAAATGGAGTATCTCTGGCAAAGAAATTGTTTAACCTGTTTTGGTTCTTATCTAATTTTTTACTTGTGTTTTTATATCTCTTGATTTTTTACTAATGTTTTTATAATTCTCTATGAAAAGCAGATTTGCATGTGCTATTTATCTCTTATAGCTTTCGAGTTATTTGCATTTGAAATTTTAACTTTCTCAGTTTTTCAAGATCTTGGTCCAATTTTTTCTATGTATATTACAACATTTCGGCCGGATTTTGTTAAATTTTTTTGTAGTTATTTAAAGAGCGAAATTATCTTGCGAGTAAAGAAAATTTGAATTCTATATCTTTGCTGGGTCCTAAAATAAAGGATTTTAAATTTGAGAATATGAGAATTGCAAAATTAGTGTGTTTTTGCCGAAAAAGTGTCTACACTTTGTTTTCTGTAAAATAAAATTTTCCTTTAAAATATAAAACGGTTTTATACTTTTCTGAAAGGTATCTTTATGGAGTTGATTTTAAAATTAAAAAATTACCCAAATTGACCTATTTTGCATTGTAATTTTGACTTTGGTCTATATGTTCTAAAATTTCAAAGCATGGACAAATGGCATGCAAATTCGAAAACTCTGATATGTTCTGAAGGGTTTGTCGACGGTTTTTTACAGACCTGCAACAAATGTAGTAGAATTATAAAAATGTGAAGAATTGTGAAAAATCCAATTTTAGCATTTTTAGCGATTTTTTGGAATTGCAGCAGACTTTTGACGAAAATTTTAATATTTTTTTTACACTTCGCATTTTCTAAAAATAAAGTCAACATTTACCGAAAATTTCTTTAGGATTTCTTAACTAAAACTAAAATAACAAAAAAAAAAAAAAAAAAAAAAATACTTTAACTCCCAAATTAAAAAAAGAAAAATTAAATGAAATGTACAGATTTATTTCCAAAAAGTTTTCGATTCTGCTCCACTGTATGGTGTTAGCCATTTATCTAATTAATATTGTAAACAATAGCCTAGTATGCAGTCTTGTGTATAGCGTAATCTATAGCCTCTTAAATCATATAATTTTCATATCATTTCTTATTTTTTTCCAGAACCTCTACAATTGCTTTTGTTCCTCAACAGCCTTGGCTTCAAAATGCCAGTATACGTGAAAACATATTATTTGGTGAATCATTTCGTCCCCGACGCTATGATTTCGTTTTAAAAGCCTGTGCTCTTAAGCCCGACATTGAGTTAATGCCAGCTGGTGATTTAACAGTGATAGGAGAGAGAGGCATAAACTTATCAGGCGGTCAAAGACAAAGAGTAGCCATTGCCAGGGCTTTGTATTCCTCAGCTAATGTAGTAATAATGGTAAGATAATTGAAAAAGAATAGCCTTTAGTGTTTTTCTTCCGTTTCATATTTGTTTATTTAGGCTATATACATAAATTATTTTATTATTAATTTTGTAATCTGTCTTGAAATATAGATTTCATTTAATATATTTTTTTCCTTTTTTTATTTTTTGTCTCTCTCTTTTTTTTCTTTTTTGAAACAGGATGATCCTTTATCATCGTTAGACAATGAAGTGGCCCGTCACATATTTGAACAAAGTATTAAAAAAATGCTATTGAAAGCCAATCGCACTGTCATTTTAGTGACACAACAATTAAATTTACTACAACAGGCGCACAATGTAAGTGGTCTTTTATAAAATACTATCACTTACTTGTCTTAGTTATATTTTCTTGTAGATAGAAAAAGGACATTTTATTTTTTTTTCTTCTTTTTGCTTTGCTTTAGTGTTTGAACGAAATTTTATAACGGTAATAAGTCGAAATGAATGTTAGAGAGAGAGAAAAAAAGAAGAACTCAACTGTCACTTCCTGGTGTTAAAAAACTAATAAATCTTTATATATTTCTTTCAAATATTTTTTTGATTATGTAAAAAAAAACACACATATTTTTTTTTCTTTGTACAAATGTTAACGTTTCAAGGCCTGGAGGTGTAAAATAATAGACAAATATTAATTTTTGTTACAATCATTTTTTTTACATATTTTTTTTTTTATTAATATTAAAAAGAAATTTTTAGTAGCTGTTTTTATTACTTAAATTCAATTCAAATTTTGTTTCTATATTTTTAGAATTTTCATATTTATACCCTACATTACCATAGGTGGGTAGGGTATTATTCGTTTGTGCTGATGTTTGCAGCAGCCAAAAATGTTGGTCTAAAACCCACCTTAATTTATACCAATTGGCTTTAAATCACTTTCTGAGTAGATTTAGCGATGTATTTCCGTCCGTCCGTCCATCCGTGTAAACCTTATAATCAAACTAGAGGTTGCAATTTTGAAAATAATTTGTTGAAATTTGGCACAAGGTTTTTAATGACGACAAATGGTAGGGGTCAGTGATCGGGAAGGATTCAAACTACCGGGGAAAGTTATATCGGTAAAAAAGAAGTTATACGTGTCCCGCCGTTTCACTGGGTCACGTCTAGGAATCGAGATATATCGATTTGAAGTTAGTAACTATCATAAAGGAGAAATTGTGACCTTTGGTGGTATTTTTTTTGACATAACTCGAGAACCACCAGTCCGATTTTGCTGAAACAAATTAAAAAAAATTAGGAATTACAATTCCTTTAATCTGTTCATACAACGTTTCGCTACATAAGCAACAGTTTCGCAGTTATAAATAAATGTATGAAAAAAAAAACTATTTTTTGCCTAAAAAATTGAATTTTTTTATTTTTAATTCATAAAAAATCCAAAACGGTAAAAAAAGTGTCAAATCCTATAACTTTCACGTAAAGTCACATAACCTCTAAACAAAATGAGACATAGATCATGAAAATCGATGGACGCGTTTCGCTTTTATTCACAATTAAGTGAAGGTAAAAAAATAAAAAAAAAATTATATTCTGAAACATTTTATGTGAAAAAATTTATGACAATTTAAAATAATATATTAATCACTTTCAAAGCTGTAAAGTTTTTTTTTATTTTTCACAATAAAAATAAATAAAATTATTTTTACATGCTTGTGTATCCGCCTCTACAAATTTTGTCCAAACCGGTGATCAAGGGTGTAGTATAGTATTTACTACAGTAAGGAGTACTTCGTACTTGTTATTGAAAATTTGAATAATTGTTTAGAAAATTTTATTCATTAAAAAAAAAAAAAAAGTAATTTATTAAAACAACATTTATAAAACTAGTCAAAAATAAATCATTGCAAAAATATATCAAAACAAATTCATTCATTCTTTTAAAAAATTAGATAAAATCTTTAAATTTTATGGAAAACAATATAACAGTATTTTATCAAGTCTCCAACATTAACATCATAGATTGGTAATAAAAAATCATCAATTATATTTCAAAAGTTATTATTATTATTATCAAGATCATTGCGATCAATTAAAATTTTGAGGAAATAAGTATATAAAATTTTAAAAGATATTCAAGAATAATTGGAAAAATTCTCTTGGGATAAAAATTTTATAACGGCATGCAAAATTATCTTATGAATAAATTATAAAAAAAATATTTAAATATTGCAAGAAAAATTAAACGAAAGAAATAATAAAACTCCAAATTCAATGGGAAGAAAAGATATATAAGACATCTTGTTGAAATCACCGTTAAGATCTTTGACCTTTGAACTTGTTCCAATAACGATTTTTATAAAATCCTCTCAAAGCACCTTTACTACCTAGGATGAAATATTGGTATTTACATTAAAGAATGTAATAGATGTATGAACAAATCATTAAAGACAATTAATATGAGCTGACCTTTTACATACAAATAATATTTTTTTAGAACAGCTTTGACACAAACTTGGGATCTTGAATTTATATATAACTCCCGGTAACAACAATTGGAACATGTTCAAAAGCATCGAAACGATTAAAAATCTTACCAAATGATTATATATTAAACGCGTCTCCGAAAACTGAGCAAATCCTTACATCATGTTTATATTTCGTATTACAGTTTTTTTAAAGGAAAGAATGAGTCCAAATAGTTGGAAATGGTTGAAATTTGTTTTAATTTAAATTATTTTTATATTTTTTTTTATTGATAAGTTTTTCTTTTTCTTGTATATTTTTTGAAAGCTTTAGACTTTTGTCAAACCAATTAAAAAGTTAATTACATTAATTAATAATATAATTAAATTGCAATATAAAATTAATTAATACTTTTATTAAAAAATTATTTGTTATTATTTTTACTGTGTATAAACAAATTTATTAATACTTTATTTTTATAAACTTGTTTAAATTTTAATACTTTTGAAATAATTAAAAATCGCTATTTTAAAAATTTAGTTTAAAATTTTTCACATATACGTTCTTAATAGGTATTAAGGTAGGTAGGTAGAGAAGGGTTGCATAGTACTCAGAAGAGTGCTTGTGCATCCACTCGGAGACCTATAGGTCCATTGTGAGTCCCTTCGTAGATAATATAGAGAGAAATTGTAGAAATTATAGAGAAGACCAGGAAAGGAAAATAATAGAGAAAAGCTGAGACCAAGAAAAGTATAGAAAATAATAGAAAAAAACCCGGAAAGGAAAAGTACTTTCGCTCTAAGCCAACGACCCCCTCTTAGCCAGCCTATTCTCATGACGAATCCTATTAATCTATCTAGATCTATCCTCTATATACTGTCCAATTCGTCAACGAATCGACTGTCTAAACATTTCTGCCTACTTAGTTGTAAACACTCCGAAGCTGAGCCGTTCCTAGCTAAAATAGGTATTAATCTATGTGCCAAGTTTCATGAAGATCGGTTCATAATTGACTATAGCTAAAATATAACTCCTCTTCAGAAAATCACTTTAACGGGCATAAATCGGGTTAATATATTATACAAAACAGTGCTATATAAATAGAAATGGTAGTAATAAATTTTATGAGGATCGGCCCATAATTGACCATAGCTCCCATATAAGGCCCAATTCTGGGAATCACGCTAAATAATATAATATATACGTATGTTTCATATAAATACACAATTGGCCATGGATGCCATTTTCCGAAATTTGATGCACATACACAATGGTGTAGGGTCTCATATGATAAGGCTTGACCAACTATATATTTCTTACTTGTTTTTTCTTGTTAAATAAGAAAAGAAATATTTAATTTATTTATGCTTGATGTTTTAATACTTTTTCTGTTATTATTGTTTGGAAATTTATTTTTCATATCATATTATTTTATCTGTTATCTATTCTGTTTTCTTTCTAACAAATTCTTATTTCGTTGTGGTAGTTAATTTTCATTTAATTCTTTTTTTATTCTAGTCGATATTTATTCATTTATTTTACAATTTGTTTTATTTTGCATATTATTTTTTTAACGTTATTTTCATTTCTACTTTCTAGTTAATTGTGTTGAAAGATGGTTGCCTGCAAGCATCCGGTAGCTACAAGGATATAGAAATAACTCATCCTCATATAATCGCTAAATGGAATTCAATAATTGCTAAAGCCAATGAAAAGGAACAACAAAATAAGTAAGTATTTTTTTACAGCAAAAAAAAAAAAAGTATAACAATCTCCCTCAATATCCAGTTGAACAATTGAAACTGAATAAATAATTTTTATTGCTCGTTGTGATAATGAAAGAATTCATTTTTATATTGATGAATAAAAAATTCAAATGGTTTGTTAATAGAACTGAAAATAAGGAGAAAAAAAAAAACTAAATGTTAATTAGCAAGATTACTAAAAGAATTTTTCTAAAACAAATTGTTTAACTTTAAATTAAAAAAAAAAAATACAATAATTAAAGATTACTACAATTTATTCAATTCAATTTTCCTTTAATAATTGAAAGTCTCTCTAATCGAAATTGATCACAAAACCCCTTTCTTTAACAGCCCTCAATATAATAAATAAATTTTGTTTACTGGGCGTATGATTAATATTAATTCTTTGATAACTTGCAAATATTAAATTGTTATTCCTCTAAAATATTTGCTACAATAAAAACATATTTTTTTTTTGTTTTGATTTTTCACCCGGTATCACAATAAATCATTTAAGTATAACAAAACTCTTCAAAAAATATGACAAAAAACGATTTATTGGCATTAAGTCCTCCTTTTCTTCCTTACACTAACCTATTAAAGCTATCAAATCTACCTCATGTTTTTTCTTCAATATCCATCTTGATATTAATTTTCCCATTTCCGTTTCCCTTTCCTGTTTGATACTCACACGGCATTAAAATATTCCCTCTATTATATCTTTATACCACATAAATTTTCAAACAATATTTCCATAAACACATAATTTTACTTGAATGCCAGTAAGATATACAAAAAATTATCTTTAATATTCAATATACTTACCACTACTATGTGTACCTCTTGTCATATCTTCTATGACCCCATTCAAATGTTGGTAACGTGTTTACTCAGCAGCTCTAAATGACTACCAGGATGGTCTTGCTGCTACTTGCAATTATATTAAAATTCTGATGAACTGTGTGTGTGTGTGTGTAAGAGAAGGGTGTATTTGATAACTGAAGAACTATAAGAGAATATTTCAAGTGTTGTGTAAATTAAAACCATGATTTTAAGTTCGTAAACAATACAAAATAGTAGACAGTTTTCGTTTATGGAGAAAAGTAAAAGAGAAGTAAAAAAGAAAGGTATAATTATGAGTATTAGTACTCGTAACTAACTGGTGCCTTGTAATGATTATAGGCCTAAGTAAGTTAATTACAGGTAATAGCTCAAGTGGAACGAAACAAAACTAAAATAAGCAAAATGGTCTATATTAAAAGGGGAAAAACTTTTTAGAGAAATACGAGGGCAAGAAGATAATTCGACAACAATAAATAATAACGTATACTAAACTATAGAACAGATAATAGACTAGACCACATACTTGACTGTAGACTATACTATTAACTAGACCATAGACAAGACTACTGACTAAAATTTAGGGTAAAATGGACTATAGACTTGACTATAGACATGACCATAGACTAGACTATAGAATACACTATAGACTAGACTATAGACAAGACCAAAGACTAGATTATAGAACAGACTATAGACTAGACTATAGACTAGACTATAGACTAGACTATAGACTAGACTATAGACTAGACTATAGACTAGACTATAGACTAGACTATAGACTAGACTATAGACTAGACTATAGACTAGACTATAGACTAGACTATAGACTAGACTATAGACTAGACTATAGACTAGACTATAGACTAGACTATAGACTAGACTATAGACTAGACTATAGACTAGACTATAGACTAGACTATAGACTAGACTATAGACTAGACTATAGACTAGACTATAGACTAGACTATAGACTAGACTATAGACTAGACTATAGACTAGACTATAGACTAGACTATAGACTAGACTATAGACTAGACTATAGACTAGACTATAGACTAGACTATAGACTAGACTATTGACTAGACTATAGACTAGACTATAGACTAGACTATAGACTAGACTATTGACTAGACTATAGACTAGACTATAGACTAGACTATAGACTAGACTATTGACTAGACTATTGACTAGACTATAGACTAGACTATAGACTAGACTATAGACTAGACTATTGACTAGACTATAGACTAGACTATAGACTAGACTATAGACTAGACTATTGACTAGACTATAGACTAGACTATTGACTAGACTATAGACTAGACTATAGACTAGACTATAGACTAGACTATTGACTAGACTATAGACTAGACTATAGACTAGACTATTGACTAGACTATAGACTAGACTATAGACTAGACTATTGACTAGACTATAGACTAGACTATAGACTAGACTATTGACTAGACTATAGACTAGACTATAGACTAGACTATAGACTAGACTATAGACTAGACTATTGACTAGACTATAGACTAGACTATTGACTAGACTATTGACTAGACTATAGACTAGACTATTGACTAGACTATAGACTAGACTATAGACTAGACTATAGACTAGACTATTGACTAGACTATTGACTAGACTATAGACTAGACTATAGACTAGACTATAGACTAGACTATAGACTAGACTATAGACTAGACTATAGACTAGACTATTGACTAGACTATAGACTAGACTATAGACTAGACTATAGACTAGACTATTGACTAGACTATAGACTAGACTATAGACTAGACTATAGACTAGACTATTGACTAGACTATAGACTAGACTATAGACTAGACTATTGACTAGACTATTGACTAGACTATAGACCAGACTATAGACTGGACTATTGACTAGACTATAGACTAGACTATAGACTAGACTATAGACTAGACTATAGACTAGACTATAGACTAGACTATAGACTAGACTATAGACTAGACTATTGACTAGACTATAGACTAGACTATAGACTAGACTATAGACTAGACTATTGACTAGACTATAGACTAGACTATAGACTAGACTATTGACTAGACTATAGACTAGACTATTGACTAGACTATAGACTAGACTATAGACTAGACTATAGACTAGACTATTGACTAGACTATAGACTAGACTATAGACTAGACTAGACTATAGACTAGACTATTGACTAGACTATAGACTAGACTATTGACTAGACTATAGACTAGACTAGACTATAGACTAGACTATAGACTAGACTATAGACTAGACTAGACTATAGACTAGACTATAGACTAGACTATAGACTAGACTAGACTATAGACTAGACTATAGACTAGACTATAGACTAGACTATAGACTAGACTATAGACTAGACTATAGACTAGACTAGACTATAGACTAGACTATAGACTAGACTATAGACTAGACTATAGACTAGACTATAGACTAGACTAGACTATAGACTAGACTAGACTATAGACTAGACTAGACTATAGACTAGACTAGACTATAGACTAGACTAGACTATAGACTAGACTAGACTATAGACTAGACTAGACTATAGACTAGACTAGACTATAGACTAGACTAGACTAGACTATAGACTAGACTATAGACTAGACTAGACTATAGACTAGACTAGACTATAGACTAGACTATAGACTAGACTATAGACTAGACTATAGACTAGACTATAGACTAGACTATAGACTAGACTATAGACTAGACTATAGACTAGACTATAGACTAGACTATAGACTAGACTATAGACTAGACTATAGACTAGACTATAGACTAGACTATAGACTAGACTATAGACTAGACTATAGACTAGACTATAGACTAGACTATAGACTAGACTATAGACTAGACTATAGACTAGACTATAGACTAGACTATAGACTAGACTATAGACTAGACTATAGACTAGACTATAGACTAGACTATAGACTAGACTATAGACTAGACTATAGACTAGACTATAGACTAGACTATAGACTAGACTATAGACTAGACTATAGACTAGACTATTGACTAGACTATAGACTAGACTATAGACTAGACTATAGACTAGACTATTGACTAGACTATTGACTAGACTATAGACTAGACTATAGACTAGACTATAGACTAGACTATTGACTAGACTATAGACTAGACTATAGACTAGACTATAGACTAGACTATTGACTAGACTATAGACTAGACTATTGACTAGACTATAGACTAGACTATAGACTAGACTATAGACTAGACTATTGACTAGACTATAGACTAGACTATAGACTAGACTATTGACTAGACTATAGACTAGACTATAGACTAGACTATTGACTAGACTATAGACTAGACTATAGACTAGACTATTGACTAGACTATAGACTAGACTATAGACTAGACTATAGACTAGACTATAGACTAGACTATTGACTAGACTATAGACTAGACTATTGACTAGACTATTGACTAGACTATAGACTAGACTATTGACTAGACTATAGACTAGACTATAGACTAGACTATAGACTAGACTATTGACTAGACTATTGACTAGACTATAGACTAGACTATAGACTAGACTATAGACTAGACTATAGACTAGACTATAGACTAGACTATAGACTAGACTATTGACTAGACTATAGACTAGACTATAGACTAGACTATAGACTAGACTATTGACTAGACTATAGACTAGACTATAGACTAGACTATAGACTAGACTATTGACTAGACTATAGACTAGACTATAGACTAGACTATTGACTAGACTATTGACTAGACTATAGACCAGACTATAGACTGGACTATTGACTAGACTATAGACTAGACTATAGACTAGACTATAGACTAGACTATAGACTAGACTATAGACTAGACTATAGACTAGACTATAGACTAGACTATTGACTAGACTATAGACTAGACTATAGACTAGACTATAGACTAGACTATTGACTAGACTATAGACTAGACTATAGACTAGACTATTGACTAGACTATAGACTAGACTATTGACTAGACTATAGACTAGACTATAGACTAGACTATAGACTAGACTATAGACTAGACTATAGACTAGACTAGACTATAGACTAGACTATTGACTAGACTATAGACTAGACTATTGACTAGACTATAGACTAGACTAGACTATAGACTAGACTATAGACTAGACTATAGACTAGACTAGACTATAGACTAGACTATAGACTAGACTATAGACTAGACTAGACTATAGACTAGACTATAGACTAGACTATAGACTAGACTATAGACTAGACTATAGACTAGACTATAGACTAGACTAGACTATAGACTAGACTATAGACTAGACTATAGACTAGACTATAGACTAGACTATAGACTAGACTAGACTATAGACTAGACTAGACTATAGACTAGACTAGACTATAGACTAGACTAGACTATAGACTAGACTAGACTATAGACTAGACTAGACTATAGACTAGACTAGACTATAGACTAGACTAGACTATAGACTAGACTAGACTATAGACTAGACTAGACTAGACTATAGACTAGACTATAGACTAGACTAGACTATAGACTAGACTAGACTATAGACTAGACTATAGACTAGACTATAGACTAGACTATAGACTAGACTATAGACTAGACTATAGACTAGACTATAGACTAGACTATAGACTAGACTATAGACTAGACTATAGACTAGACTATAGACTAGACTATAGACTAGACTATAGACTAGACTATAGACTAGACTATAGACTAGACTATAGACTAGACTATAGACTAGACTATAGACTAGACTATAGACTAGACTATAGACTAGACTATAGACTAGACTATAGACTAGACTATAGACTAGACTATAGACTAGACTAGACTATAGACTAGACTATAGACTAGACTATAGACTAGACTATAGACTAGACTAGACTATAGACTAGACTATAGACTAGACTATAGACTAGACTATAGACTATAGACTAGACTATAGACTAGACTAGACTATAGACTAGACTATAGACTAGACTATAGACTAGACTATAGACTAGACTATAGACTAGACTATAGACTAGACTATAGACTAGACTATAGACTAGACCATAGACTAGACTAGACTATAGACTAGACTATAGACTAGACTAGACTATAGACTAGACTATAGACTAGACTATAGACTAGACTATAGACTAGACTATAGACTAGACTATAGACTAGACTATAGACTAGACTATAGACTAGACTATAGACTAGACTATAGACTAGACTATAGACTAGACTATAGACTAGACTATAGACTAGACTATAGACTAGACTATAGACTAGACTATAGACTAGACTATAGACTAGACTATAGACTAGACTATAGACTAGACTATAGACTAGACTATAGACTAGACTATAGACTAGACTATAGACTAGACTATAGACTAGACTATAGACTAGACTATAGACTAGACTATAGACTAGACTATAGACTAGACTATAGACTAGACTATAGACTAGACTATAGACTAGACTATAGACTAGACTATAGACTAGACTATAGACTAGACTATAGACTAGACTATAGACTAGACTATAGACTAGACTATAGACTAGACTATAGACTAGACTATAGACTAGACTATAGACTAGACTATAGACTAGACTATAGACTAGACTATAGACTAGACTATAGACTAGACTATAGACTAGACTATAGACTAGACTATAGACTAGACTATAGACTAGACTATAGACTAGACTATAGACTAGACTATAGACTAGACTATAGACTAGACTATAGACTAGACTATAGACTAGACTATAGACTAGACTATAGACTAGACTATAGACTAGACTATAGACTAGACTATAGACTAGACTATAGACTAGACTATAGACTAGACTATAGACTAGACTATAGACTAGACTATAGACTAGACTATAGACTAGACTATAGACTAGACTATAGACTAGACTATAGACTAGACTATAGACTAGACTATAGACTAGACTATAGACTAGACTATAGACTAGACTATAGACTAGACTATAGACTAGACTATAGACTAGACTATAGACTAGACTATAGACTAGACTATAGACTAGACTATAGACTAGACTATAGACTAGACTATAGACTAGACTATAGACTAGACTATAGACTAGACTATAGACTAGACTATAGACTAGACTATAGACTAGACTATAGACTAGACTATAGACTAGACTATAGACTAGACTATAGACTAGACTATAGACTAGACTATAGACTAGACTATAGACTAGACTATAGACTAGACTATAGACTAGACTATAGACTAGACTATAGACTAGACTATAGACTAGACTGGCAAAATACTCGAAAAGGTAATATACAATCGACTGCTACCCATAGTTGAAACTAAAAGAGGTTTATCTGACCGACAGTACGGATTCCGTAAAGCGAAATCTACCATTGACGCTATCACCATGGTCAAAGAAATAGCTCAAGGTGCAATAGGGGGCAAAGGAGCTAAGAAAAAGTATTGCGCTGTCATCACCCTTGATGTGAAGAATGCATTCAACTCTGCTAACTGGGGACTTATAATTGAAACGCTACTTAGACTTGGAATCCCGAATTACCTAACAAGAATCGTAAGTAGTTACTTCACGAACAGAAAATTGTGTTACTATACAGATGATGGAATCCAGACATACGATGTAACGGCAGGCGTTCCACAGGGCTCTGTACTTGGTCCTTTGCTATGGAATATCATGTACAATGATGTCCTCATGCTAAAAATACCAGGAGAGGCGAATATAATAGGTTTCGCGGATGATATCGCCGTGACGGTCACGGCTAGATATATTGATGAAGTGGAGATGATTGCCAACGAAGTCACCCAAATAATTGGAAAATGGATGAAAGGTGCTGGACTTGAACTAGCAGAGCACAAAACAGAAGTCGTTCTAGTCACAAGTCGTAAGAAACTCGAAAACATAAGGATCAAAGTGGGGAAGTATGAAGTGACATCCAAACCCAACCTTAAGTATCTAGGAGTTATTATAGACTCAAGGTTAAACTTCAAAGCACATATGGAATATGTAGGTCAGAAAGCATCAAATGTAAGAGTTGCAATAGAAAGAATGATGCCAAACGTAGGAGGCCCCCGGCAATCTAAGAGAAAAATAGTTACCACGGTAGTAAGCTCGCTGATTCTTTATGCGGCTCCTATATGGACAAGAGCCCTTAAAATAAAATCGGTAACAGAAAAACTCCTATCAGTGTATAGGCTATGTGCGTTGCGTATAGGCAGTTCTTTTAGGACAACATCGGAAGATGCAGCGTTTGTCATTGCGGGAATAATTCCAATAGACATTCTAGCCGACGAAGCCAAACGTATGTATGAACGTAAGCAAAGAGAGGAGGATATTACTAGTATTAAACGTAAAATAGAGAGAGATACGACAATAGTATTATGGCAGCATCGATGGGAAAGAAGTTTAAAAGGAAGGTGGACCTACAGACTAATACCAGACATTCAGGTTTGGCTAAATAGAGAACACGGAGAAACAAATTACTATCTCACGCAATTTCTTTCTGGTCACGGAGGCTACAGAAGTTATCTACACAGGTTTGGTTTGGACGAATCGCCGATATGTCCCTACTGTCCCAATGTAGTTGAAGATCCTGAGCACGTCATGTTCTACTGCCCGCGTTTTAATGAAGCAAGAGAACATACAGAAGAAAAAGTCGGTCACAAGCTGAATGCTGAGAACATCATAAACATAATGATAAGCAAAAAAGAGCACTGGGAAGCTATAGATTGCATGGTAGCTGATATCCACAAGAAATTAAGGATGGAGGAGGAAAGAAGAAAATTCTTCTTATCACACTCGATAGAGGCTAACTAAGCCTATCCGGCCTTGCGATGCAATATCGTAACAGACAGTTCCGCAGGGCACAAGGATGACGAAGGAGGTGGTTTTAGTCGGTAGGAATCCGACATAACCCGTTGAGCCTTAAGTGGCATCGGGTATCATATGGAAGATTTCCACCTGCCTAATAGAAAAAAAAAAAAAAAAAAAAAAAAAAAAAAAAGACTATAGACTAGACTATAGACTAGACTATAGACTAGACTATAGACTAGACTATAGACTAGACTATAGACTAGACTATAGACTAGACTATAGACTAGACTATAGACTAGACTATAGACTAGACTATAGACTAGACTATAGACTAGACTATAGACTAGACTATAGACTAGACTATAGACTAGACTATAGACTAGACTATAGACTAGACTATAGACTAGACTATAGACTAGACTATAGACTAGACTATAGACTAGACTATAGACTAGACTATAGACTAGACTATAGACTAGACTATAGACTAGACTATAGACTAGACTATAGACTAGACTATAGACTAGACTATAGACTAGACTATAGACTAGACTATAGACTAGACTATAGACTAGACTATAGACTAGACTATAGACTAGACTATAGACTAGACTATAGACTAGACTATAGACTAGACTATAGACTAGACTATAGACTAGACTATAGACTAGACTATAGACTAGACTATAGACTAGACTATAGACTAGACTATAGACTAGACTATAGACTAGACTATAGACTAGACTATAGACTAGACTATAGACTAGACTATAGACTAGACTATAGACTAGACTATAGACTAGACTATAGACTAGACTATAGACTAGACTATAGACTAGACTATAGACTAGACTATAGACTAGACTATAGACTAGACTATAGACTAGACTATAGACTAGACTATAGACTAGACTATAGACTAGACTATAGACTAGACTATAGACTAGACTATAGACTAGACTATAGACTAGACTATAGACTAGACTATAGACTAGACTATAGACTAGACTATAGACTAGACTATAGACTAGACTATAGACTAGACTATAGACTAGACTATAGACTAGACTATAGACTAGACTATAGACTAGACTATAGACTAGACTATAGACTAGACTATAGACTAGACTATAGACTAGACTATAGACTAGACTATAGACTAGACTATAGACTAGACTATAGACTAGACTATAGACTAGACTATAGACTAGACTATAGACTAGACTATAGACTAGACTATAGACTAGACTATAGACTAGACTATAGACTAGACTATAGACTAGACTATAGACTAGACTATAGACTAGACTATAGACTAGACTATAGACTAGACTATAGACTAGACTATAGACTAGACTATAGACTAGACTATAGACTAGACTATAGACTAGACTATAGACTAGACTATAGACTAGACTATAGACTAGACTATAGACTAGACTATAGACTAGACTATAGACTAGACTATAGACTAGACTATAGACTAGACTATAGACTAGACTATAGACTAGACTATAGACTAGACTATAGACTAGACTATAGACTAGACTATAGACTAGACTATAGACTAGACTATAGACTAGACTATAGACTAGACTATAGACTAGACTATAGACTAGACTATAGACTAGACTATAGACTAGACTATAGACTAGACTATAGACTAGACTATAGACTAGACTATAGACTAGACTATAGACTAGACTATAGACTAGACTATAGACTAGACTATAGACTAGACTATAGACTAGACTATAGACTAGACTATAGACTAGACTATAGACTAGACTATAGACTAGACTATAGACTAGACTATAGACTAGACTATAGACTAGACTATAGACTAGACTATAGACTAGACTATAGACTAGACTATAGACTAGACTATAGACTAGACTATAGACTAGACTATAGACTAGACTATAGACTAGACTATAGACTAGACTATAGACTAGACTATAGACTAGACTATAGACTAGACTATAGACTAGACTATAGACTAGACTATAGACTAGACTATAGACTAGACTATAGACTAGACTATAGACTAGACTATAGACTAGACTATAGACTAGACTATAGACTAGACTATAGACTAGACTATAGACTAGACTATAGACTAGACTATAGACTAGACTATAGACTAGACTATAGACTAGACTATAGACTAGACTATAGACTAGACTATAGACTAGACTATAGACTAGACTATAGACTAGACTATAGACTAGACTATAGACTAGACTATAGACTAGACTATAGACTAGACTATAGACTAGACTATAGACTAGACTATAGACTAGACTATAGACTAGACTATAGACTAGACTATAGACTAGACTATAGACTAGACTATAGACTAGACTATAGACTAGACTATAGACTAGACTATAGACTA
Source organism: Protocalliphora azurea (assembly GCA_932274085.1). Classification (NCBI taxonomy): domain Eukaryota; kingdom Metazoa; phylum Arthropoda; class Insecta; order Diptera; family Calliphoridae; genus Protocalliphora; species Protocalliphora azurea. The sequence goes on from OW026520.1 coordinate 27,433,411, forward strand.
GACTATAGACTAGACTATAGACTAGACTATAGACTAGACTATAGACTAGACTATAGACTAGACTATAGACTAGACTATAGACTAGACTATAGACTAGACTATAGACTAGACTATAGGCTAGACTATAGACTAGACTATAGACTAGACTATAGACTAGACTATAGGCTAGACTATAGACTAGACTATAGACTAGACTATAGACTAGACTATAGACTAGACTATAGACTAGACTATAGACTAGACTATAGGCTAGACTATAGACTAGACTATAGACTAGACTATAGACTAGACTATAGGCTAGACTATAGACTAGACTATAGACTAGACTATAGGCTAGACTATAGACTAGACTATAGACTAGACTATAGACTAGACTATAGACGAAACTGGAGTTGATGTCGCCATTCTTTGTGAACAATATAGAGACATGAGCAATACTGTATGGGTGAAAGATTCAACAGGTAAAGCTGCAGTTTGGGCATGCGGAAATAAAGGAATAGAAGAAATATCCGAGCACACAGAAGACGGATTTGTAAGAGCCAAAGTTGGAGGTATTCATATATACAGTTGCTATGCCCCTCCTAGTGCAACAATTGAAGAGTTTGGGAAGATGTTAGATAATCTGCTAAGAGACTCAGATAATCATAATCCAAAAATTATAGCAGGAGACTTTAATGCATGGGCTGTTGATTGGGGTAGCCGAAAAACAAATACCAGAGGACGTATTTTACTCGAAGCGATTTCTAGGCATAACCTAGTGCTAGCAAATAGTGGAAATACACCAACATTCTCTACTGGAGGAAGAAGCTCTGTCGTGGATCTAACATTCATGAGTAGTTCCTTGGCAAGGGATATGAATTGGAGAGTCAGCGAACAATACACTCACAGTGACCATCAAGCTATTATATTTTCAGTCCATAGCTTGCGTAGTAGACATCCTTCTCGTGAAGGGGATGCACCGGAATATATTGGTTGGGCCTCTAAAAGACTTAACGAAGAAGTATTTACCCAGGAATTTGGAAACAACTTTGAGCTGAATGGTACAGCACTGGAGAAAGTGAAACAAATGGAATCAAGAATCAAAAGCGCATGTGACGTCGCTATGCCAAAACGAAGAATGACGAGGAACTGTCCCCCAAATTACTGGTGGAACTCGGAAATCAATAACCTCCGCGCGCTGTGCATAAGAGCTAGAAGACGAACCAAACGTCTTATGGGACGACCAGAGTTCGAAGAAGCGTGTCGCGAATTTCGAACCGCAAGGCGAGAGTTTCAACATGCTATTTCAAGAAGCAAGAAAAATAGCTTCAGAAATATATGCTTAGAGGCAGATAATGATCCTTGGGGAAAGGCATACAGGGTGGTAACCTCGCGCCTTAAGGGCAGAAAGTCCCCACAGCCAAGTTGTCCCATTTTACTAGGGAAGATAATCAAAACTCTGTTCCCGGAACATAGACGCAATATAAGTACGGCGACAAGAATGAACCCAATAGAATCCATACCGTTGGTGACAGAAGAGGAGCTGCTTCAGATAGCAAAGAAAATCGGAGACAACAAAGCTCCAGGACCTGATGGAATTCCAAACAATGCGCTTAAGTTGGCAGTTAGAACAGCAACGAAACCGTTCGTGGATGTATTTAATGAATGTCTAAAGGAAGGAGTGTTTCCAAACTGTTGGAAAAAACAAAATTTGGTGCTAATTTCTAAGCCTAATAAACCACAAGGCGATCCCTCTGCCTATAGACCAATATGTCTACTCGACACACAAGGGAAAATTCTGGAGAAAATCATACAAAATCGATTGCTACCCATTGTAGAGGAAAGAAATGGTCTGTCGAACCACCAATTTGGGTTTCGAAAAGCTAGATCGACCATCGATGCAATCCGTATGGTAGTAGATACAGCACGAATGGCGATAGAAGGCAAGGGAGCAAGTAGGAAGTACTGTGCTATCATAACGCTTGATGTAAAGAACGCGTTTAACTCTGCGAACTGGGGAATAATAATTCAAAAGCTAAACGGAATCGGCATACCGGCGTATTTAATAAGATTGATAGTAAGCTATTTCACAGACAGAAAGCTCTGTTACCAAACCGACGAAGGAGTCGTAACATACAATGTCACTGCAGGAGTTCCACAAGGCTCTGTGCTTGGTCCACTATTGTGGAATATAATGTACAACGATGTTCTAGAGCTTAACATTCCGGAAGAGGCGAACATTATAGGTTTTGCAGATGACATAGCAGTTACGGTTTCAGCAAGATATATGGACGAAGTGGAGCTAATCTCGAATGAAGTAGTATGGACTATTAGAAACTGGATGAAAAGTGTGGGGTTGGAACTTGCCGAACATAAAACGGAGATTGTATTAGTTACAAGCAGGCGTAAAAAAGAGACCATGAGAATAACGGTTGGAGAACACCAGGTGACATCAAAATCCCATCTCAAATATTTGGGAGTTCTCATAGATGCCAGACTTAACTTTAGGACACATATAGAATATACTACTAACAAGGCAGTAAATATTAGAGCCGCTCTTGAAAGAATGATGCCGAATGTAGGAGGACCAAGGCAATCCAAAAGGAAGATAATATCGACGGTGGTCAGCTCAGTTATACTTTACGCTGCTCCCATATGGTCAGTAGCTCTGAAAGTAAAGACCGCAGCGAAGAAGCTAAAATCTGTATACAGGTTATCGGTCCTACGAGTATGCTGCTCTTTTCGAACAACATCCGACGAAGCGGCCCACGTCATAGCGGGAATGATTCCTATAGATATCTTGGCTGACGAAGCCAAACGCTTGGATGAAAACAGAAGAGACCCAAATCAACTGGACACTCGTGTACGTAAAATTGAAAGAGAAGCTTCTATAAGGCAATGGCAGAGCAGATGGGAAGACAGCCGCAAAGGAAGGTGGACCTTTAAACTAATCCCGAAAATAGATGTATGGCTAAACAGACGACATGGAGAAGTTAATTACCACTTAACGCAGTTTCTCTCAGGCCACGGAGGATACCGAAGTTACCTGTACAGATTCGGGTTGGATAACTCCCCATATTGCCCTAACTGTCCAAACCAAGAGGAAGACCCAGAACACGTCGTGTTCTACTGCGCACGCTTTCGCCACGATCGACAGAAAACTGAAGAAGTCCTTGGATGCCAACTTAATCCGCAAAATATTGTTGACATCATCCTAAATAGGAAGGAAAATTGGGATGCAATATCCTCAATGATTAAAAGTATTCATGATAAACTTGGAACGGAAGAGAATCTGAGGAAATCCCAGACACCAGAAGTAGCCTAGATAGGGCTCTCCTGCCCTGCGATGCAATATCTTTGTAGACAGTTCCGCAGGGTTGCTGAATGACGAAGGAGGTGGTTCCGACATAACCCGTTGGGCCTCAAGTGGCATCGGGTATCATATGAAAGATTTCCACCTGCCTAATAGAAAAAAAAAAAAAAAAAAAAAGACTATAGACTAGACTATAGACTAGACTATAGACTAGACTATAGACTAGACTATAGACTAGACTATAGACTAGACTATAGACTAGACTATAGACTAGACTATAGACTAGACTATAGACTAGACTATAGACTAGACTATAGACTAGACTATAGACTAGACTATAGACTAGACTATAGACTAGACTATAGACTAGACTATAGACTAGACTATAGACTAGACTATAGACTAGACTATAGACTAGACTATAGACTAGACTATAGACTAGACTATAGACTAGACTATAGACTAGACTATAGACTAGACTATAGACTAGACTATAGACTAGACTATAGACTAGACTATAGACTAGACTATAGACTAGACTATAGACTAGACTATAGACTAGACTATAGACTAGACTATAGACTAGACTATAGACTAGACTATAGACTAGACTATAGACTAGACTATAGACTAGACTATAGACTAGACTATAGACTAGACTATAGACTAGACTATAGACTAGACTATAGACTAGACTATAGACTAGACTATAGACTAGACTATAGACTAGACTATAGACTAGACTATAGACTAGACTATAGACTAGACTATAGACTAGACTATAGACTAGACTATAGACTAGACTATAGACTAGACTATAGACTAGACTATAGACTAGACTATAGACTAGACTATAGACTAGACTATAGACTAGACTATAGACTAGACTATAGACTAGACTATAGACTAGACTATAGACTAGACTATAGACTAGACTATAGACTAGACTATAGACTAGACTATAGACTAGACTATAGACTAGACTATAGACTAGACTATAGACTAGGCTATAGACTAGACTATAGACTAGGCTATAGACTAGACTATAGACTAGGCTATAGACTAGACTATAGACTAGACTATAGACTAGACTATAGACTAGACTATAGACTAGACTATAGACTAGACTATAGACTAGACTATAGACTAGACTATAGACTAGACTATAGGCTAGACTATAGACTAGCCTATAGAACTGAGCTAAATTACTAGAACTGAACTAGAACTGAATTAGAGCTGAACTAGAACTGAAGTAGAACTGAACTAGAATATAACTGATCTAGAACTGAACTAGAATTGAACTAGGAATGATATAGAACTGAACTGGAACGGAACAACGACTGAACTAGGACTGAGTTAGGGCTGAACTAGGACTAAACTAGAACTGGAGTAGAAGCAAACTAGAACTGAACCAGAACTGAATCAGAACTGCATTATAAGTGAATTGAAATTTAATGAAAAATTATTTAAAGCTTAACTTAACTGTCAATCAAATTATAGATTACTGTACAGGTGACATTAATTTTTAATTTAGTATATATTTTGACAATCCTCGTACTATTAACATCCTCAACATGCATCCTTCTTCAGTCAAAGTATTTAAATATTCGACATGCCATAAGGTTGCGAAGTAATGATGATGGTGTGGCAGCCTATAGGGACATAGATGATGATAGAAAAGAATTTCATTTTATATTTTATTGAAGGACGACACTTAGCAAAAAGTATTAAATGAAATTAAACAATGACAGGTATTAAAGGCTTAAATTAAAAGAAACTTTAATTCGAATTTTTAAACAGAGTCATGAAGTGATAGCTGAAGCTTTGTTTTAGAAAAACTAAAAAATATTTCTTAAATCTTTAAATCTTACTTTAAATATGATATAGTGTTAAACAAATTAAAATTTTTTCTTTCCTCTTTAGTTCACTTGAAAATGGTGCTTTAGGACGTACAGCTCGTGAACGATGGAAATTATTTAAAAATGTGGCCAAATTAGGCTTACAACGTTCAGCTTCAATAAAAGCTTCTGGTGTTTTTGCAGGTAATAATGTTATTACTTCAGCTTCGACTTGTAACCACAACGACGTATATGCGGAAACAGAAATGAACACAACATCTATGGAAAATATATTGGCAGCCGATGATGATGAAGATGATGCCTACAATGCTATAATGCCTGTGGTAATTTTTTTTCCGGAAAAAAGTATTTTTAATTCCCATTGTCTGTTTTCTGTAGCAAAGAATGCTGAGGGTTTGAAAGTTGTATGAAGAAATTCTTTGGGCTTTAAAAATGAAATTTGTAATAATATTTTGTTATTGTTTCTTTGAATGCTTATGGTTATTATTTGCAAAATTTGTTATTTTTTAATTTTAAGAATACAAAATATTTGGAAAATGGTCGAGTGGTAGAATATAAATTTAAGAAAATTATATAATGATTTAAATATAATAAAAAATGTATGTTAATACATAATATTTCTTTTTGCTTTCATTTATTTCCCATAACAGCATTCCTCCATGATCTCCCACAATACCAGTTTCAAATTGAAACGTACACCCTCTACTGTCTATGGTTCAAGACATCTCATCTATGATGTTCCATTACCGTTGGATGAATGTCAAACTGAAAATGTTATATTAAGACGTCGTAAACGTACCAGCAGCCGCAGTGATAGTCAAAAAAAACCACGACCTAGTTCCCGAACCTCTAGCCGCTTGAGCAACATAAGCAATACCCCCACCGAATTGAGAAGAAGTTTACTTACAAATAGTTGCAGTAGTGCCAATAGCTATATGACTAATTTAAGTAGCAGTTATGGAGATGAAACCCCAGCATTACGTACCCAATCTTGGCAACCCTTTGGAGCGACAAGCAATAAACAACATCAACCGGTAGCAAGGAATATCTCCTCACCACCGTGTTTCGATGAGCAGCAAGTTAAAGAGGAGGATGAACGGGATTCTGATGCTGCCATAGTGGCAGATTTAGTTAAGACTTCCTCCTCTAATAATGGTTTTCAACAGTTTTTAAGACGAATGTCTATGAGAAAGTCATTTAAGCCGAAAGGGGTAGCGGCAGCAGGGCATAATAGAAAACTACATGGCAATACTGGGTCCATATTGTAAGTAGAGTCAAATTAAACTAAAACTGATTTAAAACTGAATTTAGAATTTTACAACTTAAATGGAACTGAACTAGAAGTGAAATAGAACTAAAGTCGAATTGCAAAAAAATAAAACTGTTTTAAAATTGAACTGAAACTGATGTAAAGCTGAACTAGAACTGAACAAGAACTGAACTAGAACCGAACAAGAACTAAAATAGAACTTAATTACTACTGAACTAGAACTAAAGTTAAATAGCATTAACATAGAAGTGAACTAGAATTGATATAAAACTGAACTAGAATTGAACTATTACTGAAGTATAACTGAAGTTAAATAGAACTGACATAGAACTGAACTAGAACTGAAATAGAACTGACATAGAACTGAACTAGAATTGAAATAGAACTTAACTAGAACTTAACTAGTACTGATATAAAACTGAACTAGAAATGAAATAGATCTAAACTGAAACTGAAATAGAACTTGAACTAGAAGTGAACTGGTACTTAACTATAACTGAACTAGAAGTGAACTAGAACATAACTAGAACTGAACTAGAACTGAACTAGTAGTGAACTAGAAATGAACTAGAACTGAACCAGAACTGAACTAGAACTGAATTAGAAGTGAACTAGTACTTAACTAGAACTGAACTAGAACTGAACTAGTACTGAACTAGAAATGAACTAGATCTGAACTGAAACTGAACTGAAACTTAACTAGAAGAGGAAATATAAATATTTTTATTTTTTAAATAAAAAATTAAAGTAAAGAAAAATGTAAATTAAGATAAAATGTAATAAAAATTGCAGCCAGTGCAGTTTTGAATCAGTTCTAGTTCAATTGTATTTGAGTTCTGGTTCAGTTCTAGTTCAGTTGTATGTCATAACTAGACTAGAACTAACATAGAACTGGACTGGAGCTGACATAGAATTGAACTAGAACTGACACTGAACTAGAACTTGAACTAGAAGTGAACTAAAGTTTAAATAGGAATGACATAAAACTGGGCTAGAACCGAACTAGAACTTAACTAGAACTGAACTAGAACTGAACCAGAACTGAACTAGAAGTGTACTAGAACTTAACTAGAACTGAACTAGAAGTGAACTAGAACTTAACTAGAACTAAACTTAACTAGAACTTAACTAGAACTGAACTAGAACTGAACTAGTACTGAACTAGAAATGAACTAGATCTGAACTGAAACTGAACTAGAACTTAACTAGAAGGGAAAATATAAATATTTTTATTTTTTAAATAAAAAATTAAAAAACAAGATTTAGATTAAGATAAAATGTATTAAAAAAAATGCAGCCAGTACAGTTTTGAATCAGTTCTAGTTCAATTATATTTGAGTTCTAGTTTAGTTCTAGCCCAATTGTATGTCAGAACTAGACTAGAACTGACATAAAACTAGAATGGAGCTGGCACTAGAACTGATACAAAATTTTACTGATTGCATTTCTTATTACATTTTACCTTAATTTAACTTTTTCTTTTACTTTATTTTTTATTAAAAAGAAATATTTTTATTTCCTCTTTCTTTGTCTAGAAAAGAAAATGTTTATCTTATTTTTTATATAATTTAAAAACTTCATTCTCATTTTCTTTTATTTTTATTTTCATATTATTCTATTATTGGAAAGATAGAATGAAAAATTGTAACTTATACCTGCAACTACAAAAAAAAACTTTTGTACTCACTGTTCTCTCTTTTTTTATCCATTTCCTTTTCCTCTTTTATATTTGCCAACTACGTATGGAAATATGTGTGTACTCCATTGCCACCCCATTAGGAGTATCTCTGAGGAATCTGGCATTGCTGCCTGTAGTGCTGCTTCAGTGCCATCAATTGAATTGAGTTCAGTGGCAGCAACGGATACTGAAACTGAGACGGAAAGTTGGATTGCTGGTATAGAAAATGAAGAATCCATACAAGGTAAGTAAATATTCTATAAGTTTTATATAAAATAAACTATAAGTATGTTGCCTACTAAAAACTTTCAACAGCAACAGAGAGGTAAAACTAAGGACGGATAAAAGCGAAAATAGTTTTATCTTATATGAATTAAATATTACAATCAAAAATAATTATATCTAATCAATGAGTATTTGACTGTCCACTGCCCTCTAAAACAACTTCTCCAAACTTCTTGTACATTTCTGTTTATACTATTATATTGGTTTAGTCCGCTATTGAGTGGTTGCTTGCAGTTATTGAAATTCAAACTGTTGCCACTTATCAATTGTATAAGTATATTATTGAAAAGCGACAGGTGGGATGGTGTGAGGAAAGGTATAGCGTGAAAAAAGGTGTTCATTAAACACTAATGATAACTGATATTTAAAGCGATAACATTCAGAAAATTTCAACAATTGGCAACAATTCAAATTGAAATTGTTTAATCGATTTTAATTGAATTAAGTTTGAAATGATATCATACTCACGTACGTACGTGGATGCATTGTGGGAATTATATAAAACTTTTAATGATTGTTTGTTGATAGAGGTGAAGTTTAGTTATCTAGAAATGAAGAAATCATCAAATGAAAAAATTCATAAATCAAGGAAATTTGATGCAAGATAATTGAAAGATAATTAAAACTGAATAGCAACTGATTTGAACTACTGAACTACTAATGAACTGGAAGACAAATGGAAATGGTTTGAAACTAAATTAGAGCTGTTTTAAAAATTAACCTAGAATTGAACTGGGAGTAAACTAGAACTGAACTAGATTTGAACTAGGACTGAACTGAACTAGAGCTAAACTAGAACTAAAGAAATAAAACTAAAATAGAACTAGAACTAAACTAGAACTGAACTAGAATTGTATTAGAACTGAGTTAGAACTGAACCTGAGCTAAACTAGAATTGAACTTTAACTAAACTAAAACTGAACCAGAGATGAACTAGAATTAGAACTAAACTAGAACTGAACTGTAACTGAACCAAAGGCTCTATATTTATAAAAATGTTGCACTCAGTACATTTAAAGCAAACATAAATTGTGTGCTTTTTTTTATAAGTTAAAAGGGAAAAGAGAATCCACCATCAAAATGGAGAGAGAGATAATAAACATGTTTTTAATGCGGTTGGAATATTTCTAGTAAATATTTTTAATTATAATTGAGCTAAATGCTATATTCAAACATGCTGTAATAACTCACTATAAATTTAAATTAAATATGAAATATTTAAAGGCAAAAATCACTAATTAAGAATTAACATTTTTTTTATAATAATATATTTTCATTCAACACTTAAACAACAACATTGATCACTTTAAAAGTAATACATTACTGAGCGAAATTATGTCGTGTTTGTTCTTTTTTCTTTGTTCTGGAATGTGAACAATCGCCTAAGTCAAATTTTGTAGATATTAATGTGTTTTGTTATTTTCTACTTTTGAACATCCAGGAGTATCCAAGAAAGACACTTTTTAGTGGACGGATAAAAAAAAACTCGCTTCCAAATGCTGGCATGTTAACTTGTTCATTTAATAGATTATCGATATTGTTCAGTAGATTATTGCACTATATTTAGAATTTTCAATATACTCGTACCAAAACCAAAATCGGGAATTATGCTTAAAAAATTCAGACTTTGCACTTTCGAAAAAATTTTATCTCAAATTCTTACTAACCGATTTTCACTATAAAATGACATTAGAAAAATATGTTCTTATGCTTTTCAAATATTATAAACATGTCAATATTTATGGCAAATCTGTAAGTTATTAATGACGCAATCGTTTTTTATACGCACCATCAAAAAATGATGGGGGTATTTGGGGTTTGTCATTCCGTGTGTAACATACCAAAATAATCATCTAAGACCCCATAGAGTGCTATATGTTATAGGCCTTCTTGCAGTATAGGAATCTATAATATGTTTTTAAGGGTTTTGAATCATAATCTCCAGAAAAATGTGAATTTATAGGCGAAAATGTGAAAAATCTCATTTTTAAGATTTTCAGTTTCTTACAATTTCCCATTTTAAACAATCAACGAAAATTTCGTTAAGATATCCTAACTAACAAAAAATTTTATTACAGATTAATATTTATAGCTTCTCCAAATACCATGTTTTTTTTTTCTCAAATAAATTACGTTACTTAACATAATTTTTCATTATGTAGATAAAAATTTAAGTCAATATCTTTTAGAGAACAGAAATTAGGCTACTTTAAAGTTTAATAAGATGTAAAATATTTGAAATCGGATAGGAAATAAAAAAATTGGCAAGCGATGAAATAGGTTATAGGGGTTAAATGCTCTCCCTTCCTATATCTTCTTAACTAATAAACCGATTTTCTTGAAATTTGGCAGGCAGGGCGTAAATGCTCTCCCTCCTATATCTTCTTAAATAATAAACAGATTTTCTTGAAATTTCATATCGCTAGAGGGCGTAAAATAGGCGACAGGGGTTAAATGCTGTGCCTCCCTATATCTTCTTAACTAATAAACCGATTTTCTTGAAATTTGGCAGGCAGGGGGTAAATGCTCTCCCTCCCTATATCCTCTTAACTAATAAACCGATTTTCTTGAAATTTCATATCGCTAGAGGGCGTAAAATAGGCTACAGGGGTTAAATGCTCTGCCTCCCTATATCTTCTTAACTAATAAACCGATTTTCTTGAAATTTGGCAGGCAGGGGGTAAATGCTTTCCCTCCCTATATCTTCTTAACTAATAAACCGATTTTCTTGAAATTTCATACCGCTTGAGGGCGTAAAATAGGCGACAGGGAGTAAATGCTCTTCCTCCTTATATCTTCTTAACTAATAAACCGATTTTCTTGAAATTTGGCAGGCAGATAATGCAACATCTGGAAGGAACTATAGCCTATAATTTTTATTATTTGAGACGGGAAATAGGACAAGGGGGATAAAAACTCCCTCTCCTTGTATCTTGTTACCTAATAAACCGGTTTTCTTAAAATTTGGCATGCAGATACTGTAACATACATAAAAAAATATAAATTTTTTTGAAATTCCAACATTTAGGGCGTAAAATAGGACAAAACGGGTAAAAGCTCCCCTTACCAATGTCTTCTTAATTAATTATCCGATGATAGTTTCCAGTATTGAAGGAACTAAAGGCTAAAAATTTTAACATTTAGGGCGTAAAATAAAGCAAAAAGGGTAGAAGCACGCGCACCCATCCCCACACACCTCCAATACATTCGTGGCTTTTTAATTAAAAACCAAAATATTCACTAGAAATAAGTTATATGGCAAAACAACGTTTGCCGAGTTAACTATTATACATATGTATATTGTTTTTGAACTCTCCAACGAAAGACTCTCTTTGCTCTCTTTGGACTTTTCTTAAATCCACTGTAGATTGTCGGTGTTAAGACAATACGATGTTTGGCAGTGCAATAGTTTTGTAAATAAAGAGTCTTTGACTGAACTAGAATTAAGGTAGAACTGAACTAAAACTAAATTAGAATGAGTTGGAAGTGAACTAAAACTGAACTAGAACTGAATTAAAATCTGAACTGTAGCTAAACTAGAGTTGAATTAGTATTGTTTAGGAATTATTTTCCATAGAATAATATTTCTGCTTTAAAATTCCTTCGACAAATATTAGTTCTGTTCCAGTACTCGTCAAGTTTTAATCAGAATTAGTTAAAAATTGTCAAGAAAACAACAAAATACACATAAATTCTTAGTATGGGAAAGATTTGCTGTAAATCTTGACTAAAACTTGCAAGTATGACAAGTACTGGAAAAGAGTTATTATGTATATTTTCCAAAATTATATTATTTTTATTGACAGAAGTTTCTTCCTTGTTAATTCATTAATTTAATTTATATTTAGTTTATATTTAGTTTAAAAATAATATTTGCATATTAGAACTGGTTCATCCCTAGCCTTAAGGATTAATTTTGTTTGTCATACTTTTTGTTACACAGGATATGAATTTATTTAACGAATTTACACTTTCAAAAAGCAAATATTAACAATAGCGAAAAATATATAAGTTCATCGAAAAAAAATACTGATATAATTTTTGTTATTTTTAGATCAAGTCAAAAGCCCTTTGGCTTAAAAATGCATGTTAAACAAATTTAGATTTTGGTTTTTGACTACAGTCAATACTTAATTGCATGCATACAATTTAGGTAAATTGATATGGTATATTTTGAGAAAAGGGTATGTAGAAGATAGGAAGTATTCGATACAAATGTGTTATGCATGATATATATTTGTTTATTGATTTTCTTTTTTTATATACCCTGTTTTTTGTACTAGTAATACAATATTTTACATTTGCTATAAATTCTCTCAAATAGACTAAAAATTATTAAAAAATATAAAAATTCCATTTTTGTTTTGTTTTTCCTTCTATTGCCATATTTTATACAGATGCCAATATTGATTATAAAATGTTGTTGGCCAAAAATGGAAATAATTCTATGAAAACAGGTGCTGATATTGCTACAGCAACCAATAAACAAACTTGCAACACAACAGCAGATATACCAGTAGCAACAGCAACCACATCAACCTTAATAAAAACTTCTACAAAAACACCAGTACAAACAACAACAATGACTACAAGTTATGATGTTGAACGTAAATATGGCAAAATACCGGCGGAAATATATTTGCTTTATTTATATGCATCTGGTTTAACAATTGTTTTAATATTTTTCATCACGGCCCTAATTTGGCAAACATTGCGTGTTTATACGGATGTCTGGTTACAGCAATGGACTGACGATAATATACAAACAAATGTTGTACAAAAGGCAACAGCAGTTGCTTTAGCTGCTGCTGCAGCAGCCACAAAAAATATATCCACACTACCAATACAAAGACACGAACATGAACATCAGTCAGAGCAACAAATGAGGCACAAATATGCATCATCAACAATAACAATGACTGCATTTGCATCTGCATCAGTATCTCAGCCTGGTGGAGCAACAATGTCCGAATATGTGGATCATCATGAAGTCACGTATTATTTTCGTATTTATGCGCTCATATCGTCTGTTTGTATTGTAATGGCCATGTTATCAACGCCGGCTGGTCAATGGGCTGGCTGTAAAGCTCGTCAAAATTTACATGATAAACTTTTACAGTCGATTATGCACAAGTCATTGCACTTTTTTCAAATTACACCACTGGGCAGAATAATGAATAGGTTTAGTAATGATATGGCCATAATAGATAAGGTAAGTTTGATGCTGGACGGAAAAAGAAAACAATTTCAAAAAGAAAACAATCAGAGGGGAAATGATGAGCATTAAGGGTGTTCAGGAAAAGCTTTAAATTAATTTATATTGTAATTTAAACTAAACTAACTTCCAGTTAAATTCTACTGCAGTTTTATGTTGATTTGAATTGGGTTCTAGTTCAGCCTAGGTTGAGTTCTAGTTCAATTCTAGTTCTATTTCAGTTCTAGTTTAGCCTTAGTTGCGTTCTAGTTCAGTTCTATTTCATTTCTAGTTCAGTTCCATTTCAGTTCTAATTCAGTTCCAGCTCAGTTCTAGCTCAGTTTTAATTCAGTGCTAGTTCAGCTCTATTTCAATTCTAGTTCAGCCTTAGTTGAGTTCTAATTCAGTTCCATTTCAGTTTTAGTTCAGTTCTAGTTTAGCCTTAGTTGCGTTCTAGTTCAGTTCTATTTCATTTCTAGTTCACTTCCATTTCAGTTCTAATTCAGTTCCAGCTCAGTTTTAATTCAGTGCTAGTTCAGCTCTATTTCAGTTCTAGTTCAGTTCTAGTTCAGCCTTAGTTGAGTTCTAATTCAGTTTCATTTCAGTTTTATTTCAGTTCTAGTTTAGTTTTAGTTGAGTTCCAGCTCAATTCTAACTCAGTTTTAATTCAGTGCTAGCTCAGTTCTATTTCAGATCTAATTCAGTTCTATTTCAGATCTAATTCAGTTCTATTTCAGTTCTAGGTCAATTCTATTTTAGTTCTATTTCAGTTCTAGTAGAGTAGATATGAAATATCTAGTTTAGTTCTAGTTCAGTTCTACTTCAGTTTTGGTTCAGTTTTAGTTCAGTTCTAGTTCAATTCTAGTTCAGTTCCAGTTCAATTATAGGATAATTCTAATTCAGTTCCAGTTTAGTTCTTGTTCAATTCAAGTTCAGTGCTATTTCAGTTTCAGTTTTAGTTCAGTTCTGGTTCAGTTCAAGTTCAGTTCTACTTCATATCTAGTTGTGTTCTAGTTCAGTTATACTTCAGTTCTAGTTCAGTTTTAGTTCAGTTTTAGTTCCGTTCTAGTTCTGGTTCTGTTCTAATTTAATTCTACTTCATTTTTATATCAATTTAGTTCCAGTTCAAGTTAAGGTCTAGTTCTATTTAGGCTCTAGTTCTAGTTAAGCTCTAGTTTATTTGTAGTAGAACTCTAGTTCAATTGCAGTCGACCTCTAGTTTAGTTAAAGTTCAGTTCCACTTTGGTTTCAACTAATTCTTAATTCAGTTTTAAATCAGTTCTAATTCTGGTCTAATTCAGCTCTATATCACTTCCAATTCATTTATTTTTCAGTTCTAGAGAAAAATATCACATCATTTTTATTATCCTGAATATCCTGAATATTGTTTATTTTTTTATCCTATTTTCCTGTTTAGAAAATTGCTGCCACTAGTCAGCGCCTGTTACAATTCACTTTATTATGTCTGTGTGCCATTTTAATCAATGTCATTATTACCCCCTGGTTTATGGTGGTCACTGTACCCGTGTGTTTGGCTTACTATGCTATACAAAAATTCTATAGATGTTCCTCCAGGTAAGATAAAATATAATGCCAAGTTTAATATATTTCAAAAAGTTTTAAATTTAAGAATACCCAAGAAATGAGTTTAAAATTATAATCATCATTATTTAAATACTTAACAGTTTATTTACTTAAAGATTTAAAGGATTTTGTTAAATTGTTGACAATAGTTTATAAGAGTCTTAAAAAGATTTCCCATTTTATCTGCCACTTTTAACCCTTCTTCCTTCTTTTGTTTTGCCATAAATTATTAAGTTTTTAGCATAAATGTAGATTATGAACTCAAGTATTTATTTGCTATTTCAACCCCCCCCCCCCCCCAAAAAAAAAAAAAAATTACTTAATATTCAGTGAATTTCATTTAATATGATTTGAATTTTTAAAATACAAAAATGGCAAAATCAACATCAACTTAATTAAAAACTTTATATGCAGCTGAAAAGTCTAGACCAACTTTTTAATCAAATTATGAAACGTCAAAACAAAATACACATATTCCGTTTTTTTTTTTGCTATTTTGCAAAAATATGAAAAATGCATTAGTAAATAAAATAAGCAAAAAAACAACAAATAGTACAACTTTCAAACTAAACTATTGCTCATACTTTTAAAAACAAGTAATTCTGCAACTACTGCTACAAATTAAGTACAATTGTTGCTATTTCCTTTCCACCACAAAACTTTAAGAAAACAAATGGAGAAACATCATTTGCTATAAATAGTAAGTAATAGAAATGAACACGTTAAACGTGTAAGTGCCAAAAATGGGGTAAAGCACGCACAAAATTGTTTAGTTTTTTTCATCTCTATGTCAATAATTTTTCCTTTTCTCTCTTGTTGCTTTCTCTATGACATTAAATGGTAGAGAATTTGAAGAGTTTTAAAACAAAGTGTTATTATTAGTTCAGATTCGTTAAACAAAAATATAAAAATTTATTTGAAAAAGTTGCTTAATAGTTGGTGGTAATGAGAAATGAACAGTGGGAGGAAAAACTTACAATGAAAGACAAAAAGATTTTAAAGATAAATTATATAGGCCAGTGTCTATAGTTTTCTTCAGTTCCAGTTCAGTTCTTGTTCATTTCTAGCTAAGTTCTAGTTAAGTTCTAGTCCTAGTTCAGTTGTAGTTCAATTCTATTTCAGTTCCAGTGTAGTCTATAATTTAGTTTATAGTCCAGTCTATAAAGCCAAGTCTATAGTCTAGTCTATAGTCTAGTCCATAGTCTAATCTATAGTCTAGACTATAGTTTTTCTATTAGGCAGGTGGAAATCTGTCATAACATACCCGATGCCACTTAGTCTAGTCTATAGTCTAGTCTATAGTCTAGTCTATAGTCTAGTCTATAGTCTAGTCTATAGTCTAGTCTATAGTCTAGTCTATAGTCTAGTCTATAGTCTAGTCTATAGTCTAGTCTATAGTCTAGTCTATAGTCTAGTCTATAGTCTAGTCTATAGTCTAGTCTATAGTCTAGTCTATAGTCTAGTCTATAGTCTAGTCTATAGTCTAGTCTATAGTCTAGTCTATAGTCTAGTCTATAGTCTAGTCTATAGTCTAGTCTATAGTCTAGTCTATAGTCTAGTCTATAGTCTAGTCTATAGTCTAGTCTATAGTCTAGTCTATAGTCTAGTCTATAGTCTAGTCTATAGTCTAGTCTATAGTCTAGTCTATAGTCTAGTCTATAGTCTAGTCTATAGTCTAGTCTATAGTCTAGTCTATAGTCTAGTCTATAGTCTAGTCTATAGTCTAGTCTATAGTCTAGTCTATAGTCTAGTCTATAGTCTAGTCTATAGTCTAGTCTATAGTCTAGTCTATAGTCTAGTCTATAGTCTAGTCTATAGTCTAGTCTATAGTCTAGTCTATAGTCTAGTCTATAGTCTAGTCTATAGTCTAGTCTATAGTCTAGTCTATAGTCTAGTCTATAGTCTAGTCTATAGTCTAGTCTATAGTCTAGTCTATAGTCTAGTCTATAGTCTAGTCTATAGTCTAGTCTATAGTCTAGTCTATAGTCTAGTCTATAGTCTAGTCTATAGTCTAGTCTATAGTCTAGTCTATAGTCTAGTCTATAGTCTAGTCTATAGTCTAGTCTATAGTCTAGTCTATAGTCTAGTCTATAGTCTAGTCTATAGTCTAGTCTATAGTCTAGTCTATAGTCTAGTCTATAGTCTAGTCTATAGTCTAGTCTATAGTCTAGTCTATAGTCTAGTCTATAGTCTAGTCTATAGTCTAGTCTATAGTCTAGTCTATAGTCTAGTCTATAGTCTAGTCTATAGTCTAGTCTATAGTCTAGTCTATAGTCTAGTCTATAGTCTAGTCTATAGTCTAGTCTATAGTCTAGTCTATAGTCTAGTCTATAGTCTAGTCTATAGTCTAGTCTATAGTCTAGTCTATAGTCTAGTCTATAGTCTAGTCTATAGTCTAGTCTATAGTCTAGTCTATAGTCTAGTCTATAGTCTAGTCTATAGTCTAGTCTATAGTCTAGTCTATAGTCTAGTCTATAGTCTAGTCTATAGTCTAGTCTATAGTCTAGTCTATAGTCTAGTCTATAGTCTAGTCTATAGTCTAGTCTATAGTCTAGTCTATAGTCTAGTCTATAGTCTAGTCTATAGTCTAGTCTATAGTCTAGTCTATAGTCTAGTCTATAGTCTAGTCTATAGTCTAGTCTATAGTCTAGTCTATAGTCTAGTCTATAGTCTAGTCTATAGTCTAGTCTATAGTCTAGTCTATAGTCTAGTCTATAGTCTAGTCTATAGTCTAGTCTATAGTCTTGTCTATAGTCTTGTCTATAGTCTTGTCTATAGTCTAGTCTATAGTCTAGTCTATAGTCTTGTCTATAGTCTAGTCTATAGTCTAGTCTATAGTCTAGTCTATAGTCTTGTCTATGGACAAAAATATACAATAGATTAGACCGCAGATTACAGTCTATAGATTAGTCTATAGAATAAAATCTAGATTAGACTGTAGACTACACTGTGGTCTAGTATATTGTCTGTAGTCTAGTCTTTAGTCTGTTCTATACTATAGTTTCTAGTCTTGTCTGTAGTGTATTCTGTGGTATAATCTATATATATATATATATATATATAACATATTCTGTAGTCTATTCTATGCTTTTTTCTCCTTTTCGGGTTGAATGTCTTTGTTTATGTTAATGTCCCTGTTTTTTTGTTTTTCTTTTCCTTTTAAGGAAGCTTTGAATTAAATATTCCCTTTTAAAATTGTTCGATTCCCTCTATAAAGTAATCACATCCTTATATTTATCCTGTTATTTACCCATATATTTATTTTACACATACGAGTTTGTTCCCTCATTTATTATAGTTGTTATTGTTGCTATATTATCATTATTTGTTGCTTAAACTTGTTTACATTTTGTTAAGTTTTCCTTTAGATTTCCCTTTGTAGTTTCTTTGGCGAGTATAGGGAAAAGTAAAGAATAAAAGGTTCTTTGAAACTTTATTCCAGCCATCGTTGTTTAGTAAATATATAATAGAAATTATACTTTAACTTTTAGCTTGCTACTTGTTATCTTTATCAGGAAACATACAGTAGCATATAACAATACTTACACGATGGGAGTAGAAATAAACAAAAATCCCTTTGTGATTGTCGATTGTGTTGCTTGTTGCAGCACTTAGTTTTAGCTTTGTTTTGTTATTGTTGCATATAACACTCGCTATTGTTGCTGCTGTTGCATGTTATGAATATTTTATTTGTTTTTAAAATATTGTGATAGAGTTTGTTTGGGGGACTAGCTATAAATATACTGTGGAGGAGTTATGGAATAGGAATTGTATTAAATGGATTTTGATAAGTAGATGTTAGAGATTTAATAGTAAACAAGAAGCTTAATACGATTTTTACGAACATTTTACAATATTTCCTTAACGAAATTATTCTAAATGAAACAAAATTTTATTACTACTATTTTTTTTGCTTCCTTTAAAGTTGAATATTAATCTTCTTTTGTTTGTTTTATTTAGAGAATTACAACGTATTGAGAATGCCACAAATTCTCCAGTGATATCACATTTATCGGAAACAATACAAGGTGTAACAACAATACGTGCCTACAATCAGGAGTCACGTTTCACAGAAATCCTGTTTCGACGTCTTGAAGAAAATACAATTGCATTTACCATATTGAATACCAGCAATCGTTGGTTGGGTATATCGTTGGTATGTATAAAGATAATATACACAAATACATTTATAAATACTAACACATATAACGTTAGCTTAACATGTTTCTAAAAATAAATATCAATTTGATTTAAAAAATAGTTTATCACAAGTGTAGCTGAAAGATTGTTTAACATTTAACTCCTTTTTTCTTTTTTGCTTGTAAATAAAAATTTAAGCCATTAAGTCATGTGTTAAAAAACAATTAAAAAACTGTGTAGTTTTAGTAACATTTTGTAATTTTATTTTTCTTTAGAAATCATAGCTTCTTTTTCCCATTTCCGTTTTAATTTCTTAAGAATTTTACTACAAAACTTCTTTATATCTCTAAAAAGAAAAATGAAACAAACCCCTACAACAGCTGTCATAAATGCCAGAACGTGCCAGGGTTTTGTAAAGGCCAACAACAACTATTATGTAGTTATGTTGCTGTTATTTTTATAAACAAAATTTTTGAAGTGAAGTTACATGTTTATTTTATAGTTTTTGAGGGAAATAAGAAAACTGCAAAGACTCTGTTCAAAAAAAGTTATATTTTGGAAAGAAATTTTAACTAATATGAGGGGAGTTTTGTGGAAAATTGGGTAGTAACATGTTAGTAGCTAAATCAAATATGAGTTTAAATGTTGTATTAGTATAATGTTATACAGGTGTGCTATCTCTTAAAAACTATTTAAATCAATTAAAGTAGCATTAAAAAATAGCTTAATTAAGATTGTTAAAAAATTTTTGTTGATTGATATCACAGTAAATCGAATTTAAAACGGGACATTTTTTGCTATAGTTATAAGTAGTTTCTTAAAATATAAGCCGCAAATGATTGATAAAAATGTAATTGAAATAATTAATATTGATTATACAGCACCTATAACTTGAAACCAATATCAACACACTTGTAAAGAAATTTAGCAAACATTTACTAAAAAAATACAAAACTAAAAAAAATCTTTAAAATAGCAAAATTTACCAAAAATAGTAAATTTGCTAAAAATATATTTTTCACAGAAAAATACAATAAATTGCAAAATTAACTAAAATTTGCTAAAAAAAAACATAAATCTACTGATGAAAGAAATCTAAAAATAAAAAATCTAAATCTAAAAATCTATTTGAAGAAAAGTTTACTATAAATAGCTACTTGAATTAAAATTAACTAAAAATGCAAAACGAAAAACGAAGTTACCTGAGCAAAAATTTATTATTTTTAGAAAATATACAAAAATATCAAATTTTTGAAAAATTAACTATAAATAACAAACTTTTGAAATATTTACTACAAATACCAAATTTATTGTCAATAGTGAATTCATGGAAAGTTAGCTATAAATATAAAAATTTTGAATAATTTCCTATAAATAGCAAATTTTTTTAAAATTTAATATAAGAAACAAAGTTTTGAGTAATTAACTATAAATGGCAAATTTCTAAAAAAGTCTACTATAAATAGAAAATTTATGCAAAATTTGCTACAAATAGAAAATTTATGCAAAATTTGCTACAAATAGAAAATTTTTGGAAAATTTACTATAAATAGCAAATTTATGTAAAATTTACTATAAATAGCAAATTTATGTAAAATTTACTATAAATAGCAAATTTATGTAAAATTTACTATAAATAGCAAATTTATGTAAAATTTACTATAAATAGCAAATTTATGTAAAATTTACTATAAATAGCAAATTTATGTAAAATTTACTATAAATAGCAAATTTATGTAAAATTTACTATAAATAGCAAATTTATGTAAAAATTACTATAAATAGCAAATTTATGTAAAATTTACTATAAATAGCAAATTTATGTAAAATTTACTATAAATAGCAAATTTATGTAAAATTTACTATAAATAGCAAATTTATGTAAAATTTACTATAAATAGCAAATTTATGTAAAATTTACTATAAATAGCAAATTTATGTAAAATTTACTATAAATAGCAAATTTATGTAAAATTTACTATAAATAGCAAATTTATGGAAAATTTACTATAAATAGCAAATTTATGTAAAATTTACTATAAATAGCAAATTTATGTAAAATTTACTATAAATAGCAAATTTATGTAAAATTTACTATAAATAGAAAATTTATGTAAAATTTACTATAAATAGCAAATTTATGTAAAATTTACTATAAATAGAAAATTTATGTAAAATTTACTATAAATAGCAAATTTAAGGAAAATTTACTATAAATAGCAAATTTATGTAAAATTTACTATAAATAGCAAATTTATGGTAAATTTATTATAAACAGAAAATTTATGGAAAATTTACTATAAATAGTAAATTTATGGAAAATTCACTAAAAATAGCAAATTTATGGTAAATTTACTATAAGTAGAAAATTTATGGTAAATTTATTATAAACAGCAAATTTATGGCTAATTTACTATCAATAGTAAATTTATGAAAAATTCACTAAAAATAGCAAATTTATGGTAAATTTACTATAAGTAGAAAATTTATGGTAAATTTATTATAAACAGCAAATTTACGGATAATTTACTATAAATAGTAAATTTATGGAAAATTCACTAAAAATAGCAAATTTATGGTAAATTTACTATAAATAGAAAATTTATGGTAAATTTATTATAAACAGCAAATTTATGGAAAATTTACTATAAATAGTAAATTTATGGAAAATTTACTATAAATAGTAAATTTATGGAAAATTTACTATAAATAGTAAATTTATGGAAAATTTACTATAAATAGTAAATTTATGGAAAATTTACTATAAATAGTAAATTTATGGAAAATTTACTATAAATAGTAAATTTATGGAAAATTTACCATAAATAGTAAATTTATGGAAAATTTACTATAAATAGTAAATTTATGGAAAATTTACTATAAATAGTAAATTTATGGAAAATTTACTATAAATAGTAAATTTATGGAAAATTTACTATAAATAGTAAATTTATGGAAAATTTACCATAAATAGTAAATTTATGGAAAATTTACTATAAATATATATATACTACAAATAGTAAATTTATGGGAAATTTACTATAAATAGTAAAGTTGTGGGAAATTCACTATAAATAGCAAATTTATGGAAAATTTAGTATAAGTAGCAAATTTGTGAAAAATTTGCTATAAATAGCAAATTTATAGAAAATTTACTGTAAATAGCAAATTCATGAAAAATTTACTGTAAATAGCAAATTTATGGAAAATTTACTATAAATAACAAATTTATGGAAAATTCACTAAAAATAGCAAATTTATGGTAAATTTACTATAAATAACAAATTTATGGTAAATTTACTATAAGTAGAAAATTTATGGTAAATTTATTATAAACAGCAAATTTACGGATAATTTACTATCAATAATAAATTTATGGAAAATTCACTAAAAATAGCAAATTTATGGTAAATTTACTATAAATAGAAAATTTATAGTAAATTTATTATAAACAGAAAATTTATGGAAAATTTACTATAAATAGTAAATTTATGGAAAGTTTACTATAAATAGTAAATTTATGGAATATTTACTATAAATAGTAAATTTATGGAAAATTTACTATAAATAGTAAATTTATGGAAAATTTACTGTAAATAGTAAATTTATAGAAAATTTACTATAAATAGTAAATTTATGGAAAATTTACTACAAATAGTAAATTTATGGAAAATTTACTACAAATAGTAAATTTATGGGAAATTTACTATAAATAGTAAAGTTGTGGGAAATTCACTATAAATAGCAAATTTATGGAAAATTTAGTATAAATAGCAAATTTATTGAAAATTTACTATAAATGCAAATTTATTGAAAATTTACTGTAAATGCAAATTTATTGAAAATTTACTGTAAATGCAAATTCATGGAAAATATGCTATAAATAGCAAATTTATGGAAAATATGCTATAAATAGAAATTTTTGTGGAAAATTTACTGTAAGTAGCAAATTTATAGTAAATTTACTGTAAATAGCAAATTCATGAAAAATTTACTGTAAATAGCAAAATTATGGAAAATTTACTATAAATAGTAAACTTATGGAAAATTCACTAAAAATAGCAAATTTATGGTAAATTTACTATAAATAACAAATTTATGGTAAATATACTATAAATAACAAATTTATGGTAAATTTACTATAAATAACAAATTTATGGTAAATTTACTATAAATAGCAAATTTATGGTAAATTTACTATAAAAAGCAAATTTATGGTAAATTTACTACAAAAAGCAAATTTATGGAAAATTTACTATAAATACTAAATTTATGGAAAATTTAGTATAAGTAGACATTTTTATGGAAAATTTACTATAGCTAGCAAATACTAAATTTATGAAAAATTTATTATAAATACCAAATTTATAGAATATTTACTATAAATAGCAAATTTATGGAAAATATACTATAAATAGCAAATTTATGGAAAATTTACTGCAAATAGCAAATTTATAGAATATTTACTGTAAATAGTAAATTTATGGATAATTTACTATCAATGGTAAATTTATGGAAAATTCACTAAAAATAGCAAATTTATGGTAAAAATACTATAAATAGAAATGAAATATCAATATAAAATCTCTTTTAATAACTTCTCCAGTTTGTTAACAACTTTCTTTTGAAAACTTCTTTATTCCTTAAAATTGAAAGGTTTTACACAGCCTTCTAAATGATATGTTATTTATCTTTTTTCTTTTCATCTTTTCTCACTCCTCTAATACTGCCATCTACAAACAACAGGATTACCTGGGTGGTGTGATTGTATTTGTGGCCATAGTGACAGCTTTATTGGCGGCAATAATAGCCTGCAATAACTATAATAAACAAATTGAACAACAGCAGTTTCAGCAGCAACAACACAATGAACATATGATGACAAGCGATACAATAGCATCACTGTCGTCAAAACTGTTGCCCCTGACACCAACACCATCTTTGGTCGGTTTGGCCATAAACTATACACTATTGATGCCAATTTATTTGAATTGGGTTGTAAAACTTTTGGCTGATATGGAAATGTATATTGGTTCCGTTGAACGTATCGCTTATTACACTGAACCAACAGAAAATATGGAAGATGTTGTGCAACACGATGACAAAAAGGAAAAGAAACACGAAGAACTAGCAACAAGGCATGATGATAAAGAAACTGGCGATAATGCTGATGATGATGCCAATGTCAGTTGTGCCACCAACAACAATACAAAAGAGTGCACGATAAAACATGATACTGGCCACAAAGAAAATAATAAAGACTTTGTACCAAAGTCTAGTTTTTCATGCTCAGACAACAATGATAAATGCCTCAACTTAAGTGAAAATAATAAAACAACTGACAACAATGTCAATACAACTATTACTGCTACTTCTAGTACGATTGTGGCTGTTGATGATACCCATCATCATCATCATCATCATCAACAAAAACTTACTAATGATGGACATATTGTAGCATTAACCATAGAAACTTTTCCACATAAACAGAAAACAACAGGAGGAAAAGGAAAAAAAGGAACAAAATGTGATGACAACAATGACATGAAGACGATTGCAACATCAACAGCTGCTGCAGCCACGAACATTAAGAATAAAAAGTTTACATTTTCTAATACAAACACATCGTCGAAGCCATTAGAACGTAATGATGCAGAACGAAGAGCTAGTGTGAAACGTTTGGCCAAGTATAAAAAACAATGTAAGTAAATACTATCGTTTACACTAACAAAAAATTATTAAATAAAATTTTAACAAATATTTACTAAAAATAGCAAAATTGTCGAAAATTTACTGCAAATAGCAAATTTAACAAAAATTTGCTATAAATAAGACATCTTATGAAAATTTACTATAAATAAAGAACTTTTGGAAAATTTACTGTAAATGACAAACTTTTGAAAGAAAATTTTTCTATAATTAGCATATTTTTGGAAAATTTCCCATAAATATCAAATTTATAGATAATTTATGGAAAATTTATAGAAAATTTAGTAAAAACTGCTAATTTATCAAAAATGAACTAAAAATTGCAAATTTATCAAAAATTGACTACAAATAGCAAACTTTTGGAAAATTTCCTGTAAATAGCAAATTTCCCATAAATAGCAAATTTCCTATAAATAGCAAATTTATGAAAAATTTTCTATAAATAGCAAATTCGTCAAATATTTCCTATAAAAAGCTAATTTTTGGACAATTTCCTATAAATAACAATTTATAGAAAATTTCCTATAAATAGAAAATTTATGAAAAATTTACTATAAACAGCTAACTTTTGAAAACTGTTCTATAAATAGCAAATTTATAGAAAAATTACTATAGATAATGAATTTATATAAAATTTTCTTCTATAAATAAAAAATTTATCAAAACTTTTTAATAAATAACAAATTTATATTTGTAGATAATTTCCTATAAGTAACAAATTTATAGATAATTTCCTATAAGTAACAAATTTATAGATAATTTCCTATAAGTAACAAATTTATAGAAAATTTCCTATAAATAGCAAATTTATAGAAAATTTATGGAAAATTTACTAAAATTTGCAGATTTATCAAAAATTTACTAAAAACTGCTAATTTATCAAAAATGAACTAAAAATTGCAAATTTATCAAAAATTTACCACAAATAGCAAACTTTTGGAAAATTTCCTATAAATAGCAAATTTTCAATAAATAGCAAATTTCTTATAAATAGCAAATTTATGAAAAATATACTATAAATAGCAAATTCGTCAAAAATTTCCTATAAAAAGCTGATTTTTGGACAATTTCCTATAAATAACAATTTATAGAAAATTTCCTATAAATAGCAAATTTATAGACAACCTCCTATAAATAGCAAATTTATGAAAAATTTACTATAAATAGAAAATTTATGAAAAATTTACTATAAATATCTATAAATATCAAATTTATGAAAAATTACTATAAATAACGAATTTATATATAATTTTCTTCTATAATAAAAATTTTATCAAAACTTTTTAATAAATAACAAATTTATATTTTTAGATAATTTCCTATAAGTAACAAATTTATAGAAAATGTCCTATAAATAGCATATTTTTAAAAATTTTTTCTATAAATATCAAATTTATGAAAAATTTACTATAACTAACGATTTTATATAAAATTATCTATAAATAGAAAATTTATCAAAAATTTTCTATAAATAGCACATTTATCAAAAATTTTCTATAAATAGCAAATTTGAAAAAAATTTCGTATAAATAGCAAATTTTTAGACAATTTCCTATAAGTAATAAATTTATGGAAAATTGCCTATAGTACATTTATAGTCAATTTCCAACAAATAGTATATTTATTAAAAATTTACTATAAATAGCATATTTTTAAAAAATTTCCTATAAATAGAAAATTTAAGAAAAATTTACTATAAATAACGAATTTATATAAATTTTTCTATAAATAGCAAATTTATTAGAAATTTTCTATAAATAGCAAATTTATCAAAAATTTTCTATAAATGCAAATTTGTCAAAAATTTCGTATAAATAGCAAATTTTTAGACAATTTCCTATAAGTAACAAATTTATGAAAAATTTACTATAAATAACGAATTTATATAAAATTATCTATAAATAGAAAATTTATCAAAAATTTTCTATAAATAGCAGATTTATCAAAAATTTTCTATAAATAGCAAATTTGTTAAAAATTTCGTATAATTAGCAAATTTTTAGAAAATTTCCTATAAAAAGCAAAATTATTATACAATTTCCTATAAATAGCAAATTTATAGACAATTTCCCATGAATAGCAAATTTATACACAATTTCCCATGAATAGCAAATTTATAGAAAATTTACTATAAATAGAAAATTTTTGAAAAAGTTGCTATTTATAGTAATTTATAAAAAATTACTATAAATCGCAAATTTATTAGAAAAACCAAACTTCTGGAAAATTTCTCATAAATAAAAAATTTTTGAAAAATTTCCTTGAATAACATATTTTTCGAAATTTTACTACAAATAGCAAATTTTTTGGATTTTTTGGAATATTTCTTTGTCAGTATGAACACTCTAGTAAATATTCTTAGATTTTTAAAACAGGACAAGTAAACTTTTAAGTATTTGTTTCTTTGCTCTTATCGTTACATATTTTGTTTTTACTGTTTTATTTCTTAGAATAAGTTGCAATTCCTCTCCATGTGTTAGAAAGAGAGTTTTTGTTTTTGTAAACCTGTGAGTTTCGTCTACGACATATATTTTTTCTCCATAAAATTGATGATATAGTAAGTTGTATATACGTAAGTTATTGTTTGTTGGTTTGTGTGTGTATGAGAAATAGAATGAGTGATTTTGTGTGTTGGTTTCAAGGTAAGTTTAATGGTTAAATTTTATGGGCAAAAATTGTTTGACTTTGTTTTGTTCCAGCTGTGTTGGTATTTGTTTGCTGAGTAGTAGTGGTATATACATGAGTATTTAAGTGGTTGCAAAGGAATGTTTATATGTGTACTTTAGTTTGGGAAATTAGGTGGAAAACAGGATGAAAAAGTGTTTTAATAAGTACATATTTATAGTTTAACTTTTTGCTTCATTCAATTAGCCAACAAATTAAGAATAATTTTAAAATAAAAAATTTTAAAATTTTAAAAAGCATAAATATTGTAAATATATAATCTTTTTTTACTAAATTAAAAATAAATTATATATATATATATATATATATATATATATATATATATATATATTTTTTTTTTTTTTTTTTTAATATTATTTAGTTATTACTTTAGTTGCTTGTTCCTTATTGAAAACATAACTAAAGCTTTATGACAAAGTTTTCTATAACTGGGATATTACAGCAATTTCCGTTTTAAAAGTTTATTGACTACTTGACTTTATACAACAACTTCAAAACTCTATTATAGATTTAGTTATAAAATAAAAAAAAACTACCCGCCGAAATATTATTACAAAGTTAAAAAACCACAGAATTTGTTCAAAGAAAAATATAAATCATATTGCTGCATTTTGCTGTAGTTCATATTATACATTCTTTTTTATTTCTGTCTGTTGATTTCATGTTGGGAAAAATCCTTTTAAATATTTATTATTATTTTACTTTCATATTTATTTTAATATTTATTTCTATTTCTATTTCGTTTCTTTTTTTTTTTCTTTTGACTGACATATTTTGTGGTTTGAAAACAATAAATCTTTGAGTAAATGTTTTTACTATCGCCCGCCATTTTTTACTAACTGTATTTTAACGAAGCGCGTCTTGTTTGAAAATGTTTGATCTACTAAAAAATAAAAGTGTTTGCTGTTTGTTTTTTGCAGCTGCCTGGGGAATGAAAAAGAGCTAAACGTGGTCATCTATAGTCAACAACGTTGACTATTTTATAGTCTATTCCATAGACTATTCTATAGTGTATTCCATAGATATTTTTATAGTATATTCCACAGACTATTTTATTGTGTAACCGATACATTATTTTATAGTCTATTCCATAGACTATTCTATACTGTAATCCATAATCATTTTTATAGTATATAGCATAGACTATTTTGTAGTCTATTCCATAGACTAGTTCATAGTTTATAGACTATTTCATAATTTCTATAGTCTGTTAAATAGACTATTCCATATTCTATTAGACTATTCTCCATGCTATTAAATTTAAATTAAACAGTCTTTTAAATAGACTATTCTACAGCCTACTAAAATATACTGTTTTATAGTCCGTTAAATAGATTATTCTATAGTCTATTAAATAGACTATTCTATAGTCTGTTAAATAGACTATTCTCTAGCCTATTAAATAGACTATTCCATAGTCTATTATATAGACTATTCTATAGTCTATTAAATAGACTATTCTATAGTCTATTAAATAGACTATTCTATGGCCTATTAAATAGACTACTTCATATTCTATTATGTAGACTATTCTATAGTCTATTAAATAGACTATTCTATAGTATATTATATTGACCATTCTATAGTCTATTAATTAGACTATTCTACAGGCAATTAAATAGGCTATTTTATAGTCTGTTAAATAGACTATTAAATAGACTATTCCATAGTTTATTAAATAGACTATTCCATAGTCTATTAAATAGACTATTCCATGATCCGTTAAATAGACTATTTTATAGTTTATTAAATAGACTATTCCATAGTTTATTAAATAGACTATGCCATAGTCTATAACATAGACTATTCTGTAGTCTATTAAATGGACTATGCTGTAGTCTATTAAATAGATTATTCCATAGTCTATTATATATTATATATCATATTGACCATTCTATAATATATTAATTGCACTATTCTACAGGCTATTAAATAGACTATTCTAAGCCTACTAAAGTGTACTATTTTATAGTCTATTAAATATACTATTTTATAGTTTATTAAATAGACTATTCTATAGTTTATTAAGTAGACTATTCTATAATTTATTAAATAGACTATTCCATAGTCTATTAATTAGACTATTCTACAGGCTATTAAATAGACTATTCTATAGCCTACTAAAGTGTACTATTTTATGGTCTATTAAATATACAATTCTATAGTTTATTAAATAGACTATTCCATAGTCTATTAGATAGACTATTCCACAGTCTATTAAATAGACTATTTATAGTCTATTATATAGAATTTTCTATAGTATGTTATATTGACCATTCTATAGTCTATTAAACAGACTATTCTATAGTCCATTGATTAGACTATTCTATAATCTATTAAACAGACTATTTTATAATGTTTAAAATAGACCATTCTATAGTGTATTAAATAGACTATTCTACAGTCTAGAATAGTCTATATTCTATGGCGATTAAAATGGTCTATTCTATAATCTGTTAAATAGACTACTCAATAGACTATTATATAATCTATTCCATAGACTATTTTATATTTATAGACTAGGCTAATTTATAGTTAATTTTTTAGTCTTGTCTGGTTTATTGTTGTAGGGTGTTTGATTTTGCTCCTTTGCTGCCTTTATTAGCATTCCCTTCTGTTTTTAGTTAAAACATGTTTTTTTCGCTATTATTTATTTATGGTTATATTTTGCTATATTTTTGTTTTTTTTTTTATTATTATTTTTATACATATTTTCTTTTCGTTTTATCTGTTTTGATATTTTACAGACAAACCAGTAGCAATTTCGTGGCCACAACGTGGTGATATATCTTTTGAAAATGTCAGTTTACGTTATGAAGGCCAAACAGAGGATGTTATTAAAAATTTAAATTTAATAATACCAGCAGGTCAAAGGGTAAGTAAAATCTAATCATAAAGAAAAAAAAATTAACACAAATTATTAAATGTTAAACAAAGAAAGTTTAATAAATAACAAAGATTAAATGGCAGTAGACAGTGATTTTTTTAAAGTTTCAAAGAGCTTATAAATTCTAAAATTTACAGCATACTTAAGGGAAAAAATACTTTGTTAACTGAAGCCACTTTTATTACCTTATTTAATATTAAAAAAAATACAAAGGGATTAATATTTTGGTTGCTTTATAATTATTTTCAATTTTTCACCACCAATGTTTGACAATCTATTTTTTTATAACCCCATATTTTGTTCCCTTAGAAACAATTAAATTGTTCATACTTTAGAATTACAATTTGTTAAAATATTAAATTTTTTCTTTAAACTTTTGTTGGTAACAACAAACGCTACATATTTATTTATAGCTTATTTCCTATAAAATAATTTTAATTTTTTCTTCTTAGCTGTTGAGCTCAATTAAACATATATCAACACTACAATAAAAGAACAGTTTATCATGATAGGCTGCTCCTGTTAATAGACTATACTTTTTTGTAAATAAATCTATTTTTGTTACGTATTTTTTATCATTATGTAGTATCTTCTTTTGTGCTTTATTTAAGTCGGTTTATTATGTACACATATGTACATACATACATACATACATACATACCTACCTACATACATGAGAACTTATAAAATATAGACAACTTTATGTGTAAAAAAAATTACACAAAATATGTTACTTATGGAAAATTTATATAAATTTTATATAAAAGAATAAAAATAAAAATATATAAAAAACTATAAAAATTAATTGCCTTTGGGTCGAAAAAAACAGAAAATGAAAGTAGAAAAAATCTAAAAAAAATGTGAAATTTTATATGTAATTGAGTTTCTGTTCTATAGAGCTCCTGCAAATTAGCTTTATTATTTTATATGTTTTTATATGAAGTTGATGGAGGTGCTTTAGTCGGTAAGAATCAGTTTTTAGTTGAACTCTTATAAAATTATTTTTAAAACTGTAATACTGCTTTATAAACTTTTTGCGATATTTTTAAATACGATATACAGTTTTTTGAAACTGTTTTAAAGTTTTTTTTTAACTGGTTTACAGCTTTTTAAACTGTTATACAGTGTTTACACAAATTTTATACTGTTCTAAAAACTACTATATTTTTTTCAAGATTTCTGTTACATTTTGAAAGCTGTTGAACTATTTTAAAAGTTTTTTGTAACTATTATAAAGTAGTTGCAATTCGATATTTTTTATTAAAACCTCAATACGTTTTTTTTAATCTTTATACAGACTTTTAAACAATGTTATATAATTGGAAAAACTGTTATATAAATTTATTGACCTTGTAACTTTTTGAAACTCTTAGTCTTTTAAAGCAGCTGCCCCATTTTTGAAGATTTTTATAAAGATTTTCAAAACTGTTATAAAGTTTTTAAGTCATAGTTTTTTAAGTTTTTTATACAGTTTTTAAAAATTGTTATACAGTTTGTGAATCTGAAGCATAATTGTTTAAAATCTCTAAAAAATTTGTTTAAACTTTTATACAGTATTTTAAAACATGTATACGATCTTTTATATGCATTTTTGATTTCTACAGATTTTTTTTCAAAATTGTTATACATTTCTTAAACTTGTTATACGATATTTATACGGTTACGGATACGGTTTTTGATTGCTATACATTTTTTTTTAACTTATAATGTTTTTTGAAAACTTTTATGCAGTCTTTTAGAATTGTTACACAGTTTTTAAAATTGTCATATAATTACTTAACACCTCAACAAAATTTGTTAAAACACTTTTACAGTATTTTAAAACATGTATACAATCTTTTGTATGGTTTTTTGATATCTATAGATTTTCTTAAAAATCGTATACATTGTTTAAAATTCTTAAAGATTATTATTATTTTTTTTTAATTGTTATAAATTTTTAAAACCTTTTATACGATATTTATCAACTTTATAGATTGTAACAACTTTGTATAGTTTTTCAAAACAGTTGTAAATTTTGTTAAGACTGTTATAAAGTTTTTAAAAATTTTTATATATTTTTTTATGACTATTATAAATATATTAAACTATTGTACAGTTTTTAAAACAGTTATACAGATTTTTTTAAATTATTACAGTTTTTCAAAATTGTTATACACTTTTAAAAACTGTTATACAGCTTTTTAAAACTTTTTTAAAACTGTTGTATTGTTGTTCAAAACCCCTATATAATTTTTTAAATTTTTTTGTACTGTATTTTATAACATGCATACGATTTTTTTATAATTGTTAATTGTTTCTTGTTTCTTCTTATAACCATTGAACCTCTTTTTAATAAAAACTCTTTTCACTGAAACATGCCACAAAAGCATTTTTCCTCTTAAAATGTATTTCTTTAAACCTATAGCTTTTTTCATGTCTATACCGTTTTTCGCCATAAAATAATTCTTTCACTACAATTTTTCCCTCCGAAATACCTTTTTCTGTCGTAAGAAATTTTCAATTTTTTTTTATAAAGAAACAAAAATTTTAAGTTTAGTTTTTGATTTTATATATACAGTACACGCTCGGAAATTCGAACCACTTTGTTTTAGGGTGATTCGAATTTCCGAATTATTCGAATTTCTGGACGGTTTTTTTTATACAAAAATTTAGGAAAATTTGACCATAAAGATAAAAAACTATGTTTTTTTCATTTTAGTTCATTTAACATAAAAACTATAAAAAACTTAACGAAATATAACAAAAAATAACAATTCAGTTCATTTGACTTTAGTATGTATAATATAAATACATATGTACATATACAAACACCAAAAAAACTGACTTTTAAACTCTAACAACATGAACAAGATCTGTAAATCATCTGTTAAAATGGGATTCCCCTTTTTACTTTGTATTTGGTTAAACTAAATTATCAAAATTTTAGTGTTTACATTAAAAAAGAAAAAAACCGCTCGGAAATTCGAATTTTGGATTCTAATTTTAGAGCGATAAATGTAATGAAATTACGGATTCGAATTTCTGGAATCTCGAATTTCTGAGGCTTCGAATTTCCGAGCATAGAAATATTACACCTTTCATTTCAGCATTTAATATTAAAATTATTAGCAAATGTTTCGAAATTTTAAAATCTTAGCTTTTTGCTGTCTTTAGTAATGTTATGTCAGATTTTATATAATAACCCATAATTAATATTAATCATACGTCACCATGAACTTTGAAATAAAATTTATTATATAAAAGAAAGAATAAGAAATTTTAAAAATCGAGTTTTCCATATCATTACACGATCTGATCTCATTCTTTATATTATTCCATCTTATCACATTATTATCCCATTTTTACATTCCATTAAATTTTTTTCAAAACCCTGTATTCTTAAATATATATATATATATATATATATATATATATATATATATATATATATATATATATAACTTTTTGAAGCATTTGGCCTTTTTGGACCTTTTTGAAAGTTCACTTTTGCCTATTTTTTTTTCATCTCCTGGCAACACTGCCTGCAAGATGAGAGACATTTTAAAATCAAGTTTGTGATTCCTACAAACTGAATTATTAATAAATTTAATTAAACATTTTCTTATAAATGTAAAAAATGTATTATGGCCAAAACTAATTTCAATTTATTTAGAGTTTTAACTTCTTTATACTTTCTGGTGTAGCGTTCAATGTGATCAGGTTAGACCCACTATAACATTCTTGCTTTTTTTTATCTCTTAAATAAAAATTCGTTTTACATTTCCTGTAGGCAATTCTAAGTTTAATTGACTTTTTTTTGTAATTTTCTAAAAATTCTTTATTCAAATAATTGAATATTTAATAGAAATTATAAAGAGATAACTAAATGCAACACACAAAAAATGCTTCCTGTATAATATTTTTACAAATAAATACATTTAAAATTCTTCATAAAAAGTTAAGGGATTTTAAACTAAAAATAAAAACAATTTAAAAATCATTCAATTAGTTTTTAGAAAAAAAACTTATGTAGATGCAGTGCAGAAGTGCCGGAAGTTTTCGCTTAAATTAGTTGAATACTTTTTAATTTAAGAATTTTTCATTTAAAATCTTTTTCTATGTTTTAGACTTTTTTTTTTAATGAACTTTCAGGATTGTTTGTGTAAAATATTCTAATGAATTATTGTCATCTAGATTCCCTTTGCTGTACTCATATTTTTAAATCTTTTAATATCACTTGTTTTTATTTTTCTTCTTGTTTCTCCCCTCACTATAGATTGGAATTTGCGGTCGTACGGGCAGCGGTAAATCCTCATTGGCCTTGTCATTGTTTGGTGTTTTACAGATCAGTAATGGTTGCATACGCATCGATGACAATGATATCGCTACCATACATCCCGATGAAATACGTACAAGATTATCAATAATCCCACAGGATGTTCATTTGTTTAGTATGACTGTTAGAGAGAATCTTGACCCGTCTGGTTACTATTCGGATTTAGAATTGTGGAATTGTCTTGAATTGGCACAATTGAAGGAGTTTGTCAATACAAAAATGCCACAGGGTTTAGGTATGTATGTGTATGGACGGATGGATGGATAGATGGATGGATGGATGAAAAACTGAATGAAGCAATGTACAATTAATTTTTGCATACAATATAAAAGTGGGAAGTGGTTAAACATTAGTATCCTCACTATTGTGTGTTATGTGCTGCAGCTAAAGAATATGAAAAGCAGCAACAAGAACAATACTTTATAGGCAAAACACTACAAAATGTATAAAAATTCCTATGAATTGAGTTTGAGTTGTGGAAGAGTAGAGAAAAAAAACTGCTTATGCAAGAGCACAATGGGGTTGGATGAGAAAAAATATTTAAATCAGGTTCTCAGTTTGGTAATACTAAAGTAAAATCTCTGAGAAACCCAATGTTAAACCCCGGCGATTGGAAGCGATTAGACAACCCAGTTTGTACACGCTGATTTTCTAGGTGGAATGACAGTTTTGTCAACTGGTATCCGGCTCGTAGGACCATAAACAAAATGCAATGTGTAATTGACCTTATCGTCTCTTTTGAATGATAGCAAAGCAGAATATGTGTACTGGAAGTATACACCCAACACAATGGATAATATATGTATTTTCTATGTCGCACACTGGTCAAAAATAAACTTTTTCTGGCATAAATTCAAAAAGCATTGTTAGTGCCTTTTTGAGGTCGTTTCGAAGTCATTTTGTTTAAAATTAAAAATAATATTTATTAAAACCGATTTTAAGTATTTTTGCTTAAATCTCTATAATACATAATTACTACATAATTACTACACACAGAGAAAAAAATGCATATATTTGAATTTTATTTTTTCATAAATATTATGAATCGAACATGACTTTTTTTCCCAAACTTTTTTCACAAAAATAAAATTTTATTCATAGATATTATTAAATTGTTCATAATGAAAATTTTAGGATTTTTGCAAAAATTTTGTTAAATCTTTGATTTAGTTTTATTAAATTTGACTTTGATTAGCTTTATCAAATTTACCATTTGCATAATTTTGCTCGCATTCTGCAGCACATCATTTTGATAAAAAGCGCTTCTGTTCTGTTCCCAAAAATTAGCTAAAAATCATTAAAAGCTTAAAATTTTCCAAAGACAATTTAAATTTTTTTTCAAAATGAAAATATAAATGAAAATTTAAATAATTTTTTCGGTCTTCTTGACTTTTGATTCATTTGAAAAAAATTTTAAAAAAAATTCTAATGCTTAAGAAATTATGCTTAAATATTATGTGAACTAAAAGTAAATTTTTATATTTATGTATAAACTTTTTTCTGTGCACTATTATTTTATTATTATTTTAATTATTTTGTAAATTTTTAGATTTTTATTAATTAGTGAAACTACCCAATAGGTTAGAACACAATATTTTCTCCAACTTGTTTGTGAAAGCCTGAAAGAAAGAGTGTCAAAAATGCTGTCACTATCTAAATTGTTACATAAAGTAGACACTTTGGCGAACACTTTCACATTTTTTACATTCGTGCAAGTTCATGCTCAAATATAACTTTTCGTCTTTCAAAGTTATAGGTTACCTTGATAAACAACCCTTATGACCCTAAAACTTAAATATAAAGACAAAAATAAAGACGAAAATTTTGGTCTTAAAAAACATTTTCTACTCAGCAATTTACATTATATAATATTGCTATATATTTTTCTGAAATTAAGATGCAGCTTTTATAATTTTAGTTTTAATTTTAAACTACCAATTTTAATGCCTTCTCGGACTGTCAACGTTGCCGCATTATATTTTTTATTATATGTTCTTGATTACTTGATCTGTTATCATTTATAAAATACATTCACTTTTTATAATTTCTTAAATTATTATTTTGGAATTTCTGCCAAAAAAAAAAAAAATAGGATTTTTGACCAGTATATGCCGCAAGAAACCTCATTAGTATTCACGGTGCCTATTGCATTCGGGTTTCATTGGCATCTAAATAAAGAGAAAATATACATTTTATTTGAATCTTTCAAAGCTTAAAATCTTGCTAAGCTTTTTTTATTTTACAGCCCATTGTGCTTTTGGTACTTAAACATAGATTTATGCCTGTATGTGTACAGAATAAAAAAACAAAATGTAGTTAGATAATTGAGGAATGCAGGATTTAGTTTAGAGAGCAAATAAACAACGAGGGTTAAGCAATGAATGTCTTGAGAAACTAACAGATTAGACTAAACTCCAGATTAGACTAAACTATAGTTTAAAAAATAAAATAGGCTATGGACTAGATTATAGAAGAGACTATAATTTAGACTATAGTCTATATTTCAGACAATAGTTAAGACTATGTTTTAGATTATGGTTTAAATTATAATTTAAACTATAGTTTAGACTATAGATCAGGAAACAATTTAGACTATAGGCTAGACCATAGATTATACCACAAACTCGACTATTGTGTGGACCATAGTTTAAACTATAGACTAGACTACAGACTAGACTATAGTCAAGTCAAGACTATAGTTTAATATATAGTATAAACTATAGTTTCGACTATAGTTTAGAGTATAGTTAGACTGTAGTTTAGGCAATAGTTTAGAATATTATTGTATATTTTACACTACAGTTTAACTGGTATAAACTATAGTTTATACTTTACACATTTACATTAGGCTAAGGTTTATTATTATAGTCATAGATTAGACTAAAGTTTAGACTAGAGTTTAGGCTATAGTTTAGACTATAGTTTCGACTACAGTTTAAACTATAGTTTAGACTATAGATCAGGAAACAATGTAGACTATTGGCTAGACCATAGATTATACCACAAACTAGACTATAGTGTGGACCATAGTTTAAACTATAGACTAGACTACAGACTAGACTATAGTCAAGTCAATACTATAGTTTAATATATAGTATAAATTATAGTTTATACTATAGCTAAGACTGTAGTTTTGAGTATAGCTTAGACAAAAGTTAAGCCTACAGTTTAGACTATAGTTAAGACTAAAGTTAAGCTAAAGATATGCTTTAGTTTAGACTATAGTTTAAACTATAATTGAATAGTTAATACTATAGTTAACAATATAGAATATACTATAGTTTAGACAATACTATAGACTATAGTTTAGAGTATAATTACATATTTTACACTATAGTTTAACTGGTATAAAGTATAGTTTACGCTACAGTTTTCACATAGTTTACACATTTACATTAAGCTGTGGTTTATTACTATAGTTATAGTTTAGACTAATGGTTAGACTAGAGTTTAGATTATACTTTAGGCTATATTTTAGACTATAGTTTCGACTATAGTTTAGAGTATAGTTAGACTGTAGTTTAGGCAATAGTTTAGAATATTATTGTATATTTTACACTACAGTTTAACTGGTATAAACTATAGTTTATACTTTACACATTTACATTAGGCTAAGGTTTATTATTATAGTCATAGATTAGACTAAAGTTTAGACTAGAGTTTAGGCTATAGTTTAGACTATAGTTTCGACTATAGTTTAAACTATATTTTAGACTATAGATCAGGAAACAATGTAGACTATAGGCTAGACCATAGATTATACCACAAACTAGACTATAGTGTGGACCATAGTCAAGACTATAGTTTAATATATAGTATAAACTATAGTTTATACTATAGCTCAGACTGTAGTTTTGACTATAGCTTAGACAAAAGTAGTCTTACAGTTTAGACTATAGTTAAGACTAAAGTTAAGCTAAAAATATGCTACAGTTTAGACTATAGTGTAAACTATAGTTTAGACTATAGTTTAAACTATAATCGAATAGTTAATACTATAGTTAAGAATATAGAATATACTATGGTTTAGAGTATAATTACATATTTTACACTATAGTTTAACTGGTATAAACTATAGTTTACGCTACAGTTTACAAATAGTTTACACATTTACATTAGGCTGTGGTTTATTACTATAGTTTTAGTTTAGACTAAAGCTTAGAGTTTAGACTATACTTTAGACTATATTTTAAACTATAGTTTCGACTATAGTTTAAACTATAGTTTACACTATATTTTATATTATATGTTACACTATTTTTATTTTATATATTACATTATTTTTTATACTATAGTTTAACTGTTGTAAACTATAGTTTTCGCTGCAGTTTACACATAATTTAAGCATTTACATTTATGCTATAGTTTATGCTATAGTTTGGACATAGAGCTACAGTTTAGATTATAGTTACTCTATATATTAGACTATAATTTGGTTTATAGTTTAGACTATAGTAAACTGCAAATAATATTACTATAGTTTGGACTATAGTATATGCTATAGTTTATACTATAGTTTATACTATAGTTTAGATTACAGTTCGGCTATAGTTTACACCTTAGTTTACTTTATAGTTTCAATTAGTTTATAGTTTAGACTATAGATTATGTTACGTTTTACAACATTTGATTTTCTTAGAGCTTTTGTTATAACCCCTCGTTTGACATTTTGAGTTTTGTAGGATTTAGCATGTCAAGTAGTCTTTATGGTTTTGCTGGCATTTGCTTTTCTATATTTATTTAAAATGTTGATTTTCCCCCATTTCCTGTTGCATACTTCATATTTTTTTTTTTTACATTTTATCTTCCCTGTATATTTTTGCCATGATTCAAGTACTACAAATGTTTGATTTTTTAAGTGTTTTATAGGAATTTGTTGTCAAGGAAATGGTTTTGCTATTGATTTGGCTAAACTCTATTTTAAATTTTTTTGCCTTGTGCACGAAATTGTTAGAGAATTACTCCCATTTTAAATCAAATTTTTTTATGAAAATGTTATTTTAAATTTAAAATTTGTTTCTGAACACGGGGGATTAGAATTAAAAATAAATTTGTTAAGCACATTACTTTAAAACCAAACTTTTTAAATTAAAATTATTTGTTTATATATGTGTATTTTTGTACTTTTTTGTTTAATTTTCTTTTCTAGATACTGAAATCCTGGATGGTGGTCTTAATTTAAGTGTGGGTCATCGTCAGCTATTCTGTTTGGCCCGTGCCATTTTAAGAGGTTCTGTGTGTTTGGTGTTAGATGAAGCTACTAGTGCTTTAGACTCTTCGACAGAAAAAGCTTTATTAAATGCAGCTCATAAAGCATTTCAGGGTAGAACTATTATAACAATAGCGGTAAGGTTCTATACTTTATTATATTTGTAATTAACTTTTTTCTTTTGCAGCATCGTTTATCAACCATTATGGACTATGATCGTATTATTGTTTTGGATCAGGGAAATATCATAGAAGATGGCTCTCCTCAAGATTTAAAACAAAAACCAGATGGTATTTTTTCCACACTTATACATTCAGGGCGACCTTTGTCTGCCCTTAGCCTGGATGGCGTGCTTAATAATATATAGGATTTTATGTTGCCTTTTTATTATAAATATAATAAAAAAATTTAATTAAGAAAATAATGCTATATTAAAAATAAATTCTTGTATAAACTGTACTTAAATTTGTAAA
This sequence comes from Protocalliphora azurea, assembly GCA_932274085.1. Taxonomy (NCBI): domain Eukaryota; kingdom Metazoa; phylum Arthropoda; class Insecta; order Diptera; family Calliphoridae; genus Protocalliphora; species Protocalliphora azurea. The sequence goes on from OW026520.1 coordinate 27,473,994, forward strand.
TTATTGTAATTTTTGTTTTTTTTTCTTGCTTTATTTTCGTATAAAATAAATCTTTTATTATGAAAAACGATTTTGTTTTGGTTTTTTCCTGGAACAAATTGTAAGAATATATACTTTTTTGTCTATTTTCTTGAGAAAAAGTTGGAAATTATATAAGTATATGAATTATTTGTATTTTAGATTTTATATGCCTTTTTTTTCATATATATTTGATCTAATTTTCTTTATCCTTTTTTATGCCCAATAAATGTCATAAGCAAGTAGTCCTTGAAAAAAACTTTCGTTATGCTTGTTGTACTCTATTTTGTTTTTTTCCACTTTCCATATAAAAGTAACATTTCATTGGACAAAAAAAAAAAAAGAACTAATGAAAATTTTGTTTGTCATTTTTTGCCAATTATTTTTATTAATTACTAAGCGTTTTATATATTTTTGAAAAGAAGAATTAATATCTTGTAAATTGATATACATATAATAAACTTAATAACTTAATAACTCAGAGTAATTGATTGCGCCTTGTTATCTTGATAATAATGATATTAACGTGTCCGATATTGCAGTTATAAGAAACGGCATTATCGTATAAGCAGTTTTTTTGTAATTACTTTTGTAAATTATTTTAATTCATTCATTCCTTACTTTTATTATAAATTACAAAATCTAATATCTTAAATTATTTCTTCAATTCAAATTACTTTTTCCCTCATCTAATCGCTGCATAATAATAGTCATTCAAAGTGTGCCGACAACACGTGCAGCTGTAACCAACCCAACACTCATATTTGAAAGAAAAAAAAAAAAAAAAATCACACATAACAGAGTTACTTTATTTACTTACTACCCATATGTGCAAAAAAAACTAGAAAAGAAATTCCAACAACCAAATATAATCTTATACAATAAAAAACTGTGAAGAAACTGTTAACTGTTAAAAGGAAAACTTAGTTCTTTAAAATTGTTAACAAAAGGACTTAAACCATTTAAAAATAAATAAAAAATTGTTATAATTTAAAATTACAGGAGAATAATGAAAATAATCAATGTGTTATATGTACGGGATACTTATTTACCATGTGAGTGTATCATATTACCGGTATTACCGGCAGATACGGTATTACCAACTTTTAATAAGAGTACTGACTGATTTTGCATGCTGTTGGATCGATCTTATTGAAACTTGGATTATTTACATTGTTAAAATATTGTTCACTGAAATGTATAATTGAAATCCATACAAAACTACAGTGGGCCTAAGTTGGCTATATCAGAGTTTTACAAATAAGATGCAATTTTAAATATTTTTACGTTTCTAAAGAAAACTCTGATGTGATACATTATTTTAAATAATACAAAAAATATTTTATTATTTAATAATTCATAGAACAATTTTGATGAAATATACTAAAAATATTAAAATTTGTTTTCAGGATCATAATATGTATTTCATAAATTCCAGTTAAAAAAAAATCTAAAAATTGGATTTTGTTATCGAATTTTTATTAAAAAAATGACGATTATACGAAATGTTCACACAGGCTAATTTTTCTTGTTTAAATCTAATTTTGTACTTTAGTAGATAGAGAGAGAGAAAGAAAAGGACTGTAAGTAGTTTAAACTTTTACTTCGAAATTCGTTTGGAATTTAACCAGTATTGGTGAAACAAAATTTTTTTTTGTGAAAAGAAAAATGTTATTTTATATACATATTTGTATACAAGTGAAGTAATTTTGATCATAGATAAAAAAGTTTAAGAATATGTTAAGTAATAAAATATTTAATTGAAAATAAATCCAATACATATGATTTTTTGAGTCATTTTTTCAATTGAGTTCATTTCGCCGTAAATCACCAGCCCACTTGATTTTTAAACAATAATGGTTCAGTACTACTTTTAGTTGTGATTAAAGAAAAATAAAAAATTCGCCGTTCGCTCTTAGTTTACGTGTTATGTATCTCTAAAGTTTTGATATATTTTTCTGAATCTTTATTAATACGTATGCGATTTAAATTATATAAATACTATTTAAAAGTTCAAATACCTTTTCTATGATATATAATATTCATTAAATCCTTGAGAGAATTTATGCAATTTAAATATTTTATTGATATACCAAAACTTACAAAAGTTTACTATTTAAAAAAAAGTTTATTCCTCGAGTAAATATAGGATAAAGTCCCAGAGAACGGCCAAAGGAAAAACCTTTATTAACTTAAAAAGAAAATACTTTTGTTTTAACTGGGTCGGTAGTCTTAATTTGTTCCTATTTTTCAAATTTTGTATAATACAAAACAATGCCGGCGTTAGCTCACATATTATATTAGCGTTAATCTCAGTTGTTGACTGTACCAAAAAAAAAAAAAAAAACATTAATCCAATTTGGAAGCGCTTAATATTTGTAAATTGCACTACGAAATTTACACTTTTTTTTATATAAAATTAACAAACTTTTTATTTGATTTTAATTTTATTTTTATATTTTTTTTATTTCTTGTCATTCTTATGTTCATAATTGTATTTTTGTTCATAAATTGGAAGCACTTTTATCGTTGTTAAACCTAACATGTATAATTAATTCTACACGTTAACTTCTAACGTATATACATAAATTTAAATTTTTCATGAAATTGCCTATGAACGTTACGTAGTGTCTATATTAGGCAATTTTTTTACCAAGACAAACGTCAAAATTAACGCAATTTTATGAAAGGTTTTGTGTAACAGTTGTACAAAAACAACAATAAAGCGAATTTATTTTTGTTTTTTATATGTGTTCCAACCAAAAATAATAATCAGCTGTTTAACTGAGGCTACCTTGTATACATTCACACTTATTTTGAGGCTTGTTTTGATAAAAATTTGTCTAATATAGACACTACGTTAGCACAAAACACTGCTAATGATTGAAAAATAAAATTAAAAAGTTTGCTTCAATATACAAACACACATCTACATACTTGCCAATCATTATGGCCGGGAAGACAAAATTTATGACTTGCTATTATTGCAACAAATGGAAAATTGTTAAAATTAATATTTTCTTTAACTAGACAAAGTAAATCAAATTAATTCATCATTATATTGAACAAAATTATAAATTGATTTTAAATTTCCTTTTAAAAGAACTAATTTATAGTTACCTTAAAGTTAATAAAAAGTGGCCGCCAGTTATTTGACACGGAAGCTAATTTCTTATGGAAAATATTACAATGAATAAAACTTAACTTAATTTATAAATTAATCTTTTAAAAAACACTTATATTTAATAAATAAACATTTAAGTTAATTATTTGATTAATATAAATTCACTAAATTAACACTTTTTTCACTTTTATTCACAAAAATTGAAGACCACGACAGGTTTGTAAAAACGAAACTGAAAGGAAATGGCGATAAAACTCATAATGTAAATAAAGGCAGTGTTGCATTGAAGATCCCTTAAGGCAGGCAACAGTTTTTTATAACAGGGTTACTGAGGTGCGTAATGCAGAGCATAGATGGGCTAAACACTGCATTTTGATTAAATTATGGAATAGAATTTTTTTTTACTTTTCTTCGTAGATCTTCTAAACTCTGGACCGATTTTTATAAAACTTGGAACATTAGCAGTAAAGGAGTGATGTTTTCATGTTTATGTTTCTTTTATAATTTTTCATTCGGTTTATCATACACAATAGGACATATAAGGATTTTGCATTTTTCTGTGAGCTGCTTAATTTTTTTATTCGACACATTCCTAATACTTACATATAAAATTCAAGTGTTATATATCATTTTAAAGGAAATTTTATCTTTTTTTAAACGATATATAAAAAATTTATAGAAGACTTTTGCCAATATAAAACAAAAAATGGCAAATTTTGCTTACGGGCATATTTCATCAATTTGTGTCTAAAAATTATCGAAACAGTTATAGGTATATATATATTTTTGGCCATAGCTTTTTTACGTTTCTGCCTTATAAATTTTAAAATAAAAACTCAACAAAATTTTTAAAATACAATGAAATTCTCGACAAGTTTCTGAATTATTTTAAAGAAAATATTTGTATGTGTTTGTGCCGCTTTTTGTACCGCACAGAAAAAAAATCATGTAACACCCACCCTTAAAGTATACCAATCTACTCAGAATCACTTTTTGAGTCGATCTAACGATGTCCGTCCACCTGGCTGGCTGACCGGCTGTCCATGTAGACCTTGTGCACAAAATACAGGTCGCATGTAGGACTTTTATGACACTAGGACGAAGCCTATTGAAATTGGTTATGATCGGTCTATTATTTTTAATCATTTTAATAAGGTATAAATAAAATTTTAAATCAAAAATTTTATAACAGCAAGAATATATTGCAAATTTTAGAAAATTTTGTTAAAAGAGTTCAATAATTTCTAACAATTTCTATACGATTAAAGTTTTTACAAAAACTTGTGACAACTGAAAACCTGAAAATTTAGACACTTGAATTTTATATGTAAGTATTAGGAATGTGTCGAGTAAAAAAATTAAGCAGCTCACAGAAAAATGCAAAATCCTTATTTTTGGTAATGCAATGTCCTATTGTGTATGATAAACCGAATCAAAAGTTATAAAAAAAACATAAAGATGAAAACATCACTACTTTACTGCTAATGTTCCAAGTTTTATAAAAATCGGTCCAGAGTTTAGAAGATCTACTAAGAAAAGTAAAAAAAAATTCTATTCCAAAATTTAATCAAAATGCAGTGTTTAACCCATCTAGGCTCTGCATTACCCACATCAGTAACCCTGTTATAAAAAACTGTTGCCTGCCTTAAGGGATCTTCAATGCAACACTGACTTTATTTACATTATGAGTTTTATCGCCATTTCCTTTCAGTTTCGTTTTTACAAACCTGTCGTGGTCTTCAATTTTTGTGAATAAAAGTGAAAAAAGTGTTAATTTAGTGAATTTATATTAATCAAATAATTAACTTAAATGTTTATTTATTAAATATAAGTGTTTTTTAAAAGATTAATTTATAAATTAAGTTAAGTTTTATTCATTGTAATATTTTCCATAAGAAATTAGCTTTCGTGTCAAGTAACTGGCGGCCACTTTTTATTAACTTTAAGGTAACTATAAATTAGTTCTTTTAAAAGGAAATTTAAAACCAATTTATAATTTTGTTCAATATAATGATGAATTAATTTGATTTACTTTGTCTAGTTAAAGAAAATATTAATTTTAACAATTTTCCATTTGTTGCAATAATAGCAAATCATAAATTTTGTCTTCCCGGCCATAATGATTGACATGTATGTAGATGTGTGTTTGTATATGGAAGCAAACTTTTTAATTTTACTTTTCAATCATTAGCAGTGTTTTGTGCTAACGTAGTGTCTATATTAGACAAATTTTTATCAAAACAAGCCTCAAAATAAGTGTGAATGTATTCAAGGTAGCCTCAGTTAAACAGCTGATTATTATTTTTGGTTGGAACACATATAAAAAACAAAAATAAATTCGCTTTATTGTTGTTTTTGTACAACTGTTACACAAAACCTTTCATAAAATTGCGTTAATTTTGACGTTTGTCTTGATAAAAAAATTGTCTAATATAGACACTAAGTTTCTTTATTTAAATTTTGCATGTGTATATTGTGTGAATATATTTTAAATATTTTTTTTATTCAATGAGAACAGCTGAAAATAGTTGATTTTAGTATTAAAATTCGATCTTGATTGAATTTTTAAATTTGCTCATATCAATTTTTTTTAGAAAATTTTCGATTAATTTTCTTTTTATAGAAAAATTTAGATAAATTTTTTTTATATAAATTTTCGATAAATTTTCTTTTTATAGTAAATTTTCGATAAATTTTCTTTTTATAGAAAATTTTCGATAAATTTTCTCTTTATAGAAAATTTTCGATAAATTTTCTTTTTATAGAAAATTTTCGATAAATTTTCTTTTTATAGAAAATTTTCGACAAAATTTTCTTTTTATAGAAAATTTTCGACAAAATTTTCTGTTTATAGAAAATTTTCGACAAAATTTTCTGTTTGTAGAAAATTTTCGACAAAATTTTCTGTTTATAGAAAATTTTCGACAAAATTTTCTGTTTATAGAAAATTTTCGACAAAATTTTCTGTTTATAGAAAATTTTCGACAAAATTTTCTGTTTATAGAAAATTTTCGACAAAATTTTCTGTTTATAGAAAATTTTCGACAAAATTTTCTGTTTATAGAAAATTTTCGACAAAATTTTCTGTTTATAGAAAATTTTCGACAAAATTTTCTGTTTATAGAAAATTTTCGACAAAATTTTCTGTTTATAGAAAATTTTCGACAAAATTTTCTGTTTATAGAAAATTTTCGACAAAATTTTCTTTTTATAGAAAATTTTCGACAAAATTTTCTTTTTATAGAAAATTTTCGACAAAATTTTCTTTTTATAGAAAATTTTCGACAAAATTTTCTTTTTATAGAAAATTTTCGACAAAATTTTGTTTTTATAGAAAATTTTCGACAAAATTTTCTTTTTATAGAAAATTTTCGACAAAATTTTCTTTTTATAGAAAATTTTCGACAAAATTTTCTTTTTATAGAAAATTTTCGACAAAATTTTCTTTTTATAGAAAATTTTCGACAAAATTTTCTTTTTATAGAAAATTTTCGACAAAATTTTCTTTTTATAGAAAATTTTCGACAAAATTTTCTTTTTATAGAAAATTTTCGACAAAATTTTCTTTTTATAGAAAATTTTCGACAAAATTTTCTTTTTATAGAAAATTTTCGACAAAATTTTCTTTTTATAGAAAATTTTCGATAAATTTTCTTTTTATAGAAAATTTTCGATAAATTTTCTTTTTATAGAAAATTTTCGATAAATTTGCTTTTTATAGAAAATTTTCGATAAATTTGCTTTTTATAGAAAATTTTCGATAAATTTGCTTTTTATAGAAAATTTTCGATAAATTTGCTTTTTATAGAAAATTTTCGATAAATTTGCTTTTTATAGAAAATTTTCGATAAATTTTCTTTTTATAGAAAATTTTCGATAAATTTGCTTTTTATAGAAAATTTTCGATAAATTTGCTTTTTATAGAAAATTTTCGATAAATTTGCTTTTTATAGAAAATTTTCGATAAATTTGCTTTTTATAGAAAATTTTCGATAAATTTTCTTTTTATAGAAAATTTTCGATAAATTTTCTTTTTATAGAAAATTTTCGATAAATTTTCTTTTTATAGAAAATTTTCGATAAATTTTCTTTTTATAGAAAATTTTCGATAAATTTTCTTTTTATAGAAAATTTTCAATAAATTTTCTTTTTATAGATAATTTTCGATAAATTTTCTTTTTATAGAAAATTTTCGATAAATTTTCCTTTTATAGATAATTTTCGATAAATTTTCCTTTTATAGAAAATTTTCGATAAATTTTCCTTTTATAGAAAATTTTCGATAAATTTTCCTTTTATAGAAAATTTTCGATAAATTTTCCTTTTATAGAAAATTTTCGATAAATTTTCCTTTTATAGAAAATTTTCGATAAATTTTCTTTTTATAGAAAATTTTCAATAAATTTTGTTTTCATAGAAAATTTTCGATAAATTTTGTTTTCATAGAAAATTTTCGATAAATTTTCTTTTTATAGAAAAATTTTCAATAAATTTTCTTTTTATAGAAAAATTTTCAATAAATTTTCTTTTTATAGAAAATTTTTCGATAAATTTTCTTTTTATAGAAAATTTGCGATAAATTTTCTTTTTATAGAAAATTTTCGATAAATTTTCTTTATATAGAAAATTTTCAGTAAATTTTCGTTTTCTAGAAATTTTTCAGTAAGTTTTCGTTTTCTAGAAAATTTTCAATAAATTTTCCTTTTATATAAAATTTTTGATAAATTTTCTTTTTTATAGAAACTTTTCGATAAATTTTCCTTTTTATAGAAAATTTTCGATAAATTTTCTTTTTATAGAAAAATTTTCTTTTTATAGAAAATTTTCGATAAATTTTCTTTTTATAGAAAATTTTCGATAAATTTTCTTTTTATAGAAAATTTTCGATAAATTTTTTTATAGATTTTCGATAAATTTTCGATAAATTTTTTTTATAGAAGATTTTCGATAAATTTTCTTTTTTATAGAAAATTTTCGACAAAATTTTCTTTTTTATAGAAAATTTTCGAAAAAATTTTCTTTTTTATAGAAAATTTTCGACAAAATTTTCCTTTTTATAGAAAATTTTCGACAAAATTTTCTTTTTTATATAAAATTTTCGACAAAATTTTCTTTTTTATAGAAAATTTTCGACAAAATTTTCTTTTTTATAGAAAATTTTCGATAAATTTTCTTTTTATAGAAAATTTTCGATAAATTTTCTGTTTATAGAAAATTTTCGATAAATTTTCTTTTTATAGAAAATTTTCGATAAATTATCGTTTTATAGATAATTATATATATATATATATATATATATATATATATATATATATATATATATATATATATATCTGAACTTTTTTTAATGAAAATTTTTGTTGAATTTCGTTGAATGTTTATAGAAAATTTTTGTTTTATAGAAAATTTTTGGTTGATTTTTTTTCCTATAGAAAACATTTGTTGAATTTTCTTCTTATAGAAGATTTTCATTTAATTTTTGTCTACAGTATATTCTTCTTATAATAAATTTGCATACAATAGAATGCCTCCTTTTATAGAAAATTTTCATTGGTTTATTTTTGCAAGCAAAAAAAAAAAAAAAATTCATGCAAAATTTTACTACAAAAGAAAGTTTATCGAAAGTTCTCATTTGAAAGAAAATATATTATAAAAAGAACATATTCTTCTATCAGGATTTTTTTTCAACATTTCGCTGTATTTTCAAAAGTCCTTTATTTTATTTCCTTATTTGCAGCTTTATTACAAATTCTCTTGAATTTCAATTTTTAGTGTTCTCAAACTAAAAGTACCTAATTTTAATCCTGGCAATCAATCTTTTATAGTCTAAACAATATATTCATTTCAAAATTAATAGCTATCAAATAAATACTAATATAATACTTGTGTCACTTGTTACAATCAATCAAACCATAAGAATACTTATAAAGTTTCTAAACATTTTTGATTTATTATCAAAATCATTTAATCAATTAATATTTTAAATCCAAGAGAGTATTAGAAAATAACTATTTACCTATTTACTTATACAAAAAGGCAATGAAAGTGTTTACTTCCCATCAATTTGCAAAATTTGACCCAAAAATTCTAATTATATAAATTGTGAATATTTGTTAGTAATAAAATTTCTATTTATTGCCTCAAATACAATATTAAATGCCAATTATTGCTACTTTTTTATTGCTTTTTTTTAATATTTATTTAGGTTGATGTTTGCATTCTGCAGCGGTGACTTAAAAGCTTCATGTTGCAAAATATAAAGAATTATGTTAAAAAAAAAAAAATTGATGTATGTGTTTTGCTGAAGTATTTATTTGTGTTAAGGTTTTCTTTTTTCCATTTTGTATGAATCATTTTTTTATAAGTAGTTTTATATACATTTTACAAGTAGATTTTTGTTTTGTATTGAAATGCTTTAACACTTTAGTAAAGAAGTATACAATTTTATAAACCAAAAACCGTAACCAATATAAATAATAGAAATGTTTTGAAAAGTAATGGGAAAAAAGGAATATTTGAGGAAGAGCACCAGCCAAGGAGAGAATAAAAATGATTTCTTTTTGCGGATTTAAAGGGAATAATTTTAATCTCTATAACTAATTTAAGTATATAGAAGTTGGCCATCTCAGGTATGTAATTTTTTTTCTTAAATGGCAAAAAATTCATTTATGATATAAAATTTTATATATAGATAGTTCTTGTAAATCTATACAAAAAATAGGTGTACACTAGACTACCTATGAATATATAATTTTTGATATTGCTTGCCCCAACGGCAGTTTCTGGTAGATGGGACTAAAAATATAATACTTGTGCGAGAATTGGCTCAATCGGTCGTAAACCGGCCAGTCGACTATGACTTTTGTTCTAAAAAAGGTCTTACAAGCAACTAAAATTTTTATGGCGCTATAACTCTTTAATTTAAAATCTTGCGAAAAAAAACTATATAAGCTTTTTTATTCAGAATAAAAAGCAGAAATTTTTGACATATAATTTTTTAGCCTACTATGACATGTTGTGATGTTATAAGCAATCAAAGTAAAAATTTATATATGGACTTCTTTTGGAGAGTCCCTCAGTTTAGTATGGACCTAGCCTGTTAGAAATGGTTTTTATTACTTTGTAGAGCAAGATTTTTAGTTTTTATAAATCAATACATTTTGCCAAATATGCTTTTTAGAGTAAATATGCTTACTATTTTAGAGTAGATAGACCAAACTCTGAATTTGGGGTATTATTGATTTTCTACTTATTATACAAATATTGGAGTGTAGCGTGAAATTTTGGATTATTACAGCGAGAATTTCTATATTGTTATTACATTAAATAGTAATACGAAATTCATGTGTTGCCGATTAGCCAAAAATTATAAAAGTTGACATTTTAATATTTTTACACATAAACATCTTTTTTTATTTCTTCTACCTTAAACATTTTTATATATCCTAATGGATAAAAACTGTAATCGAAACTAATGTTTAAGATGTTTTCATCAGTAAACTTTTCCATTGAGACTTTTTCAAGAGTACAATGTTACTATTGTTTTTTTTTTTTTAGTTGAGATTTTTGGAGAGATCTTTGGGGGATAAATTCTCGCACTCTTGTTGAATATTCATTTTGGTAACTTTCAGAACAAGTAGCTTATTTAGATAATTCCTACAGCTTCAAAGAAAAAAACTTGTTAGGTATCAAATCGGATAATGCAAATCACCACATTAGCCGATTCAGAAACACATCCTTGTGTCAGCTTTGAGTGCAGTTTCTTCATCATTTTGTGATCATTTATATTCATCCATAATTGATCAATTTTCTACAATAGAATCAGTGATGATCATAGTCATAGCATCTTCGAAAAAATGGTACATTATACAGCGACTTTGGATGTAAAGTTACTTGGTGAATGAGAACTCTCATTATTTACGTATTCGTTGAAATAAAAGCGGAACTAGTCACGTGATGCATTTCAAACTAGAATAATCAACAGCATTGTGGATTTTAAGAAAAGTTTGAACGGTCTGTAGGAATAATATGATGAAAACTCTGCACCTTGCAAGGGAATATTTTTATTACTTTCTCTGATAAACTGTGTTTTAAATAATATTTTAATAAATTCATATAATAAATATTTTTAAGTATTTCACCAAAATCGATAAAAACGAATATGTTTGATGGTCAATTGAGTGGAACGTTACATAGTGTGCTGGTTCCATATAAATGAAATTTGACATAGCGATAGTAGAGGTGTAGGCGAGCCTAAGGTTTGCATTTGGATCATATAAACTTACAGAGGACAGATCCACAGGATCACAAAGTTGGATGATCTTGTTTCTCAATCGATTTGAAAAGATCTCAAATCAATGCTTTTTCGGTATCTTTTTGCAAAAAGTCTTCAACAAATTTTCGTATTAAAAAAATGTTTATATATATATATATATATATATATTTTAAAAGAATAAGAAATTGTCTAAATAATTAATTTTTAATTATGCAATAAAATATTTGTTAGTGGATATTCTTGAATGAAATTTTACAACTGAGTAGATTTTTTAATGCTTAATTTCAAGAGTTATTAAATTTTTTATACTTATTAATAGAAATTCCGCAATTCCCAAGAAACTTTTAAGAATTTCCAAAAATGGAATGTTTTACTTCTTTCGCTATACCTTCCCAACCGATATCGGGGAACAAAAATTTCTATTACCAAAAAATTAAAAACAAATTTCATCTTATAAAAAATATAATTACTTTTTTTAATTTGAGCTTTGCGATTTGAAAAGTTAAGGCAAAAATTGCATATTTATGAAAAAATAGGTCTAGTTCGGGAGACACTGGTCGTCGAGTGAATGTTTTTTTTGTTAAATTTGTTTTCCTTTAAAATTTTTTGCATTTGGTTATCTTTCAGAAAAATATAAATACTATATACATTACTTAGAAAATTTTTATATAACAGAAAAAGAATGTGACCACCTTGACAAAAAAAAAAAAAAGAAACGTAAATATTTTTACAAAATTCTTTCTTTACATGACTTTGCTATTTATTGTTAATAAGATAAAAAAAATTTCAAAAAAATCAGATCAAACTTCAGATTTTAATCTTTAAAGCCCAATATCTCGTAAACTAACAGAAATAGAATATGTATGTTTTTTGTAGACCTCGACTAGCAGAATATTCTCACAGAAAAATCGTTCAAATCGGTTCAGATATAACGAATCAGGATCGTTTTAAAATCGTTTTTCATACCCGAGGTGTCCAACTTTAGGACTCTGTGGTCTCGCCTCCGGTAGGTCTATATGGTCCAAACTCAAAGCTTAAACTCGCCCACACTTCTACCATCACTACGTGAAATTTCATTTCAGTCGGACCAGTCGTTCCGGAAGTGCATAATTATTTCTATTTAATTTTTTGGATCGCACACTGTGCGTCAGCTGAACGACTTTGACAACTTGTCGACGACAATATTTCTGTAGGAAGTAAAACTTTTAAGCTACCCTGAATCTCTTCTATCGGTTGCTTCTGTAGTCTCGTCGAGACGATTTGGTAAACACTTTGTTATTTGACCAGTTGACGTAGGACGACCGGACGCAGCGCCAAAATATATAACAATCTGTTTTGTAAAAAGTGTCGAGTATTTCACTTTATTAAGGAGTATATCGTTACAAGATTCATAGAAATTCGACTATCTTCTACTGCGTTATTGAAATTAAAGAATTAAAGAAATATTTTCATGTCCCCCGCGAAAGTGAATAAAAATGAACATTCAATGATCGGCTGGATGTAAAGGCATCTGATCAACATTGACATATGCTGGAAACATTTTTGGTAGCAATATTTTCGTAGGACGAAAGTGAAATCGACTTGAAAATTCGCATTGAACCAAAATCTCTACTTAACTGCTTCTTAAATTGTTGAAAGTATTTTGCCTTGCAGATGATAGATTTATCGACCTATATTCTTTGCAAATGTCAAACAAAACTCAAAACAGCCATATCGGAATTAAACTATCTTACTCCTCTTCTTAAGGTAGGACAGAAGAGGAGTAAGTTAATTTAATTCCGATTCATAATTTGCAAAACTTGAGGAATTAGTGAAGAAGGCAATCTTTTCTGACTATTAAAAAAATATTGGGAGTTAACTATTAAGAAATAGTTTAATCAATTCTCCAGAATTATTGAAAAATGTTATTACATTTGTTTTTTAGTTGTTTGATTAATTGTCCTCTTCGAAACCCTCTAAAGCTATAAGTACTTACCGTGATAACTTTCCTAGTTTTTGGGATCTGAAAAAGAGTTATAAACTTAGTTGTAATGAAAAAGAATGGACAAAAACTGTTCTAATAAATTCATTTAAAGTGTGAGCATAATAATCATTGATATATTAGACATCACTTAACGATCATTCGCCAGACTCTCTATTAGCTACAAAATATAGATTTGAGACTATGGATTAGGGTGGTCCAACTTTGTATTAAAATGCCAAAGAGCATAGCATATTTGACGTACCTAAAACATCATTTACCTTACTATGAATAGAGACACTCTCTTCTTCATAAAATTAAAAAGAAAGTATACAAATGGTTTCAAAAATATAGTTTCCAAGAAGTGGCGAATGGTGTAACTTCTTCCTCTAAATGAATTATGTACTGATTTGTTGTATTCTTTTCAATAATTTAAATAAGCAAATCTTATAGTAAGAATGCCAAGACACTAGGCTCCTATTCCAGGCCAGAATAAATAAACTTAATGTATTAAATACAGTCTTAAATGCTTTAACTTCTTGTTGTCATTCTGAGCATATTATAATCTTTAGGTAGCACATTTATTATATACCTGAAATCTATATTGTTTGTGACTTTATTTGTATGTAAAAAAGGAAAATTCTATGAATCTAAGGACTGCGCACAAAAAAATGAGTGCATATAATTCAGCTTATAAAAATTAAACTAATGGCTTAATCCAAAATGATATCATAATGATATCATAACGTTTTCATTTCGGTGATAAAGAATCCCGAGAATAATATCATTTATAATTCTAAATTGATATAGGTTGTTTTCTAAAAGATAGACTTGGAAGTGATATCATAATTTTTGAAAATAACGATATTAGAAATGATATCGTTGAATTTAAAATGAGCGATCATTTAGCGATATACTCCAGAATATACATACATACCAAGATTGGTTGAATATATAATATTGTAATTATTTTTAAAAAGAGATAATAAAATAAAGTTCATCCTGATCCAAATAATTTTATACGTATTACGAAACTTTAATAATCCGAAAATATTTCCTCTTAAAATCCAAGCTGATATTGATTTCTTGATCTTATCCCCTTTTATTTTTTGCGATTCCTCTAAATTATTTTGTAAAAATATAATTTTCATGTAATACATCATAAAATATTTTTTTTCTACAAAATTATTTAATTTATTTGTATTTTTCCTGCAAATGTTTGAAGTTTTTTTTACTAAAAAAAAATCTACTGTATTTTATCATATAATCTTAAAATTATGATATAGTTAATGACTCTGTATCGTTTCTTGGTTTGCTGGGATTCTAGTTTTAAATTTAAAAGAAAATAATTTTTTTATTTGTTTTCAATCAAATATTTAATATTTTTTGGAATACTCTAAATAAAAACCTTAATGTGTTTTCGCGTGCTTTATTGTTGGAATGGGTTCACTTTTTTTAAAATCTTTTTTTATACCATTCGCATAAAATGCAAGGTACATAAGTTTGTCATTTTATAAGAAAGTCTTTAAATATATATTTCAAATTAAAAAATATTCGTGATTGTTATGTCAAAAAATAACTTTTGAGAAAATATATCTGTCTGTTCGTCTGTATGTTGAAATGGATTTTTTGAAGCCTATAGTCCAATAAATACATTTTTCTTTCAACACATATGTATCATATGGACTCGAAAATCTTGTTATTGCAATTTAGCGAAATCCTTTTAGAATTGGCGGAGTTAGAACAGCCTCAAAAATTTTTCTAATTTTCTTTGTCCAAATTTAATAATATTTTCTACTTTACATATAATAATATATAAATATTTTTCTATTTTCTATTTTTCAATATTTTATTCACTGAATTGTTGTTGTTTAGAAATTTTTTTTATCCGATGAAAAAAGTTTAAAATAATTTTCAACTTTTGTGACAAATATCACCAAGGACCGGAATTTCATGCAATGTATGTTTTTTGCCTTTACTCTTACAATAGAGTAAACTAAATATCTTGGCGAATTAGAGAATTTTCTTTAAAATGGCATCGATTTTTTAGCGCATATTTATACATATATTGTTGAAAATCCATGTTTTTCTACATTTTGAAATAAATGCATATTTTTGTATCATATTTAGTGCAATATTCCAATTTAAAATTATTTTCTGTGTAGAAAATATAATTCTATGGACTTTTAATAAAACAATTTAAGTCTACATTTAAAAATTTTCAGAATGTTTTAAAATATTAAAGATACCATGGATAAATTAATATGTGGTAAGCAATTTCTCCAAAACTAACAATCACAGAAATGCAACGCTATTCTTATCAAGTACCACCTGTTAATAGACTACTATCAAATTTTGAGCAAGTATCGTCATTTACTTTGCATTTAACAGCTGTTCAAAACATATAACCTCGTGTATTTTTCTAAAAATGGAAAAAAGTGAATTTCGGGTGCTCATTAAACATTATTTTTTGCAAAAATAAAAACCGTCAATCAAACCAAAGAAAAGCTCGATAAATACTATACTATACTCCGCAAAATCGATTTCAATGGTAAAAAAGTGGTTTACTGACTTTCGTTGTGGTCGCACAAATAAATAAAAATGACGCTGAACGATCTGGATTGCGGTCAGTACACCCGAAAATGTCGAAAAAATCAACGATATGGTGTTTTCCCACCAAAGAGTAAAAGTGCGTAAGATTGTTGATGCCATTGGCATTTCATATGGCAGTGTGGTTTAGATTTTAAATGATCAGCTGGTTTTAAGAAAGTTGTCTGCAAGATGGGTGGCGCGTTTGCTCTCAATTGACCATAAACATAAACGTGTGACAACTTCAAAGGATTGCTTGGAGTTGTTTAACCGCAATCCGAATGAGTTTTCGCGGCGTTTTGTAACTGTGGATGAAACATGGATCCATTACTGTACTCCGGAGACCAAGTAGCAGTCTAAACAATGGATTTCTCTGGCTGAACCTGCTCCGAAGAAGGCCAAGATAAGTTTGTCGGCCAATAACGTGATGGCAAGAGTTTTTTGGGATGCACGCGTGATAATCCACATCGATTGCCTTCAAAAGAAAAAACAATGAACGGCGAATATTATGCCAACTTATTAGACCGATTTAATGAGGATATAAAAAGAAAACGACCCCATATGGGCAAGAAAAAAGTTCGTTTTCATCAAGATAATGCACGGGTGCACACGTGTGCTGTCTCAATGGTAAAACTCTATGAATTGGGCTACGAATGTGTATCTTACCCGCCATATTCTCTGGATTTAGCCCCTAGTGACTACTTCCTATTTCCAAACCTAAAGAAATGGCTCGGTGGAAAGAAATTCAGCTCCAACGATGAAATTATTGACTAAACAAATGCCTACTTTAAGGACCTCGAAAAATCCTATTTTTTACGCAAAGCAAATGACGACACTTGCTCAAGATTTGACAGTAGTCTATTAACAGGTGGTACTTGATGGAAATAGTGTTGCATATCATATAACTACGAGGGAAGCTCGAAAAGTCACGGACTTATTGATCCACCCTCGTATATAAAAGTTTACATTAGTTTTATTAAATTTTTATTTTAAGAAAAATTAATTATTCTATTGTAATAGAATTTCGGCTATAGTTATTGATTATGGTAGCCTGAAAGTATGCAAGGATTTTTTCCTACGCAGTCCTTATATAATTTCCTATATATTTTAACTTTTCCAACGTACATTATATAAATGGCTACAAATGTAGCAAATATGAAAAATTAAAAAAAAAAACAGGTACTTGTTAAGAATTTTAACAAGAGATTAAATTTAAAGTGCACGAATCAAAAGAAATGAGAAAAAAAAAAAATACATAGCAAACAACTTCTACATCAATATACAAATTTTAAGGTAACAGAGACTTAAAAAAGCCTATTGTGTTTAGGTGTATATGCGAATAGGAATGAAAATGTATATTTATTTTGTGCAGTTAGTCTTAACAGAACAGGCCGCAAACTTCCGTGCAGCACAGAAGCTAGAGTAGAATAAGAGCAAAATAACAAAATGAGTAAGAAAAATCGTTTTGTTGCTATCAAACAATAAAAAATAAATTGATTGTAAAATCTGTTGTACGGTATATCAAGTAGTAAATACATATAACAACATTTTGATTTACAATCTTTAATAACGGGAGATTGGTTGCTTGGTTAGAAAATAAAGCATAATTGTAGGGGTTGTTAAAGTAAAATATAGGGTATACTTCTAGGCATTTTGTGGAGAATTTGTATTAGAATAAATAAGTTGTTAAACGTAAATTGTAATGAATATTCATGTTAAAGCAAATACATAAATTTTGAATATTTCAACTAAATCCTGGCAAATTTTCTTTCTTTTGGAAAATAAAAAATTCTTTGGAATTTTTTTTCTAGGTTTCTCCCTCGCTCTTAGGAATCTTTGATGTTGTGGTCTATTTGTTATGTGGTACTTAAAGTTGGAACATAGTTATTTTGTAGTAAACAAACCTCTAGAGGCAACTAAAAATTCGTAATTGGAGATCGAATAAAAAAAAAAATTGTGCTAAACATCAGCTTTGAAATGTACTTGAATACTGAAATTTGGTCAAGTAGAGAATACTTGTTCGTTACTGCTGTTATTTTAAGTTGTTTCCGAACAGGGATTTCAAGTAAATTTTGAAATTCTTTACATAACAAATTGTTGGAAAAGACATTGTTATTTTTTCATTTGTGAAGTGGCACTTTATTGGTTAAATTCCAATGAAAGTGGAAATGACTTTGTTATTCAGCAGGAGTCGTTAAGAGGAAGTTCTATATAATCTGGGAGCAAAAAAAAAATTTATTCGTTAGAATTCTATAATAAAAGTTACTCTTTTCGAACTATTTAACATTCAAACATTTTAAAAATTCATATACCAGTATCTTAATATAAAAAATTTTGCAACCATATGGACAGACAGATAGACATACTTCTCCGTTACTATTCTTTTCATTTTATTCTCCTTATAATCCTACATTTTTAATAGAACATTAAACTTAAATAACCATGAAATATATTCATCAACTTTTAAAAAGCCTCTAAAAGCGGATTAAGTGTACACACGAGTATGAACCTTATATCAGTCTTCAATCTACTTGTATTAAATAAATATATATATATATATATATATAGCCTTCCTTCTATCCCATCCTCCCATTTATGAATGTTTAGCTTTTTGACCTTGTTTTTTATAACCAAAATAAAACTTTGCACTTTTTTACATAAAAAAATTCATATAAACTCTCTTTGAATACTTATGTATTATTTTAATATAAATACAAATAGAAAAAAATTCCCTAAAACTAATACAAGGAGGAACAAAAGCCAAGAAAAAATCGAAATACATTTAAACTATAAATAATGGGGAAAAAATTATGCTTGAAAAAAAGAAAAATTATACAAAGTAAAACTTTAACAATTGTTAGCCATCATCATCTTATTTTTATAGAAAAAGAACTAAAAGCAGTTTAAGAAATATTAGAAGTAAATAGAAAAAAAACTTTAACGGAAATGCTAATAACAGTAAACGAGTTTTGTTTAAGTTTAATTTTTCTAAGGGAAATGGCAGAAAAATTAAAAAGTTTATTGTACATAATAAGAAATAACTAGAAAGACTTGTTAAAGCTTGTTAAACAAATCAATAAAAGACAAAAAATTACAAGTAGATAAAAAATAGTTAAAAATAAAAGAAATCTTAATTGGAAAAAATCGCCAAAACAAGAAAAAAATTACTAAACGAAAAAAAAACGCCAAAACGAAAAAAATTGCCAAAGAGAAAACGCCTAAAGAGGAAATTATAAAAACTAAAAATATATTGCCAAATGAAAAAAATGCCAAAATAAAAAAAGTTCTAAACCAAAAAAGTCGACAAAACGAACAAACTGCTAAAGTGAAGAAAATCGTCAAAATGAAAAGGAATTTGAAAGGGGAAAAATTGCATAACAAAAACAAAAAAAAAAAAAAAAAAAAAGAGAAAATCGCTAAAATGAAAAAAAATGGCGAAAAGACCAAACTGAAAGAAATCGCCTAAACAGAAAAATTTAAAAAAACTGAAAGTATATTGCCAAATAAAAAAAAAACGCTAAAATTAAAAAGTCGACTAACCGAAAAAATCGCCAAAGCGAAAGAAAGGCATCAAAGTTAAGAAAAATATATTCATTTCATTTCATTTACCCCATCTGAAATCAGTAAATCTTTCTCTATTATGGTCGAAGATTTTACAATAATATGAGCGGATCTATCCTTATTTTTCAAAAGCAATAATAATTTGAATATAATCTAATGAATAGAATATTAAAATTGAGCATATTTAAGGCATATATTTACAAAATATTGGAAAATCGGAAGACAAATTAAAAAAATTTTGTAAAGTGTTAGTTTATTTTGTGTCATAAAATCCACGATCAATACAATATTTTTATCCCAAACACGAAATGCAAATAATTCAAAAACTTCTTTTGTTTATTAAATTAAGACAACTACCTGGACACCAAAAAAGTAGACCATAATGTACCTAGAAGACAATTATTATGAAGTAAATAACAAGAGTAGGAAACCGCACTTTATTTTGCTAGACAGTGTAGCTTATAAATCGTTGAATGCGGGGTTTTGAGCGAAAATAATGACAGTCTGTGATCACCAAAAAGTTTTCTCCAAAAATCGTTAAGTAGAAGGATTTGAACTATAATCACTATTAATATTTTCCTTCAAAAAACGATTTCTATAAGAAAAATCTAAAATCGAATCTAAATTAAACAGTTGAACAGTTACACTCAAACCACACCAATTTCTTTGTCTGCCGGTTTGAGTGCGTATTGATGAGTATTTTTGTTTTTTTTTTGTTTTTTTATTAGTTGGTATTGTTATTCTCTTTAGTATATTAGATGACTTATTTACTGCGAATAAGAGCGAATAAGAGTAAGATATTTGTTTTATTATAATTCTCTGAAACAAATAAAGTAGAGATAGAAGCTTGTGCTATAAGTACTTGTGGTATGTTGATAAAAATGTATATATGTATTATGAAAATGCATACGTTAAAATGATTAATTTATTAAATTAAAATAATATTAAACATATTTTCATGTAATAAAATTTTTTTATTGATTTAAATAAACTTAACGTTTTTTAGTTAACAAAATAATTCAGTTAAAAAAAAAAAAAAAAAACAAAATAGACATTTAATCATTAGTATAAAAAAAAAAATAAAATTTAAATATGAATAAATTCATATGACATATTATTTATTGAACTAAAAAAAAAAATTGAAAATACTTTAGAACTATTTTTATTTTTGGCAACAAAGTATTTCAATCTTTTCAGTTAAAAAAAAAAAAAAAAAAATAATAATAATAATAAAGAAAAACTAAATAGGATTTTAATTATTTGTATATAAACAAAATAAAAATATGTATTCATAAATATGTTATTCATTCTGTAAAGGATTTCGACAACATATAACTTTTTTTTTTAATTTTGAGCATTCTACCTCAAGAGCCAAAACTTTAAAACTTTTAGAACTATTTTACTTTTATTAATAATGTTTTGACATGATGAAAAGAGTAAGCTTGAATTCGAATAATAGAGACTGAGAAAATTTTTTTTCTGTGGTATGAAATATTTTTGTCTATTCGGATACATGATTATTATTTGAAAATTAACGAGGTTGCACCATATATTCGGTTTAGAAAAATATCAATAAGTTAAAATTACTTCCAAGTTTTACACAATATTTTTTTTAATACTCTCAAAAGTTATAAAAATACTAAGACTGTTTCATGAAAAAACTAAAATTTGCTACAAAAAATCCAAAGATTATTAAAAAAAATTGCAAAAAAAATAAGTTTTTTTTTTTCCACAAAATGAGCTTAATATCTCCTTCCATAACTGTTGCGCGTATTCAAAGATAATATGAGTTGGAAGCAATCTTAATTAAATATTTTATTGAAACATATATGCTCGTTGATATTACCAATAGCGATTTATTACGAGAACCAACATTAATTTAAAAAAAGTGATTTATAAACTCGTCCTCTTTTTTCACTAATTTTGTATACATTTCTTAAAATTAGTTCTTTTATGTCAATATTATTCATTATTAAATACAAATTTTATCAAAAAATTCACTTATTGACACACAGCACAATAAGAACTAATATGTTTACTTCTTTTACCAACAGTTACTCTAAAATACTTGTAGTACAACAGTTACTTGAAATGAGAAAAAAAAAAAACAAAATAAATTTCTCACCCAATGCAAAACCAGAAATAGTTAAGAGTTTCTATGAGTATAGTTTTTATAAGTGAGTGTAAAAACAAAATCATATTACATCAGTTATACTCATTTTCTCATTTTTATCAATACTCACAAGTATTTATTTGTTAAATTTGTTTGAATATACTTTCAGTTCTACTCTTGCACGCCTGTATTATAAATCATTAAATAGCGAATTTAGAGCGAAAATAATGAGAACTTGTGATCACTCATAACTTTCTTCAAAAATCGATTTTTATAAGAAAACTATAAAATCTTTTATAAATCGCTAAATAGAGGGTTTAGAGCAAAAATAAAGCAAAACCTGTGATCACTAATATTTTCCTTCAAAAATCGATTTTAATAAAAAAAATCATAAATCGTTAAATAGAGGGTTTAAAGTTAAAATAATGAAAATCTGTGATCACTCATATTTTGTTTAAAAAATCGATTTTTATAAGAAAAATCTTAAATCGTTTATAAATCGTTAAAAACTTGGTTTAAGATAAAATTAATGGAAATCCTTTAGAGAAGGGTTTGAGCTTGAACTCTATGATGTATCATATCTATCCTCTTACCCTCTTTTATAGTTTCCTTAGCAGCTAAAAATGTTAGGAATAAAATCTTATCCTTTGTCCATTATTCTTTTTGATTATTTTCATTCGTATGCATAAATTTTTAATTGAATTTCTTGTTAAGATAAATATATAGCATACTTTTAGGAATTTTGTTTCCTTTAATGTTTGTATTTTTCTTGTTTTTCTGGCGTATTTTTGTTACACTTTTCGCTGTTAATTTTGAAAAGTATTTCTTCATTCTTTCGACGCCTTTTGGAGTGAGTCTGTCTGTGTAGAAAATAAAGTTAAATATTGTTTTTGTTCTGTTAGCGTGTAGTAGTAGTAGTAGTACGAGTGGTATTTTGATGATGTTTATTCAGTAAGAAGATTAATTGCAAATGTTCATGATTTTACTTGTGATTATGTGATTCTATAACGCACACATGTTTGTTGTATTTACAAAGTGATAGAACAAAAAGAAATAATAATAATCTTTTAGTTGTTGGTATTAAGAAAAGACGTTTAAATGTTTGAAAGTACGAAAACTGGATCAAAATTCTTTAAAAACAGAAATTTTAATTTTTTATTTGTTAATTTATAAGAGATTTTAGATTTTTCGTATAGAACTAGATTTTTAAAGGAGAAAATGAGTGACCAGAGATTTTCATTAATTTTGCTCTAAATCCTATATTAAGCGATTTATAGATTTTAGATTTTTCATATAGAGAATATGAGTTAGAGAGAATATGAGTTACCAAAAATTTTCATTATAAGTTTATAAGCGATTTTAGATTTTTTATAGAAATCGATTTTTGAAGAAAAATTTGTGTGATTACAGATTTGCATTATTTTCGCCATAACTTTATATTTATATTTTAGATTTTTATTAAATAATAAATTTTAATTAAAAATTTTAGTGATAACAGATTTCTATTATTTTTTTGCTCTAAAATGTTTTTTTTGTTTGTTTTAAGGAAAATATGAGTGATTATATGTTTTCTTTATTTTCGCTCTATTTATCAACTTATAAGCGTTTTTATATTTTTTTTACAAAAGTGTATTTTTGAAAGAAAATATGAGTGATCACAGATTTTCATTATTTTCTCACTAAATACTTTATTTAACGATATATAAGCAATATTAGATTTTTTCTTCTAAAAATTCATAGAAATCGATTTATGAATGATCACAGCTTTTTATTATTTTCGCTCTAAACTCTTTATTTTACGATTTATAAGCGATCAAAGATTTCTTTTTTTTATAAAAATCCATACAAATCGATTTTTAAATGAAAATATGAGTGATCACAGATTTTCAATTTTCACAGAATCTTTTATTTACCCAAAAGTGGATTTTTGAAGGAAAATACGAGTGATCATAGATTTTTCATTATTTTCTCGCTAAACCCTCTATTTAACGATTTATAAGAGATATTAGATTTTTTGTACTAAAAATCCATAGAAACCGATTTTTGAAGGAAAATATGAATGATCATAGATTTTCATTCTAAACTCTCCATTTGAAGATTTATAAAAGATTTTAGATTTTTCTTATAAAAATCTACAAACAAAAAAAGGTTTTTGAAGAAATATTGAGTGATGATGGATTTTTATTATTTTCACTCTGAATTCTTTATTTAAAGATCTTAGAATTTAATTATAAAAATTGATTTTTAAAGAGAAAATTTAAGTGATTTCCATTAACCGAAAAAATTTTTTTGAAAAAAATATTTGTGAATACAGATTTTCATTATTTTCACTATTCTAAACCCTCTATTTAAAGATTTATAAGCGATTTTAAATTTTTCTTATAAAAATTTATATAAACCGACTTTTAAGAGCGATCAAAGATTTTCATTATTTTCGCTTTAAATCTTTTATTTAAAGATTTATAAGCGATTTTAGATTTTTCTTATAAAACTCGATTTTTGTTATCACAGATATTAATTATTTTTGCTCCAAACTCTCTATTTAAGGATTTATAAAAGAGTATATATTTTTCATATAAACTTATTATTTTATTTATCTTTTTATTTTAAATAAAATTTTCTGCAGCCCTCGTATTAAAATCACTGCATTTATTTAAGTGTTTATAAGTTGATTCTCTTCAGCAGTATAACATATGTTGCGTGTGAATTGGAACAAGTTCTTTTCAAGTTTGTGTATAAGTTTGTATGTATTTGCCTGTCTGTTAGTTTCCTTTTTCTCCAGTTTCTTTTTATACCCTTCACTTAAAACGAAGAGTATATATGAGTTTGTCATTTTATACGAAAGTCTTTAAATCTGTGATTAAAATTAACTTTTGAGAATATATGTCTATCCGTCTGGATATTGAAATAAATTTTTTGAAGCCCATAGACCAATAGATACATTAGTCTTTCAACACATATTTGGCATATAATCTCGAAAATTTTGGTATTGAAATTCAGCAAAATCCGTTTAGGAATGGCGGAGCTATAAAGAATTTTCTAGAATATCCTCGAAATTTATTTCAATTTTTTTTGGCTAAATTTACTAATATTTTATATTTGACAAATAATAATATACAAATGCTTTTCTATTGGAAAGTTGTGAGATTGAATAGTCCAGAGGAAGTATTCTAGACTACAAAAAGGTATTATTTAGATTTGAGTTGCATTTTAAACTTTTTATGTAAACGATAAAGATAGTAAATTTCAACATATTGATGCGGTATACTGCTTGGGTTTGTTACTGAAAGACCTTAGGTTCTGAGTTCGATTCTTGACCAAGATTTCGAAAAATAGTTTTATAATTTATCTCAAAACAAAAATTAAAATTTTGAAATGTCAGATTAAGGAACTATCAAATATATTTTTAATTAACTAAAACTGTAACTCAAGGATTATAACCTATTCAGCCTATCGTATTTTCTTTTGAAGACATTAGAAGGATTGATAGATCTATATTTGAGATCATCTATTGGCACCAACAGCATGAGTATTGCTCAACATGCTTACTTGAAGGGTAAATCTGTTGAGAGTGCGCTGAATGATGTGGTGGGACTTCGTTACAGGGAATTTACCATGGCCGCGTTCTTGGATGTTGAGGGAGCGTTCAATAATATCAAGATTGACGCTACTAAGCAGGCGCTAGTGGATCTTAAAGTATATGACTTCTTGATCGAATGGATAATCCTTATGCTGAGCAACAGTATTATCAACTCGAGCTTGGGTGAAATACGTTTAAGGAAACTGGTGACTAGGGGGACATCGCAAGGAGGAGTGTTCTCTCTCCTGTTGTGGCTATTGGCTGTCGACGTGATTCTGCGTCAATTTGACAGCAGGGGACGGATGATCGTGGCATATGCTGATGATGTGGTGATACAGGGAAAAGGAAAATTTCTTCCCACAATCAGTGAGATCATGCAGTCCGCGCTGGATGAGCTGTCCTCTTGGGCCACTGATAAAGGGTTGGGAGTGAATCCAGAAAAGACAGAGTTGGTTCTGTTTACTAGAAGGTACAAGGTAGAGAATTTCAGATTACTGGTACTGTGAGAAACGGAACTGAGACTTTCCGACTCAGCGAAATATCGAGGAATACGATAGTAAGCTGACCTGGAAAAGGAGAGACTCAAACGTGGCCTTAATGCCTACTACACCTGTAGAAACTCCATAGATAAGAAGTGGGGACTCAAACCAAAGGTTGTAAATTGGATCTACACCTCGGTGATGAGAATAATTCTTACTTATGGTTGTTCTGTTTGGTGGCAGGCACTGGAACGTAAGAGCAATAGGAACCTTTTGTCGAAGGTACAGAGGTGTGCTTCAATTGGCATTACAAGTGTAATGAGAAGTACACCACAAGCAGCTCTGGACGTCATACTTCTTCTGTTACCCATTGAGGAGTTTGTGAAGGGTATGGCAGCAAGGAGTCTGCTATACCCTTCCCGGGTCATATACGAGGTCAGTTATGGTGAGGTTAATCTGAAATCCATGGGGGCATCGGATTATATGGCCGCTGAGTCGGACTTTGGGGTAAATTCTGTCGTGGTGATACCTGATAGGGAGGTCTGGTCCGGCACTGAGAGACATACGTACTGGTGCAGGAATCTATATTATCTGAAGGTCTCTTTTAGACTCCCTGATGAGTGCAACGCTTTTCAGGCTGAGATTCTAGGCATCTTGAAGGCCGCAGAATTAATCAGGAGGAACGTTGTTAGGGGTACAGAAGTTACTCTCTATGTGGATAGTCAGGCGGCTCTGAAGGCCTTGATGCAAATCTGGTGAAATCCAAGCTAGTTGCTGACTGTAAGAAATCACTGTGAGAGATGATGGAACAATACGTGGTGAGACTCTGCTGGGTACCTGGCCACTGTAATGTATCTGGTAATGAAATGGCCGATGAACTGGCAAGGCAAGGCGCAGCAAAGGATGTCTCGGAGAGAGAAACCACTGCGAAACACACGCTGAGTTTCTTCTTTGGGAAGATCAATGATTGGATTGGTCAGAACCAATTCGCCTTGGGAGAGTAGAGTGGACTGTAAGGCGATTACGAGAAGTTTAAGGATCATGATAGGGGCAATAACTGTATGATAGAGCAGATGAAGTCTAGATTTGACGCTAGCAATTCCGACTTTTGTGGAATGAGGACGTAGACGAGATCGAGTCTCTTGAGCACATTATATGCCACTGCCCACGATTGCAGCATCGTAGGATGAAATAGCTGGGCAGTCAATTTCTCGACGAGCTAAGTGACGTTCGGGACGTGGAGCTTGTAGACGTCATGGGCTTCGTCATGGGAATAGACTGCCTAAGGGGGAGTCAGAGGTACATCCTTAGGGGGATTATCAACATTGCTAATCCTCTACTATGATTCCTGTTATTCCTGCCTTTTATCTCTTCTTATTCTTACATTTTCTATTCTGTTTTCTATAATTTTTCAAATGAAGGGACTCACAATGGACCGAGATCGGTCTCTTGGTGGAGATGTGGTACATCTGGTATCACGTCAACCTTCTCTATCTATCTAACTAAAAATGTTTCTTTGAAACTTATTAAGTAAAAATTACATTTCTATTCGCCAGGATTTGAACCCATATGAACACCTTGAAACTCCTAGCCAAAGGAGTTTTCGGGGACTCTTTATGTTACAAATTTTTAATGTCATGGTTAACACCAGTTTACAAATATTAAGTATATTTCCAGATTAAAAAAAAATTTAATAAGAGATAATTCCAATTTTTTTTTTATATATTTATGAAATATAGATTTTATGAAGGGTATAAAAGAATAAAACAGTTCCTATTTGTTAATACTTATTATAGTTTCATTACAGAGTGCTAAATAAGCACTTAAGCACACACATACTTATATTATTTATCTTAAGAAACTCTGAGCATGAAAACAAAAAAAAAAAAAAAAAATAAAATGATGGCAAAAAACAAAAACAATAAAAAAAAACAAAAAGAAAACTAACTTGATTATCTCATTAATTACTACTAATGAAACAGATTGATGCGGATTTTGTAATAGTAGTTTAACTGTATTTGTAGGTATATCTGCTTTTTTAGCTACTTAAATAGTTCTTAAAAAAAATGAAATTTTTAATGAATTTGTTAAATTAAGTATTTTTACTCTTATGCTGTTACTATTTAAAGTGTTTCACCCACCCCTTTTAAATTGACTTCAGAATTTTAAGCAGCTTTTTGGAAATACCTCCTTTTGTATTTAAAAATGTCAAAAACATTTTTAGATTTTTTTTTGTTTATTTATATTTTCTGTTTTTGGTTAAAATATTTTATTAAGTACTAAGTCGTTGTAATTTCCACGTGACTTATCCTGCTGGTTTTGTTTAGTTTAAATACGCACTTTTTACGCAAATGTTAGATCACGGGGAGACATGTATTTTTGTGTCCTTTTTGTGGGCAGATGAGTTGCAGGTTTTGTTTTTAACAGGCGGAAAAACAACCCGCAGCAGTGTTTCTTTGGAAAAATTTTTTAAAACATAATAACTTCTCAATATTTAATTTTATATAAATTCATTGAAATTTATTTAGGACAGAAGTTAGTTATGACGGTTTGTTGGAAAATATATATACCAATCATTTTTGGAAATCTAGGTAAATTATTATTATTTTAGATTGATTTATGCAAATATTTATTGAAACATGTTTCTTCATAATTTATAAAATAGTAGCATTTAACTCGGGTTAGCGGATTTGTGGAACTCCTACATAAACCAGAAACAAACTTGGTAGCTTTATTTATTTAGAAAAAATGAATTGTACTGCTAAAGTGAAAAAAAATGAAGAATTTAGCTATAGCCACTAATTTTTACGATACCTATTATAGTATTGGTGTTTTTAGAAATTCAATCGTGCTTCCTAATTATTCTAATTTCATGCTGGGATTGGGATATCGTACTTCTTTTTGAATTAAAAGTAAAATTATTTAAAATTTCTTGTTACATTTCACAATCTACAAGATATAAAAAGAACCATTTACCCCCAAAATTCCAAATTTATAGAATTTTTTTTTTTTTTGGAGATAGATAGAACCATATTTCTTTGGTTTCATATTTTTAGATTAATTATTATAAAAATTTAAAAAAAAGTACCATTAGAAGTAGGAAATAGTACTACAAAAACATCCCCTTTTGTAGATACTCACTTATTTATTACAATGTATCTTCAATTTCATGTGTCTATATTTATTATTACAAAAAAATTCAAAAAGTACCATTTGGAGCACAAAGACGTACCACAAAATACCCTCATGTGTCTTTAATGTGATGCTTACAGGCTTAATATTATATTAAATTCGAAGATGAACGAAAAAGTCTTTTTTGTACTTCCCCTCTTGTAGATTCTCACTCACTTAGGATCATATATCTTTAATTTCACGTTTCTGGGTTAATGATTACAAAAAAATTCAAAGAGTACCATTAGAAGAATGAAAAAGTACAACAAAGCCCCCTAGTGAGTTTCACTTCGGACCATGTATCTTAAATTATACTTATAAGTTCAATATTATAAGAAACTCAAAAAATACCATTTGAAGAAAAAAGGTACCAAAAAAGCACACTTTTTCCAATTCTCACTTATGTAGGACCATGTATCTTTAATTATATGTTGCTAAGTTTAATATTATAGAAAATTCGAAAAGTACCATTAGAAGAACGGAAAAGTACCAAAAAAATCCCTTCATATAGTATCTCATTCACTCAGGACCTTTTATAGTTAATTTCATGCTTTTACGCTCAATATTTTATTAAATTTAAAAAGTACTGTTATATGAATGAAAAAGTTCCACAAAGTCCCTCTAGTGAATTCTTACCGATAGGAACAAAAATGTACCAAACTATTTACCCGAGTTTCATTATTTTATTTTTTGTGACTAAATAAAGCAAGAAATTCTTCAAATTTTCTCAAAATTGTCTCATTGGGTTCAAATAAAAGGTAATATCTCCTTTTTATTCCTTTTTCGGTACTTCTGTTCCCTCTTGCATGTAGAAAAAAATTATATTCCATTGAACCTGAAAATTGTAGTGGAGTCCCAAAACAAAATATATGCCAATAAATAGAAAAAAATGTTTATGAAAATATTACCAAAAAATGTTGGGATTTTTACCCCTTAAATGTTCGAATTTCGTAAAAGTACCAAATTTGTGTTAATTATTTTTCGATTTATTTAGGATACATAGGGTACCAAGAAAGTACCAAAATACAGTTTATCCCTAAAAGGAATGAAACAAAAAAAAAAAAAAGTACGAGGTATCTGTCCTCTTATTTTTTTAATTTTTTTTGTATTTATATTAGTTTAGGAGATATAAGACGTGTTTTTACTTCTTAAACATTCGTATTTCTAAAAATTTCGCCTTAGTGGATCTACGCGACAACCTATATATATATATATATATATATATATATATTTATATATAGGTTGGCCTATAGAGTATATATATATAGATATATAGGTTGGCCTACTGCCTTAAGGGGTAAAAATGCGTAAAATCGATAACCTTATATCTTCTAAACTAATATAATAGATTCAATCAGGCGCGAGGGGTTTAAGGGGGTCCTAATTTACAAATAAGAAAAATTAAATACGAAAAAAAGAAAAAAATAAAAACTACGAGTATTTTGGAAAAAATTAGTTTGTCATAAATACAAAAAGGAATGATAAATTTATCTTCAACATTGTCTATCCAAAAATTTCCACCTTCTTTCGAAAATTTTTAAGTACGAGGGCAGATCAATTAGTTCGTGACTTTTCGAACTTCCCTCGTAGTTATATGAAATGCAACACTATTCCCATCAAGTACCATCTGTTAGTAGACTATTGTCAAATTTTGAGCAAGTGACGTCATTTACTTTGCGTAAAAAATAGGATTTTTCGAGGTCCTTAAAATAGGCATTTATTTGGTCAATAATTTCATCGCTTTAACTAAATCTCTTTCCACTGAGCCATTTCTTTAGGTTTGGAAATAGGAAGTAGTCGTTAGGGGCTAAATCTAGAGAATGTGGCGAATGAGGTACCAATTCGTAGCAAAATTCATAAAGTTTTTCCACTGAGACTGCACACGTGTGCACCCGTGCATTATCTTGATAAAATAGAACTTTTTCTTGACCATATGGGGTCGTTTTCTTTTTAAGTCCTCATTAAATCGGTCTAACAAGTTGGCATAATATTCGCCGTTTATTGTTTTCTCCTTTTGAGGGTAATCGATGTGGATTATCCCGCGTGCATCCCAAAAAACTGTTGCCATCACGTTACTGGCCAGCAAACTTACCTTGGCCTTCTTCGGAGCAGGTTCACCCCATTGCAGGAGAACCCCATTGTTTAAACTGCTGCTTGGTCTCCGGAGTACAGTAATGGATCCGTGTTTCATCCGCAGTTACAAAACGCCGCAAAAACTCATTCGGATTGCGGTTAAACAACTCCAAATAATCCTTTGAAGTTGTCACACGTTTACGTTTATGGTCAATTGAGAGCAAACGCGGCACCCATCTTGCAGACAACTTTCTTAAACCCAGCTGATCATTTAAAATCGAAACCACACTGCCGTATGAAATGCCTATGGCATCAACAATCTCACGCACTTTTACTCTTCGGTCGGCCAACACCATATCGGGTGTACTGACCTCAATTGGCCGTCCAGAACGTTCAGCGTCATTTGTACTTGTGCCACCACAACGAAAGTCAGTAAACTACTTTTTTTACCATTGAAATCGATAGCTCAGAGTCCCCACAGTATTTATCGAGCTTTTCCTTGGTTTGATTTATTTAAAGACATGTATTTCTGTGGTACTATTTCGTGTGTCACTTGAATAAGGAATACATTAAAACTAAGCAAACTGTTATTTATTTTTAAATTTTAGGTTATAAAAATGAAAGCTATTATCTTCTAGCATTCAATTAGTAATAAGTGCTGCCACGATTTTTAGAAATTACCTCAAAAATGCGATTTGGCACCGACTTGTATAATGACTCTAAATAATTTAGCGAAATTGAACGCCATGCTTCCGTTATTGCATCCTTTAAGGATTCTATCGTCTCAAATTGTTTTCCTGCTTCATAAACTTTTCTTGCAAGCCAACCCCAGATATTTTCCATTGGATTCAGGTTTGGTGAATATGGGGGCCAATCCAAAAGTTGAACACCTTGTTGATTAATCCATTGTTTTACTTCTCTGGCGGTATGAATCGGAGCGTTGTCGTGTTGGTACGTCCAAGGTATGGGTCCAAAGAAATCATTAAATTTTGGAAATGCTTCCTCCAGAATGTTTTTGTAAGTCGTTGCAGTCATTTTGTTCGACACAAAAACCAATTCTATGGTACCATAATACGAAATGGTACCCCATACTACTATTCAGCCTTCTCGGTTGTGTCTGCGACTCAAAAATAATTCCTCCTTATTTAGATTATGGAGGTAATAGTTATACCCGTCGGGACCATCAATATTAAACTTTTTTTCATTGCAAAACACAACTTTAAACCATTTGTCGGACCATGTCATTGTATTTTTGGCAAATTTTAGACGTTGTGATTTGCGTTTTTCATTAAGTGGTGGTCTTTTTTTGCAGTTTTCGTCGGACTATGTATGGGCACGACTTTAAAATACGGTGCACTGTTCTTAGACTGGCACTGACTCCACTTTTTTCACGTATTTTTGATAGCGACATGGCAGAATTTGATGCAATTCTAAGAATTTTTCGTCTTTCTTTTGGAATTGTTGCCATTTTTTTCCGCCCTTTCATGTTTTTTTCATATCTTTCCACGTTATTTAAATAATTGTACACAATTGTCTTTCCTCTATTAATGTTTTTGGCTATTTAGACCGGATTCTGACCCTGAGATTTCAAAATCAGAATTTTTTCTTTTTTTGAATAAAAACTATTTAAAAACTATCAAATTATTATTATTATTATTATTATTATTTATATTGAAAGAAATTCAAATCATAGCCTTCCTGATTAATATTAAAAGAATTCCTTATTTAACTGACACACGAAATAGAACCACTGTAATACATGTCTTTAAATAAATGCATAATTTTAGAGTAACAAAATATGTATATTTTTTATTTCTTCAGGAAACTAAAGCCAACACTTTGGAATTTAGTTGCGCAAAAAATTATTTTTTTCTGAGCTTTAGTTTAGGAGATATACTTGATTAAAGTTAAAAAAATGTGATTCTTTATTCAAGTGGCAGGCAGTGTATATATATTTATTTATCAACAAATTTGTATTGTACAATATAATGTAATAATTCTGATTTACTATTAATATAAGTATTATGATTCATTTTAATTAAAGTTTGGAATCTATAAAAAAGGAGATGTATATGCAAAATAAGACTAAATAATGCAATTTAAGTAAGTTACAATTAATATTATGGAAAGTAATAATTCATAGGCCTGTTAGCTTATCAATTTTTATAAAAAGTTTATGCCTAATTTTGACTACAGTTAGGTTAAGCTTTTACTCTGGATAAAAATTTGTTAAGTTAACAGCCCATAGTGTTTTATAATTATAGTAAATAATACTATGTTTATGTATAGATATAAAAAAAATAAGAAAATTTTAACTATTTTATTTGACATGTTCATCTGTTACCAATATCAAAATCTAAAAAATGAAATAGAATGGTTATTAAAAATTAAAAATATTTTTATTAAATAATACCGAATTATAGTTTATGCATGTATCTATATACACCTAGTTATGTTTTTACACGGTAATTGGTTCCAGTAAAACCCGTGTAAAAAGAAACCGTGTAAAAAAGACATTGATCGTATGCAAAATAGGTGATAGGTTCCTTATCTCTAAAACCTATTGAAATTAGTAAAAAAATAAGGGTGTTTTTTATGAAGAAGAGCTATTCAGGTTTATTTTATTAAATCACATATATAATGTGTTTTTACGTAAGCATAGTTATTAAAGAAAAAAAAATGTGCACTCTAAGCATAAAAGTAATGTAAAAAAAAATTTATGACAAGTTCAGGAACTAAAAACAATTATGTAAAACAGCTATGTTGTTAGCAAAAAGAATAGGTTATTCAACTCTTAAGTTAAAAAAGAATTAAAAAAAAATTAAGATGATAATCATAAATACAGGAACATAAATTTAATTGCTGTCATCATCAGTCAGTTCGGAATCTACATTTTTAAAGTGAATTCTGTTATCAGTCGTTGTTCGCCAATTGTTGCTACCTCTTTGTATAATTCTTTGTAACGAGCCATACAAGAATTCAGCTCCTTCTTGGATTAAATTTTCAGTAAGTTTAACAGGTTCTTCACTTTCGCTGCTTTCTATAGCATCAGTATTCTGTGAAAACTGTAGTTGTCACCCATGTTTTTTTTTATTGGCCATCCAATTGACCGGCAAAGTATCAAAATTGACTCCTTTCATTGCTCGAGGCTTAATTGCCCGATTGATAAGCAGGGGCTTTAACATCCGATCTCCAGAAGCGTTAGTGCAAAATAAAAATGTGACTCGATCTTTTTAAGCTTTAAAACCACCAGCACTCATTTCGATTTGGCCACATATGTTCTTTTCCGAATTTTTTTTCCAAAAAAGACCAGTTTCGTCGGCATTAAAAACCTGATCTGAACTGTATGCACCTTTGGCAATTATTTTTTTAAATTTTAGTGGAAATTCTTTGGCAGCTTTCTGATCTCCAGAAGTAATCTCGCCCACGATTCTTGTGTTATGAAGCGCATGCCTTTGGAGAAATCCTATCAACCATCCTGTGCTTGCAGAAAATAAGTAGCTCTTCTCAGGAGTTGATTGTGTAGAGGTAGTCAGTTGTTCATCGTTTATCATTTTATAAAACCTTAATGCTTGCTGTTTGATATTGTTTCTGTCAACGGGAAACCGTTTTTGTGCATTGTCCTCAAGCCATATCATGAGTGCTTTTTCCAATTTATCTTTAGTAGCATCTCTAGTGTATGATAAAGATTTAACAGCTAGTTTAGTTCCAGAAATCATCGATTGCCTAATTGAAAATTCATTCTTTTTTTATAGTTCTTACTGTGGCTTCGTTTAAACCGAACACTTTGCCAAGAAATGTTGAGCCTTTAGCAAACACGTCTGATTGCATGGATAGTTCAGAAAATATTAACACATTCTAGTTGCTGTCACAAATAAATTTGATTGTATGCACTAAAAGGGAATTCCCCTAATTTTGTGATATGAACATATTTCGCAAAAATTAAATTTAACAAAAAAAAATTAAGCCCAAAAGATTTCGAATCGTGATAAATGGAATAAAATTGTGAAAAAAAAATTAAAATTTGTTTATTTTCAAACCTTAAAAAAAGACCGTGTAAAAACGGAATTAGGTGTATAATATTCTCGTACCCTTTAGTTTAAATAAAATAATCCAGCGAAAACCTATAAGAATGTATAAATAAATAATCGTGGATAAAACTTTATTTGATCGATTAAAAAAATTTAAATTTTTTTGCACATTAACGCGCCAAAGTGTTGTGGAAAATATATTATTAGTTATGGACCGCTATTCTTCGATATTAGCATTAATATTATTATAGAATGTATCATCAATTACAGACTGAATCTTGTAAAATTCAAAAGTTTGCCCACTAACGTTTAAGTTTTGAAGACGGACTTTATGGAAGTTATGGGGTAAAATAGAGCATCTCCGTTACACAAATCATTAAAACTTTTTATTCTCCTTAAAGTTTCCTTTAACGCCCTTAAAAAGCAAATGTCTTAACTTTACACAACTAACTGATTAGTGTATAGGTATATTAAAGTATTAATACAGCTTGCTAGCCAGACGGACATTGCTAAATTGACTCATAAATTGATTTTAAATTCACCGAATATTTCTTTGTAATAATATTGTGTTAAATGTAAATAGCACCAAACCGCTTAATGAGATATTACAAATATTTTCATTTTGCTTGACTATGTCGGCAAAATACTCGTGGGACGTTAGCAACACCAAAATATATGTACAAAGTTTATGTACGGGCGGACATTGTTAAGCCGAATAAGAAAATGATATTAAAGGGGATAAGGAAACAATAATACTTACATATATTTTTAATATTTCCAGAAGAACATATATCTTCTTCGTGAACAATTATCTAAAACAAGAAACATAAATAAATACAAATTAATGTATTTCTCTTTAGAAAAAGTAAGATAACTTACCTCAGGAAGTTCTTAAATATTGAATTATATATGTATTTCTATTTTTTGACATTTTTATAATTTAATTTTTATCTTTATTGAATTTGTTAAAATACACAAAATTGTTTTTGTTTTTTATACTGGTTATGAAATATTTTTCAACCAATAAAACAAAATATTATTATTATAAATCAAATAATTTTTTTAATAAAATTTTTTTCAAACTAAATAATGATTTGTTTAAAAAAATTGTAGTCATATTTATTTTCTGTGTATTTAAGTCAAATTGATATTATACGAGGGCGGATCAATAAGTCCGTGACTTTTCGAACTTCCCTCGTAGTTATATGAAATGCAACACTATTCCCATCAAGTACCACCTGTTAATAGACTATTGTTAAATTTTGAGCAAGTGTCGTCATTTACTTTGCGTTTAACAGCAGTTCAAAACATGCAACCTCGTGTATTTTTCTAAAAATGGAAAAAAGGGAATTTCGCGTGCTCATTAAATATTATTTTTTGCGAAAAAAA
Source organism: Protocalliphora azurea (assembly GCA_932274085.1). Taxonomy (NCBI): domain Eukaryota; kingdom Metazoa; phylum Arthropoda; class Insecta; order Diptera; family Calliphoridae; genus Protocalliphora; species Protocalliphora azurea. The sequence continues at coordinate 27,510,357 of OW026520.1, forward strand.
AACCGTCAAACAAACCAAGGAAAAGCTCGATAAATTTCAATGGTAAAAAAGTGGTTTACTGTCTTTCGTTGTGGCCGCACAAATACAAATGACGCTGAACGTTCTGGGAGGCCAATTGAGGTCAGTACACCCGAAAATGTCGAAAAATCCAAGATATGTTGTTGGCCGACCGAAGAGTAAAAGTGCGTGCGATTGTTGATGCCATAGGCATTTCATATGGATTTTCTTTCTATGATCAACTGGGTTTAAGAAAGTTGTCTGCAAGATGGGTGCCGCGTTTGCTCCCAATTTACCATAAACGTAAACGTGTGACAACTTTAAAGGATTGCTTGGAGTTGTTTAACCGTAATTCGAATGTGTTTCTGCGGCGTTTTCCAGGACATTAGAATAGACTATAGTCAAGATTATAGAATAGACTATAGTCAAGACTGTAGAATAGTCTATAGTCAAGACTATAGAATAGACTATAGTCAAGACTATAGAAGAGACTATAGTCAAGACTATAGAATAGACTATAGTCAAGACTATAGAATAGGCTATAGTCAAGACTATAGAATAGACTATAGTCAAAACTATAGAATAGGCTATAGTCAAGACTATAGAATAGACTATAGTCAAGACTATAGAATAGGCTATAGTCAAGACTATAGAATAGACTATAGTCAAGACTATAGAATAGGCTATAGTCAAGACTATAGAATAGACTATAGTCAAGACTATAGAATAGACTATAGTCAAGACTATAGAATAGACTATAGTCAAGACTATAGAATAGACTATAGTCAAGACTATAGAATAGACTATAGTCAAGACTATAGAATAGACTATAGTCAAGACTATAGAATAGACTATAGTCAAGACTATAGAATAGACTATAGTCAAGACTACAGAATAGACTATAGTCAAGACTATAGAATAGACTATAGTCAAGACTATAGAATAGACTATAGTCAAGACTATAGAATAGACTATAGTCAAGACTATAGAATAGACTATAGTCAAGACTATAGAATAGACTATAGTCAAGACTATAGAATAGACTATAGTCAAGACTATAGAATAGACTATAGTCAAGACTATAGAATAGACTATAGTCAAGACTATAGAATAGACTATAGTCAAGACTATAGAATAGACTATAGTCAAGACTATAGAATAGACTATAGTCAAGACTATAGAATAGACTATAGTCAAGACTATAGAATAGACTATAGTCAAGACTATAGAATAGACTATAGTCAAGACTATAGAATAGACTATAGTCAAGACTATAGAATAGACTATTGTCAAGACTATAGAATAGACTATAGTCAAGACTATAGAATAGACTATAGTCAAGACTATAGAATAGACTATAGTCAAGACTATAGAATAGACTATAGTCAAGACTATAGAATAGACTATAGTCAAGACTATAGAATAGACTATAGTCAAGACTATAGAATAGACTATAGTCAAGACTATAGAATAGACTATAGTCAAGACTATAGAATAGACTATAGTCAAGACTATAGAATAGACTATAGTCAAGACTATAGAATAGACTATAGTCAAGACTATAGAATAGACTATAGTCAAGACTATAGAATAGACTATAGTCAAGACTATAGAATAGACTATAGTCAAGACTATAGAATAGACTATAGTCAAGACTATAGAATAGACTATAGAATAGACTATAGTCAAGACTATAGAATAGACTATAGTCAAGACTATAGAATAGACTATAGAATAGACTATAGTCAAGACTATAGAATAGACTATAGTCAAGACTATAGAATAGACTATAGTCAAGACTATAGAATAGACTATAGTCAAGACTATAGAATAGACTATAGTCAAGACTATAGAATAGACTATAGTCAAGACTATAGAATAGACTATAGTCAAGACTATAGAATAGACTATAGTCAAGACTATAGAATAGACTATAGTCAAGACTATAGAATAGACTATAGTCAAGACTATAGAATAGACTATAGTCAAGACTATAGAATAGACTATAGTCAAGACTATAGAATAGACTATAGTCAAGACTATAGAATAGACTATAGTCAAGACTATAGAATAGACTATAGTCAAGACTATAGAATAGACTATAGTCAAGACTATAGAATAGACTATAGTCAAGACTATAGAATAGACTATAGTCAAGACTATAGAATAGACTATAGTCAAGACTATAGAATAGACTATAGTCAAGACTATAGAATACACTATAGTCAAGACTATAGAATAGACTATAGTCAAGACTATAGAATAGACTATAGTCAAGACTATAGAATACACTATAGTCAAGACTATAGAATAGACTATAGTCAAGACTATAGAATAGACTATAGTCAAGACTATAGAATAGACTATAGTCAAGACTATAGAATACACTATAGTCAAGACTATAGAATACACTATAGTCAAGACTATAGAATACACTATAGTCAAGACTATAGAATACACTATAGTCAAGACTATAGAATACACTATAGTCAAGACTATAGAATACACTATAGTCAAGACTATAGAATACACTATAGTCAAGACTATAGAATACACTATAGTCAAGACTATAGAATACACTATAGTCAAGACTATAGAATACACTATAGTCAAGACTAGAGAATACACTATAGTCAAGACTATAGAATACACTATAGTCAAGACTATAGAATACACTATAGTCAAGACTAGAGAATACACTATAGTCAAGACTATAGAATACACTATAGTCAAGACTAGAGAATACACTATAGTCAAGACTATAGAATACACTATAGTCAAGACTATAGAATACACTATAGTCAAGACTAGAGAATACACTATAGTCAAGACTATAGAATACACTATAGTCAAGACTATAGAATACACTATAGTCAAGACTATAGAATACACTATAGTCAAGACTATAGAATACACTATAGTCAAGACTATAGAATACACTATAGTCAAGACTATAGAATACACTATAGTCAAGACTATAGAATACACTATAGTCAAGACTATAGAATACACTATAGTCAAGACTATAGAATACACTATAGTCAAGACTATAGAATACACTATAGTCAAGACTATAGAATACACTATAGTCAAGACTATAGAATACACTATAGTCAAGACTATAGAATACACTATAGTCAAGACTATAGAATACACTATAGTCAAGACTATAGAATACACTATAGTCAAGACTATAGAATACACTATAGTCAAGACTATAGAATACACTATAGTCAAGACTATAGAATACACTATAGTCAAGACTATAGAATACACTATAGTCAAGACTATAGAATAGACTATAGTCAAGACTATAGAATAGACTATAGTCAAGACTATAGAATAGACTATAGTCAAGACTATAGAATAGACTATAGTCAAGACTATAGAATAGACTATAGTCAAGACTATAGAATAGACTATAGTCAAGACTATAGAATAGACTATAGTCAAGACTATAGAATAGACTATAGTCAAGACTATAGAATAGACTATAGTCAAGACTATAGAATAGACTATAGTCAAGACTATAGAATAGACTATAGTCAAGACTATAGAATAGACTATAGTCAAGACTATAGAATAGACTATAGTCAAGACTATAGAATAGACTATAGTCAAGACTATAGAATAGACTATAGTCAAGACTATAGAATAGACTATAGTCAAGACTATAGAATAGACTATAGTCAAGACTATAGAATAGACTATAGTCAAGACTATAGAATAGACTATAGTCAAGACTATAGAATAGACTATAGTCAAGACTATAGAATAGACTATAGTCAAGACTATAGAATAGACTATAGTCAAGACTATAGAATAGACTATAGTCAAGACTATAGAATAGACTATAGTCAAGACTATAGAATAGACTATAGTCAAGACTATAGAATAGACTATAGTCAAGACTATAGAATAGACTATAGTCAAGACTATAGAATAGACTATAGTCAAGACTATAGAATAGACTATAGTCAAGACTATAGAATAGACTATAGTCAAGACTATAGAATAGACTATAGTCAAGACTATAGAATAGACTATAGTCAAGACTATAGAATAGACTATAGTCAAGACTATAGAATAGACTATAGTCAAGACTATAGAATAGACTATAGTCAAGACTATAGAATAGACTATAGTCAAGACTATAGAATAGACTATAGTCAAGACTATAGAATAGACTATAGTCAAGACTATAGAATAGACTATAGTCAAGACTATAGAATAGACTATAGTCAAGACTATAGAATAGACTATAGTCAAGACTATAGAATAGACTATAGTCAAGACTATAGAATAGACTATAGTCAAGACTATAGAATAGACTATAGTCAAGACTATAGAATAGACTATAGTCAAGACTATAGAATAGACTATAGTCAAGACTATAGAATAGACTATAGTCAAGACTATAGAATAGACTATAGTCAAGACTATAGAATAGACTATAGTCAAGACTATAGAATAGACTATAGTCAAGACTATAGAATAGACTATAGTCAAGACTATAGAATAGACTATAGTCAAGACTATAGAATAGACTATAGTCAAGACTATAGAATAGACTATAGTCAAGACTATAGAATAGACTATAGTCAAGACTATAGAATAGACTATAGTCAAGACTATAGAATAGACTATAGTCAAGACTATAGAATAGACTATAGTCAAGACTATAGAATAGACTATAGTCAAGACTATAGAATAGACTATAGTCAAGACTATAGAATAGACTATAGTCAAGACTATAGTCAAGACTATAGAATAGACTATAGTCAAGACTATAGTCAAGACCATAGAATAGACTATAGTCAAGACTATAGTCAAGACTATAGAATAGACTATAGTCAAGACTATAGAATAGACTATAATGAAGACTATAGAATAGATTATAGTTTAGACTATAGAATAGACTATACTCAAGACTATAGAATATACTATACTCAAGACTATAGAATAGACTATACTCAAGACTATAGAATAGACTATACTCAAGACTATAGAATAGGCTATAGTCAAGACTATGGAATAGACTATAGTCAAGATTATAGAATAGACTATTGTCAAGACTGTAGAATAGTCTATAGTCAAGACTATAGAATAGACTATAGTCAAGACTATAGAATGGAGTATAGTCTAGACTATATAATAAACTATAGTACATACACGAATTACAGTGTCTTCCAAGAGTGCATTATAATTTGCATTGCTCATTTTAGTTGGAACAGAACATATTTTTGATTTTCCTGGAGAAGAAAAGGCTACCCTAAACCATAATGAACTGAAATTGAGTTTCGACATACGAATTTCGTTCGACCTCAAATCATGCTAATTGCGAGAATATAAATCGTGACTTTTCAAATTGAATTTCTTTTCATCAGAAAAGACTACTTTATTCCACACATATGCCTATTTCATATATTTGCGCGCAAATTTTAAACGATTTTCCTTATAGTGCTGTTTTAACATTGGCTTACATTTTGGTTTCTTCCATTTTGTCTTAGCATCTGTTCGCAAAATATATACACCATGTTTGGAAGTGACAGTAAGGTCAAGTTTATTTTTTATTTGTGTAGCAGTTAATTTATTGCGGGTGGTTTCTTGTTTTATTTTATTAATTTGCCTTTTAGTTAATTTTTTATAACTTTTTGTTGGTTTCCACACTCCGTATTTCTGCCCTTTCTTAAGAACGCCTCGAAGAACTTCTTCCGAACGGTTAATTTTTCTTCAAATTTCTCTATTAGAACAGCCTTGATCACGAAAAAGTAGAATTTGAATTTTTCCTGGTCTGTAAGAAAAGTTCCTTTGGACATCTTTTAAGCTGATGAAATTTCCCAATTAGAACAGAAATATTTCCAGTTGGCATCAGAAACTTAAGTGAAACCAACAACTAAAACTGTTAAAATTTTTTAATATTTTTTTGCAATAACTTTTTAGAAAAAATTTTTCTCGACAGCGTTTACAGGAATATTCCACAATAATTATCACCAATATGTTCTGATCGCTAAATTAAAAAACAAATATTTCTTACATAAAGGAATACCGTTACATCACAAGTTATTGTAACAACACAACATTGTTTTTGGTTAAGAAAAATGAATATAGCTCAAAGAAAAGCAAAAATGTTAAAAGCGTTTATGGGAATATGCACTAGTGTATAAACTGCATATCGAAAATGTCAGAGTGAATAACCTACTTCAAAAAAAATATATATAAAATATTAAAAATATATTCCATTTTAAATTCGATTTAAAAACTCTAACTTTCTGCTCTTTTATGGTACCTATTGAAAAACATTTTCTAGATGTTACCATTTAAATTTTTATTTTACTTTGCTCAAGATTTAAAACTTGATCCCATACAAATTTTATTAATTTCTTCCTAGATCATATACCCAACTAACAATCACACTTTTAGTGGTTTTTAACTTACAAAACTTAATAGAAAAAAATATAAAATAAAAAACAAAAATCCATTAGAAAAAATAATATAAACAAATCTCAACAAAAAGTCATGTACCTTAAAACATTTATTGAAAAAAAAAGCAAAGAAACAAGCAGAAAAAATTCATTGACAATAATCCTGATACAAAGCTATAAAGCATCAGATGTAGAGGTTAATAAAGCCTGCCGCACACACACAGAACAGAAAACAAGCAGCAGGAATAAGAGAAAAAAACAGCAACAAAAGAAAAAGGAAAAACAATGTGGATATTGACCCAGTGATATACATATTTAGTAATGAAAAAAAAAAAAAAAAAAAAATACTTGCACTTTAACTAACACAGTAAATAATACGAACTCCAATACAAGTAAAAAGACAACGTGACAATATAAAATCCACAAGTGGATTTTTTTGGGAGAATACTTTTAAGCGTGCTCAAAAAGTATGTAACAGAGAGGGAGAGAGCAAGAAAGTTATAGAGGATGCTTTTAGTGAAACAAACAGATTCAGCTAAGAGATTTGGAGATTACAATGTTACACCCTTAAAATCCAAAATTCATTTGCGGCTTTTTCTTTATCAAGTAATTGACGTAAGTGGATGGTAAATTGTATGTGTGTTTTACTAACCGGATGCTGTGTCCTTTTGGTCTGTATGTATGAGAATTTTTGTGTGGATTTTAAGCATAATTTATGTTGTGTTCTTTTTTTGTTTTGCACATTATTTTGTAGTAAGTGTTGCCGACTTTGGATAGATTTTATTTGTTGAGGCTGCTATTAGTTCTTTCGTGTCTGCGGAAACGTGCGGTTGTTTTAAATCTAAATAACGCTATGGCGTAAGCGGTGTAAGCGCGCTTGAAGAATTACCAAAAATTAAAAAAAGTTATTGATTACAAAAAAATAAATAAATAAATTTTTTAAAAATTGTTTCTAAAGTGAAAAAATAAGCAGTAAAATTTATGAAATTTGAGCTAAAATATAGGTTTAAGAAATTAAAAAATTAAGCCTTAATATAGGCTTTAAAAATAAAAAATAAAAAGCCCTAAAATAGGCTTTAAAAATTATGGCAAAATAAAATGTGTCATAAAAATTTTTTTAAAAGGCTTTAATTAAAACTAAAAATTTTAATACCTAAAAAAAGAAACAAAACAAAAAAAAAAAAAAAATATTATCTTAATTTATGAGCGTGCTTTATTTGTGTTTGGCTGTCCTAAAGCCTAAATTTTAGGCTAATGTTTTTGACTGCCATAATTTCACCATTTGAGTAAAAACGCGTGTTTAACGTTTGTGTTCTTGTTGTTTTTTTGTTGCTGCTGTTTTTGCTAAAAAGTTACGGATTGTTGATGTCGCCAATTTGTTTGAAAGCTAAAATAAGAAATTAAAATAAAAAAATCGTTTGTATATTTTGCCATAAACTTTTATGTGCTACTTCAAGTGTTTATGTATGCGAATTAGTACGCATTGCTGGCATAAGTGTGACTGTTATAGTGTATGTGTGGTGATTATTTAAAATATTTTTGTTTATATTATTTTTGCTCTGACATCTTTAAAATTTTGTAATAAAATCTAAGCATACTTTTGGGTTGACGCTGCTATAAACATTAAACCACTGATTATTTCTAGCAAAAATAATCTTTTTTTAAACAAACATTTTTTAAAGCTGTAGAAGGCGAAGAAGAAAAAGTAAATGTTTGTAGTTTAAAATCCTTTTAAAGCTGATTTTATTTTTGTTTATAATTTTCTAAATGTATGCTACATTAAGAACGACAAGAAGTTTAAGCTTCATAATAAATAAAATTTTGGGCTGTTTGTATTTATGTCAAATAGGAACTTTTAAAAAGATATTAAAAGTATAGGTTGTTAAATAATAATAATAATAATAATAATAATAATAATAATAATAATAATAATAGTAATAATAATAATAAATTGTACTAAAACACGAAGCCTAATTTTAGGGGTTTTTGATGCTTGAGGGAATATCTCACTTCTGAGGGTGGGGAGGAGGCTTTTATTACTATATTTTCATTTAAGCCAATTTATTAGTTTTGTTTCTTTTTTGTCCTTACTACTCAGTTCTGAGAGGAAACATTTATTTATTATATTTGAAAAATATGAACAATTCTTTCCCCTATTATATTAAAAATCATAACAAAGATTACTTTAAATATTAAACAAATTTCTTTTTTATATATCACTAGCTATTTCTACCCGGCATTGCCCGGTTGTCTGATATATATTAAAAAGCATGAAAATTAAATATAAATTAAGTTCATGTTATGACTTTTTTCTATCACACTTACATTTCCGATCAGTGGTTATCCTTTAGAATCAAAGCCCAATTCCAGATTTACAGAGCCATTAAATTAAAAGCATTCATTATATTAAAAACTTTCACAATTTGTAGAAATAACTTTCTATGTAACTACATAGTTGCAAAAAAAAATGTACTTCTTTACGTCCATAGGGACTTACATGTTTCAAAAGAATCAAATTATCGTATTTTGATTTGAAAGTACTCAATAGATCATCCTAAATATTAAAAAATTATACTTTGTCCAGTATAACATATGATCCTTAAACTTTGTGTGATCTGTTTTCCTTTCAAGTTTCGCAGTTGAGATGAAAAAAGGCGGTTATATGAAGGGGAATTAGTATCCGCAGAGCTATTGCAGTGAAAGTTTTAAAACTTTGAGGAAATATTTTTTTTATTTCCGTATTAAACTACTTAGCTGCCATAAATTATATTAGATGTCAAGAGAATTATTTTATTGAAAGTTTTCTTCTTTAGAAGTTACATCAATTGGCTTAGTAGTTAAATTAAAAATTAAGCGTATACAATCTGATCTATGAATTATGTCACAATATCTCCAATAAGCCAGCGATAAACTGATTGAAAATATTTTCCTTTAAATATAGTATTTCCAATCCAAATCTTGAGCCCAGTACTTCAAATAGGGAACTTCAAGGATATGAGTTGAAATATGTCGCTAAAGATACACATTTTGTATTCACAATTGGATTTTCCCTAAAAATTTTGAGGTCTTTACAGGAAAACGGTATTAAAGTAAAGTAAATTAAATTAAATTAAAACAAAGTAAAGTAAAGAAAGTGCTATCCCGAAATATAAGAAGACTACTGTTCAAGGTATCTACTATTGGAAATATATCTTTATTAGATCCAAATTAAATCTAAAAAAAGTGAACTGTTGTAAATTGGAAAATTTTGAGTAGTTGGTTTTTATAGTAACTAAATATTATATTTGTCATATATGTTTTGTTATTTTAAATATACTATCATCAGTATTTATTATTTAGAATAATGCCGTGCAAAAAATGTAGATTTTTAGAAAAGCAATTGTCACAATTCCCAAACGTTTTTCGAAAATACAATTAAAATACACTTACAAACGATTTTAAACACATTGCCATTGCTAAAAATGCATTCTGTTTATTAATTCCAACTTTGAAATTTCAGAATCAAATTAAACTACAAATTTTGAACGATCACAGAAAAAAGAAATCGATTTTAATTATGAAATTGCTTATACCAATTAACATTTTGTTTGATTTTACTTCAATCACTAAAATGTTCATTTTAATTAAGTGAAAATAATTGACTTTTTCACAAATTTCAAATAATTTTTTTAAATCAAGTCAAGTATTTTTATGTTTGAAATTTTACTTAAAATTAATCAAAGTATAAAATGAGTTCATCATTAAATTAACTAATTCGAAATTAAAGGCCAAGAAATAAAATACAATAAAAGTTTTAACTAAAAAATTTATTGGGAAAATACATAAATAACATGTATACTGGAAATAAATTAAAAGTGGCTAATCTTTCACAGAAAAAAATAAAATTTCATATTCCATTACTAAATTCTTAAAATCAGTTATATTTTGTACTGAAATAAGATGTAAAAGTTTCTTCTGGGCAACGAAATATTTATGTGCTAAATTTCATGTAAATTGGTCCAACAGTTTTGCCATGAAAGAATAACTAACAAATAAACAAACAGTTTCTTTTATATATTTGTATAGGATTTGCGATTCTTCAAAATTAGTTCCTGAATAATTTAAAAACACTTATGGATTCTTAAATTACATAAAAATCATAACAAATATTTATTTAAATATTAAGCAAATCAGCTATTTTATATATTTTTAATTCTTTAAAATTACATCCTGAATATTAAAAAAAAAAGAACTTGTGAAATTCCCTTAAGTCGCCTATATTCGCCATCAAACTTTGCTTTCTGTTTATTTTCTCTTAAAATATTTTTCTGCTCAAAATAAATTTCCTCTCCTTTTTTTCTGTGATTAATTTTTTAAAATCTTTAGTGTTTGTTAATTTGTCTTACCAGAAAAAAAAGTTTTCTTTAAACTTGTTAAAACATTTGTTAAAAACATTTCATTAAGTAACTGTCTCAACATTGTAACTCTATAGCAGCCTTTAGGTTGCTTTTTTGTAAAACAATACTTAAAGTATACTTTTAGGCAAGCATGTGCCTGTTTGCTAGATATGCTACAAGTTTAGTAAAGTATTGTAAAAGTAATTACTTTCTAAAGGGTTTAAATTGTTTTCAATTTTATAAGAAAACATTGATCATTTATTTATTTAGATTTATCATGAAATTTATAGCAAATTTGAAATGTGATAAAAAAAATTCAATATTTTTGTTCAAAAGTTTTAAAAGTAGTATTTATAAAAAAAAAAAATTATATTCTTGGGATATAAAAGGAATAGAGAAAATGTTTGAATTCTAGTTAAGTGGAAAATATATTGTTATAATGTGTGAATAAATTAGGGGCCCAGATTAGCTTTAGAGGAATCCATCCACTTTTGTCTCAATTACCACAATTTTTTCAATGGGTACCTAAAGAAATATATAGAATGATAAATTAATAATTATAAATACCATTCTTTTAAAACAAGCAAAGCAAAAGATACATTATTGAAGTTTTTATTAAAGTTCATTTTGAAGAATCCTTTTGTATGGATGCTAAGTGAAATAATATACCAATTCTAATTATTTTTTTACAAGATTCAGTTTTGGATAAAATTTAACTTATGTGGATTCAAGCTATATATATGCCTGTACTTTAATTAAAATATTTAAATTTAGCACAAAGACGGACAGGTGGACAGATGGACAGACAGATAGGCATCAAAATAGTCTTCCAAAAAGAAAATTCAATAATTTTAGATTAAATTTAATTAAATTATTTTCAAAATTGCCAAATATATAACGATTAATTTGTTTCAAATTAGCATACAGACTGATGGACAGATGCTGGCTTAGTCTCGAAAAAATCCTTAAATTCCAAAAATATTTTTGTTTACTTACTGGCTCATAGTGAAATAAAATATAAATATTGGTATTACCTTTTCTTTAACTAAGCGATATTTACGGATACTGTTATGAGTACGCAGAATCCTATCAAAGATTCCAATATAGGTGGATTTCTCCATAGCCTTCCACCATACTATAGCTCCATACATAAGTATGGGCTTAATCAACGTGTCGAAGAGCCATTTCGTATTCCTGGGATTTATTCCCCAGGATTTACCGATGGCTTTCCCTACACATACTGAGTTTAAATATTTGTTTACTATAACCCTATATATTTCAAATGGACTGAGTTATGGATAGTTTAGTGGATATGTTTGATACCATTTAGTTACATTTATATTGTAATAATGAAAAATTTGTTGAGTTTTATAAAGATGTATCTAAAAATGAGTTTTCTAATATTTTCTGAAGGCAGTGGGTCATTATGAAAAATTTTTGATTTTAATCCTTAAATTCATTTGTATAAATATAAAGTGTTTCGAATCCATGAAGAATCAGTTTATGTTCATCACTTTGTGCAGGGAGCTCGAAAGTTATAGCGGTTCTAAGTAGAATATATAAAAATTTTTACAAATTAGAAGTTTATGTAAAGTTATCTTATTTTCAATGTTTGATGGTATTAGTGTACCATATTTTTTAGGAATTTCGAGCAAAATTTTAGAATTATTCTTTATGCTAAAATCGCGATTTTTAGATATTTTGCTAAAACTGGATTAACATCTAAATTATTTTTCACATATTATATATTACAGTTTATTTTACAAAGAAATAATATTTAATGTTGCACAGTGGTTCCAAAACGCTTTTTTTTAAATAATCCTGTAACTTATGAAATGTATAAATATTTCAATAAAATTTTAACAGCCACAGATGAGGTGTTTTCATGTCGTTTTGAAGAAGCACATATTACTGGCGTGTCAGGGGGGGGGGGGGGTGTATAAACCTCCCAAGCTGGTCATCTCGGATATGCAATTAAAAAAAAAAAAAAAAAAAAATCGCCAAAAATTCATCATGATCTGATATATATTAGATATATATTAGATAAAACGTCATATTAATCTGAATTTTAAACTTTAAAAAAATTTCATGTTTTTTTTGGGTTTTTTTTTTTCAAAAAAGGTGGTAATATTTGTTTACTTACAAAATTAGTTTTTTGTTCCGGCCCATATAATTTTCCGAAAACAATCTTAAGGTAGATGCGTGTTAAGTCAACCCGAAGGGCTTGTGGAGGCAACGCCCTATCCATACTTTGTTAATTTTCCACAATTCCTTTTTTAATTTGTAAAATTCTTAAATCGCAAAGTTGGGATTAAATAAATATTACGTTACTTAAGTACCTCTATATATTGGGTAAACACATAAAAATTATTTTCTAAAGAGCACCTTTTATTATGCCAGTGTGACCATTTGACTGGAAAAAGTAAATTTTTAAAACACATTTTTTCCAGATTGGGATTTTGGGTATTTTGGTATAAAACAGTAGATGTGTTTTTAATTGCCTGATTTTAAAACAAGTCTATCTATATTCCGTTTCATTTGAATACCTCTACTGGTTTAAATTTTATTTAGGTCTATATATTAACATTATTTCTAAAAAATATACTTAAAATTCAACTTTAAAGTTTTTCAGGTTATGGTTTGAAGAAATTAGTTGGCTTGAAAGCTAACTTAGGTAATTTTTAGCACCTTTCTCATGTATTTTATGAAAAACAGTATAATGTTAATTTCCTCTGTTACCTTTACATTGTAACATGTTTGTATTTTTCATAGAAAAATATGAAAGACTGCCAAAACTTGCAAGGTTATTGTTATTTTTTGGTTCAGATGTAAGCTGTTTGTATAGTTATTTAGTATCCCTGAACTTGCAAAATTGTGGAGAATAACATCTAGTAGAAACAAATTAAATAAGGTCAAATTTATTCAGACCGTGACCTGAAAGACTAAAAAATGTTGATTTTAAGTATATTTTTTAGAAATAATTTTAATAAATAAATAAAATTTAAACCAGTAGAGATCTTCAAACCAAATTTTGATACGATATAGAAAAAATTGCGTTGAAATCAGGGAATTTAAAATACACTCACTCTTTTTTACCAAAATAAGTAAAATCCCAACGCGGAAGGAATGTGTTTTAAAGATTGACTTTTTCCATTCAAATAATCACACTGTCGTTATAAGAGGTGTCCATCAGTAAATAAGTTTTGTGTGTTTACCCAATATATGGAGGTATTTAATTAACATAATTCTTGTTTGATCCTAGCTTTTCTATTTGATAATTTTAAAAACAAGTTAAAAAAAAGTTTGGAAATTTTACCAAGTGTGGATCGGGTTTGTGGGGAGAAAGTTGCCCCAAGTACCTTCGGGTTTACTTAGCACGCATCTCCATTAAGAGTCCTTTTCGAAACATAAAAAAATTATATGAGCATAAAAAACAAATTTTATAATTAAAAAAATATTGCCACCTTTTTTGAAAAAAAAAAAACAAAACTATGAAATTTTTTCAAAGTTCCAACTTCAGATTAATATAACTTTTTACCGAATCTACATATTTATACGATTCTTGGAGAAATATTACTTAGAATTTTGTAAGAAATCAATAGGGCCAATGTTGAGCCCGACGAGTTTAAAAAGATTAAAAAACGGGACTAGAAATGAATGACAAATTTATTTCGATCTAAATATCTCTTAAAATAAAAGAGGTAACTTACACATTTAAGCGTATTTTTTTGTAGAGATTTACAAGGACTATCTATATGTAAATTTTTTTTATCATCTGGAACAAAAATTATTTATTATAAAAGCTCTTTAGTAATGCTTATATTAGGCTTTTTACAATTTTATGAAAAGTTTTTATAATATATGCATTACTGAAATGCATTTATAATACATGATTTGCTCCTTCGGAGAAGCACTATGGTAAGGAAAAGTATCTTTTGCACTCAGTCAATAACTTACGCTATTGCTTTTTTATTTATTTATTTTTTATTTATTTATTTATTAAGTCTATGGACAAAATCCTGACAGACAAAAAATACAAAATTGCTACAAATTATACATTAATTATTTAAGAGTAAAATTTATTAAAAAATTAATTAAATTTACATTAAGAGACATATCAATAACATTATAAAGTTTATTAAAGTTTAAACATAGCATAGATTTGTCGAAAATATTTTATAAATAATGGCTGAAAGCTACGTGAGGGACCTTAAGGTATATTAAAATTTATTCTATTTACAAGAAATTCTGCTTCGTAGCTGCCAGATATAAGTTTGATAACAAAAATTATATTTAAAATAGTTCTTCGACTTTTGAGATTTGGTAATTTCATTTACATTAATCTGGTCTTATATGATGGCAAATTGTATATCAAATCCGGATAAGAATTTCTTAATATAAAAAGTACGAACTGTTTTTGCATAGATTCAATACGGTCAATATGATTGTTATAAAAGGGGTCCCAGACAACAGAACAATATTACAGAATTGGCCTAACTAAAGAAGTATATAGCTGTCTTGTTATACTAACATTATTAAATTCTTTAGTCCATCGTTTAATAAACCCAAGGACTCCTCGAGTTTTATTTGTACACATATTAATGTGTTTATTAAATATAAGTTTTGGATCGAATAGTACGCCAAAATCCAGGAATTTGTAAAAATGATTGATTAAGTGGACTACTTGAGCTTATAAAAATGTTAACGTCGTCTACATACATTAGTAAGTTGGAAAATTTCACAATCGATGGCAGGTCGTTTATAAGAAGAAAATCGGCCCAAAATGATTGCCTTAGGGTACACCAGATTTAACATATATAATTTTAGATAGGGCATCATTAACACGAATGCGTTGTTGTCGACTTGTCAAATATGACTTTATTCACTTTAAGGTTCTGTTTGTAAACTATATCGAACTCTATCGAACGCTTTGTAGTGCATATAGCATCAGTATCTTGTCTTTTCGTGAAACCATAATTTATCAATGTAGTAAGTGGTAATAATTTGGTTGTTGTTGAGTGTCCTTTTCGAAAACCATGTTGGTAGGGAGTAAGTATTGATGAAATTTGATGGTAAAGAGGTTCAGTTAGATATTGCTTAAAGAGTTTCGGGATAGCACTTAACTTAGCTATACCTCTATAATGTTTGACTTGTTTCCTGATTTAAATAATGGCATGTTAAATGACTCTTTCCATATTTTAGAAAAGTATCCAATTTCGATTGAGGCATTGAAAAGTATAGTAAGTGGGAAGGATAAAGCTTGAATACAGTTAATAAAATGCAATTTGGAATTCCATCAGGCCCACAGGATGAAGATGACTTCAGTTTTTTGATGTTGGAAATAATACCAGATAAGTCCACTATATAGGAAATGCAATTGTTTAATATTATTCTTGGAAGATATATGGACGATATATGCAATTAAGTAAGCATACTATTATTGCTTCCAATTATTGAAAATTTTTAGCCGAGTTTTATATATTTATTTGGTTTAACACAAACTTAAAACAAAAATTTTGAAAAAGAGTACAATTACTTTTCAGGTGTATTTCTTAATAATTTCAAATATTAATTTGTGTATCAAAAAAACAATCGATAACACCCAAACATCTAGGTTATTGCTATCTTAGTATGAGAAACAATTTTGAAATTTTGTTGAAAAACTTTTTGTTAAGCCATATGATAAAATATTTACTTGTTAAAATTTTTAGTTATTTTAAAATTTTTCTTTATGCAACACAAATTTAAATTAAAAAAAAAATTAATTGCGAATTCTGTACAATTATTGTGATGGCTAATGACTTAATTAACATTTATGTTATCCGTAATTTTTTTTGCAGACGTTATAATTAGATGGCATAACCTAGAAAAAAATTAATTTTGTAAATTAATTTTTGTAAAATGTCAACAAATTTTTGGTGTTTAAGCGTAATTAAGAATACGTTTGGAAATAATTTAATATTAAGAAAACTTTAACTATACAAATGCCGAGAATTTTAGCAAGATAATATTTGGAGAAAATAATTCATATAATTTACTACAGCAATCTAACTCAAGTTATGTAGAACATAAATTAATAATAACTACAATAATATAAAAAAAATTTCCATTTAATTTGTTACATGTAAATTATTAAGTAATATGCTCTGAATTTAATACAGTAGAAAATACTCTATAAAATTTAAAGTATAAATATTTTTTCAATTGCACTTTTCAAAAAAGTAACAACTTCTTCAGAACCTCTTTGCAAAATATATAATTCTAAGAATAAAAAAATTCTAGCATACTTGTAGGTACTAATAAATTATATAATCTAAAGTTGAACAAAAGTGCATTACTAAGGTAGCAGTACTTTAATAGTATTTTCTTGAAAATAAAAGTTATCAAAAGAAAAATTGTTAGGAGCACTTAATTGAATAGTAAAACAAGTAAAAATAAAAAGTATAGCCTACTTAAAGGTGCTTATTAATAAAAAAATGTCATTTTATTTGTTAGGAGCACTTAATAGACTAGTAAAACAAGTAACAATAAAAAGTATAGCCTACTTAAAGGTGCTTATTAATAACAAAATGTCATTTTAATTTGTCAAACTGTACTAATTTAAAAAAGTTTAAGTTTTAAACTTAATTGAAAGTTTATTAATGACTTTTTAACTTCAATAAAAATTATTCACTTAAAATATGTAAATTTGTTTTTGACACTTATCCTCTTAAAGTGTTGTATACTACAAGGTGTTCATTAATGACTGTCTGTCATGTAATTATTGAAAAGTTGAATACATTTTAAATGTAGGATTTACAAAAATAAATTTTATTTCTTTAAATTAATTTATTATGAATTTCATTCAAACCCCATTTCCAACTAAAAGTGTTGCTTACTTTAAGTTGTTCATCAATTACAATATTTATTTTTTTTATTAAGTTCTTATTGCTCTGATGTGTCCCTTTTAATTTGTCAATCATTTTTAATTACTACACTTAATACAAATAATTACATATTTTCCTTTTTATTGCTATAAAATTTCAAAGCTCTTGAAAGTAATTTAAACAAACAACTACAACTCACTTAATATTAGAACTTTTATTATTAAGTGTCAAAATAACAGGTCAAGTTCTTTTCATTTTCCGTTTCATTTCTGCATTCAAGTGTTTGTTATAACTTTTGAGATTCAAAAGAAAATGGCTGTTTATTAGAAAGTTTGTTGTTTTATTATCTATCACCAAATGTTTATATTATTATTTTTTGTTTTTGTGGGGGAAAATAATGCTGTTTTATGTCTTATAAAGAATTCAAAGTAATTTGAGGTTTTGTGAGAAAAAATTTTATTTGGTTTTTCGTTTTATTTGAAAGGATATTAAGAGGTTAAATAAGACAAATTTAATGAAGGCTTTTAAAAGAGAAATGTTTTTAAATCAAATATTTTGTGACAAAAAATAAAAACTTAAATTTTAATTTGTATTTAATTGAAATTAAAATATTTAAAAACATTTATTAAATTTTAAGTTTTAAATTATTTAATATGTATTTTTCATGTTCCTAAAAGTATGCCATGTTTTATTCCCTTGAGTTGAAGCCTAAATATAGGCAATATATTTTATTAAATTTTAAAATTTTTAGTATTATTCTTAATACAAATATTTTCAGTTTTAATTTTTATGTAATATAATTTATCTTTATAATATGCCACATTTTTGCCATTTTATTTCGAACCCTAAAGTAGGCATAACTACTTTTACCACAAAATGTTTTTAAGACATATGTGTTATATGGCTTTTCATGGTTTAAAGAAATAATTATTTATCATGTTGCTATATAAAAAAATCATAGAACGACAATATCATAAAATAAATATCATAAATAAGAAAAAATTAAAATGAAAAAATCTAAAAAAATTATATGTATTATTTTTAAAGTAAATTGCAAAATGAAAGGTCTTAATATATACCACAAATTTAGCACAATTTTTAAATTTTCTTGAACTTAATAATATAAATTTTTTGTTGCAATAGAATTACGTCCCAAGGAATTATGTGCCAAGCGTCATTAACTACAAATGTTTATATAGATGAACAGAAAGAGGGACATCGTTAAATTGACTTATAAAAATATTTCGAGTCAATTGATATTTATACTGAAATGTCGGAAATATCATCGCAATCACAGTATAAATTCCGTACCAACAGTGATATAGATTGTAAATACCAATTTTCAAAAGTTAAGTATTTAAAAATGTTAATTTCGTTTGGAAAAGAAATGTAAGAATTTATATTATTCATTAAAGTATTCATAACTTTTTACAAAATTAAAGTTTTATCCTAAAATGAGAGTCATTAAAAATAAAAGCCTAATAATAGGCAATATTCCATATTGAAAATTTATCCACAAAAATATGCAATGTATGCAAAACCCTTTAAACTTATCTATTTTAAATAAATTAAAAATTTTCAAATGAAACTAAAATGAATAAATTATTTCTAGCAATATTTTTCTCAAACAACCTTAAGATAATATATCTAATAGTGTCTTCTCTTCTGAAGAAAGATGTTGCCTTGTTACTGTGTAAAATTTACCCTTTTTATGATTACAATAGAATAAAAAATGTGTGACTAAAAATGTAATTGTGTTATTTGTTTAAGTATTTATGAGAACAAAATTTATTGAACGATAACGGATTTTTGGCTAAATTTGTAAATTTTTTTAAAACCAAAAATTTTTGGTGAAATTCTGTATTTTTGGTGATATATAATATTTTTTGAGAATTTTCGGATTTTTGGTGAAATTTTGGGTTATAGGTGAAATTTCGAATTTTTTGTGAAATTTACAATTTTTGGCGAAATTTTAAGTCGTTCGAGAATTTTTGGATTTTTAGCGAAATTTTGAATTTTGGTAAAATTTCGAAATTTTGCTAAAATCTTGGATTTTTGGTGAATTTTGGGTTTCCGCTTATCTCCTGAATTTATTTGTGAAATTTAACATTTTTGGTGAAATTTTAAATTCTTAGTAAATTTTTGGGTTTTTAGTAAAATTTTGAATTTTTGTTCAAATTTCGAAATTTTGGATATTTGGTGAAATTTTGATTTTTCGCTTATATTTCGAATTTTTTGCGAAATTTCAATTTTTTTTTGTGAAATTTTAAGTTTCCGGTGAATTTTTAGATTTTTAGTGAAATTTTGAATTTTGGGTGAAGTTTGGTTTTGGTATTTTTAATTTTTGGTCAAATTTTGGTAAAATTTAAACTTTTGGCAAAATTAAAAATTTTTTTTTTAAATTTTGGATATTTTTGTAAAATTTTGAATTGTTACTGAAATTTTAAGTTTTTGATAATACTTTTGATTTTTAGTGTAATTTTGATTTTTTGGAAAAATTTTGAATTTTTTGTAAAATCTTGAATTTGTGATCATATTACGAATTTTTGGTAAAATATTTGAAGAAATTTTGAATTTTTGGTAAAATTTCGTATTTTTAGTGAAATTTCGAATTTTCTAAATAAAGAATTTTTTGTGAAATTTTGTAGTTTTAGTAAAATTTTGAATTTTCGGCAAAATTTTGACATTTTGGTGAAATTTTTGGTTTTTAATAAAATTTTAAATTGTTGGGAAATTTCGAATTTCTGGTGAAATTTCGGATTTTTAGTAAAATTTCGAAATCTTGGTGAAATTTTGGGGTTTTGAAGAAATTTTGGATTTTTTGTGAAATGTCGAATTTTAAGTGAATTTTCGGATGTTTTAGAGATTTCGTATGTAACATATTTTTATTATTTTTTTTTTAATTTAAGAGCAACACTATTAGAAAATAACATCTGACCAATTTACAGCATTACATTTTTTTTTTTGTTTTAGAAAGGATCACAAAAGGGGAAAAGGGCAAAATAAAGGTAACTCCTTAGCAAGAAGAAAGCACGCATTTAGGGCCACCAGCAAAATTAAAACTAAAATGCAAATACCGTAACCACACTATTTTTATTTTTTTTTTTACAGCAGAAGCAAAAAACATATTGAAAATGCAAAAGGCCGTAAACACAATTTTACTCAATTGCTTTAAAATTAAGCAATTGAATGAAATTTTATAATCATTCAATTAAAACTAAAACTATAAACTATAAAACACTCTTCAAACCAAATTTTTCTTAAAGGGAACAAATTTATGAAGTTTATGAAATTGATGCTACGGCCTTTTGACTTTTGTTAATATTGATGTCATTTTTGAAGATATAAATATGAAATTTTTTATGTAGATATAATTTGGGTCAATACATAATAATCCAGTTAAAAACCAACATTTGTTTTTTTCAGTAGCTACGGTCTTTTGCATTTTAGGTGATGAAAAATTTCTTGATTTTTTTTAATGAAAGTTGTATTTTTATTATTTTAAATTCAATTTTTAGTTTATATTTTTTTTTATTTTCTAACTCGGTCATTTTATACCATTTTCATTTTTTTAATACATAAATTTTTGAGATATTAAAAAAATATAATTTTTATTTGACATCCTAATGAATGTAATGAAAAAGATCTGTAAAGCAGTTTGTCTGAAGATCTTAGAAAATTCCTCAGAAACAATAGACTTTTTTATTTAGAGAAATCAAATCCTCAAACTGTACTATTGTTTAAATTAAAGATTTATAAGAGAAAATTTTTTTATTTTACTTCAATATATTCTGATTAAATTGTCCGATTAATATTAAAATTTTATGAAATCAGAGTTAGAACATAAACTCCAAAATAGGCTTACTTCACTTTGAATGTTTTAGAAAGCCTATAAGTTAGCCGTATATTTTGGTCCTCAAATGTTTTAAATATAACCAGTAAAAACAGTACCTCATTGTATATGTATTACAGAAAAATAACTTCCACAAATACTACCAAAAACATTAGTCGCAAAATTTTACAGACAATTATAAATAAACCAAAATGATTAAATATATTCATAAATAATAAATCCACAAACAAAAGTGGTTCAAAATAGTTGGAAAAATAAAATGAAAACTATTTAATTTTTATTTTTCTAGAGCATATTTTTTTTACTAGATAAGCTGCTTATATGTTATGTTTGTTGTTTGCCAAATGAAAATTCCTAATTCATTGTTTTGTTATTTTTATTACGAGTATACATAAATTACAATGATTTTTTATTGTTATACAAAATAGTTCCCAATATTAATTGATTAAATTCCTATAACTAGTCTTTATATGATAAAAAATATTATAAAAATATGCAGCACTTTTAACTATCGAATATAAGTTAAATAAGCTTTTTAAAATTAAAAAGTGCTTAAAATTTTTTTTAAATGTTATGGATTGGTAAATTGTGAACATTTTTTATTCAACTAACCAACATTCTAGTTTATATATTTTGAAATAAACCTATTAATTATATTGATTTCAAAAGAATCAATATGTCTGTAATTTTGTAAGGATTTTCAAAAATAAATAAATATATTTTGCTGTCTCCTTGGTGATATGCAATATTTTTATATTATAAAAATCCTAAAAGTGGGCAATATAATATTTCTAAAACTTGAAAAGTTACCTGCAGACGTAAGTGATTCAAAAATTGAGATTTTTAAAAAGTCTATGGAAATAATTTTTAATATTTTAAAGGACTTATTTATAATAATAAAAATTCAAAAAGTTTTGTTTAAAAAATTAATGTTCGAAACAGTTACGAAAACCGTTATAAATATGTTAAGATTTATTTTCTATATGATTTGATTATATTGTTCATAAAAATTAAAATTAATTTGAAATTATCGTCGATTCCAATAGTTTACGAACCAAAATATATAAATTTATATATTTTTGAATAAATCAATTAATTAAAGGGTTATCAAAAGTATCAATATGTATTGATTAAAATACATATTTCTACTGCCTTTCCATGATCTATGATATAGCTATAGCTTTTAAGAGAAATGCCTAATAGTAGGCCATATAATATTTTTAAAACTTTAAGAGTTAAAGTCATTTCTAATATTTTAATAATCTAAAAAGTTTTCTTTGAAAAATTAATATTTGAAATATTTACGAATACCCCTAAAAATATGTTTTCTATACTTTTCTAATTTTGTTTCCATGCTTCGAATATATTGCTTAAAGAATTTTTCATCTTAATCCCTTCAATCTGCTTTTAAATTTCTTTTATACATTCTCTTTTAAACAAACATATTCTGGTCTTAAAATTGTATTTCAAAAAGAGTCTGTTGTATATCTTAAGGCGTTAAACTCAAATTGTGTTTTTTGTCTTATGTTTTCTTTTTCCTACAAAAATTTATTTTAAAGTTGTAAAAAAAGAAAGGAGATTGTTGAAACAATATCTTAGCCAGTTTACAGTGATACATTTATCCAAACTAGAATGACAGAAATACGAAAATAAAAGCTTATTAATTGAAGTAATTTTGTACGTATTAAACATATCATATATTATGGATAAAAGACCTGAAATATTGGAAAGTTTCTACAGTGCGAATTATGGTTTTTCAAAGTTGCTACTTTTAAAAATATTTTAATTTTATTTAAATTTTTTTGAAGAAGCATGTTAACTTTAACTGCATATATCTCAGTAAATACTGCAGATATTGATATAATTTTTTTGATATATAATAATAAATGTATCGAAATTATTTTACTCTTGTTACATAGGTCAAAAAAATCTATTTTGAAACTATTTTTTATTTAAAGGAATTGTAATATTAAAAAACAAAATTTAAAAGAATATATTTTTTTTTTGAAAATTCAATTTTTAATGGACTACTATTGGTATATCAAAGAATATCGATAAAATTATATTTGATATTACTGGCTACGAGTTTTTGTGATCTTTTAAAATATTAGCAGTATTATTTTAAGATTTTAAGGTATTACATTAAGATTGCTGTAATTTGATTGTTAAAATAAAGTATTATTTATTTTAATAAATTTTGTAAAAATATGTCTGAAATTCATAAAAATTAATTCGGTGTGGAATGGCAGTCCATTTTAAGTGCGGATATTTATGGCCTTGTCTGCTAACAGAATATAAGATTTCAGTCCAATATCTCCAAATTTTTGTCGTTCTAAAACTACCAAATGTGACACTGTGCAATAGAAGAAAACTTATTAGAGATTTTAGTAGAGAATTTATTAAAGTTACAAAAATTATTAAAATAAGAAAAATACAAATCTCTAAAGTATATAAAATTGTATCTCGCTGAGAAGTTTAAAAAGGTTATTTTCAATCATATCAACATTTATTTTAAGAGATTATATAAAATTTAAAAGAAATCCTTAAAATATACTATGGTTTTTATTTAAAACTATTTATTTGTGCACTTTTTGAAATTTTAGTTTTTATTTTTGGATAAAATTAATGTTAACCTATTTAAATTAATAGGTTAAATTAAATCTAACCTATGCTTAAAGTTTACTATAGTTTTCATATAAGAAATGTTACATAAGTATTTTTCTTTTTTTTTTAATGTTATTTTTGTTTTTTGCTTAAAATCCTTTTTAAACCATAAGCAGGCAACAGTTTGTTTATCTTATTTATTTTCTTCTCTCTTTCTTTATTTAAGAACTATAATTATATTAGAATAACTAACAAAATTTTTTATTATCCCAGATTACAGGCTTTATTTTTTACATTAAATTTTAAAAAATCCTTTAAAACTATGCTTTACTTTTCTTTGTAAACAATTTTCTCTTAAAGCTTAAACTTAGTTTTGAAATTCTAAAAATTATTAAGAATAATAAAACAAGATTTCGTCTGTTAAGCCCTCTACAATTATACTTGGCAATTGTATTTTGCAAAGAAAAATATTTTATTATACAAACATTGTGCGGCCTTAGTTTTGAAAGCATTGTTTAAATATAAAGTATAGTTATTTTCATTTTATATTTATTTATATTTTAGTTTTTCTAGAAAAAAAAAAAGGAAACTTAATTTAAAGTAGTTTGTTTTATAAAACTTTGTTATTTCCCCGAATGCTTTTGGTGTGTTTATATGTATTTATTTTTTTTTTTTTCAAAAAGTCTGCAGACTTCATATATACTTCAGTAGAAAATAAAGTTTTTTTTTGCAATGTTTATGAAACATTGAAAAGAAAATATTATAATAAATGGTTTTAGTGGAAGTAACTGTATGGAATTTTAAATGAATTGACCGGAGTTTAAAAATTTTTATGGCTGCCTTTAAATTGGCTTTAAAAGTAATATAACCATCCCTAAAAATATGTATAGTATTTAAAAAATTTCTTATAAAATTTAAAGGAAATTTGAAGGCTTCAGAAATATTCCAGATTTTTTTTTAAATTTATAAAAAATTTTTAAAACTCCTCAAAAACTTAAATTAGTCTTTCGGATTATCCTTTTTTAAATTTCAAACAATCTCCTTAATGTTCGCTATATTTTATTATTTTATAAGTGTCTTTATGTATGTTGTAAAAATAAAATGAAAAAGCATTTTCCTGCTCTCCAAATATCTTTGGGCATTTTATTTTTTGAATTATTTACAGCATACTTTTATGCATATATTTTTAATTTAAATATTTTTTTGACTATAGTTTAACATTTTATAAAGCATACCTACAAGGTTATTCCGACAGTTTGGTATTTGTTCACAAAAATGTGGAAGAGTTTTCTACATATTTGGCTAAATAAAAATTTAGTAGCTTGAGGTTAAGTATTGTTTTAATTTTTTAAACTGATATTATCTGTTTTATAAAACCAAATATTTTATGCAGTGCATTTCTGTGATTAATTAAGAATATGCGTTTTAAAGCCATAAGATATGCAGCATATTTGTTGTATAAAATGCAAAGATAGAAAATAAATGGTAATAATAAATATATTTTTTTATAATGTGAGCAGGAAAACATGTGGCACAATTCAGGGCTATTAAGCGGGAATTTTTGTTAAAATATGCTAAGGTAAATTACCTTTTTGGTGGTTATAATTTTGTTTAAAATTTAACTTAAATTGAACATTTTTTAATGTCTCTTATTTAGCTTTTGTGGAGAATATCAAATGTAATTTTATATTAAAGTTTTTACTCATATTTAAGGGGAAGATATCCAAACTTATACTAAAAAGATATTAATTATTTTCCTTAAAAAATCCTTTCATCTAAGTTTATTTTAAAAATTCTTTTAATTTAAAAATTTTCCCATTGATATCATTTTTTATCCTTTTAACTTTAGCAAAAAGTTGTTGCATACCTTAAAGCTGCTAAATTTAAATGTTTCTTTTTCTTTTGCTTTTATGTTACTTTTTCATATTTAAATTTTTTTGCTAGCAAAAATAAACAAAAAATTCCTTTTTTTTTTGCTTAATTTTTGAGCTGTATCACTCCTTTTATCTGCTGCGAACAAAAACATATATTACTTAAGTTTTCAAGTAGAGCATTGAGTTGAAAAAACGTTATGGAATTTTTGTTTTTACTTTAGGGTATTAAAAGTAAAATTGTATTTTTTTAAATCGGTATTGATTAGTTTATTTTGCAAATTGTTTTCAAAACTCCAGAGATTTAAAGAGAAATTTAAATATTTAAGGATGAATGCTAAAAAATAAAATATTTAAAAAATAAATTTTGTTTAGAAATTAGTATTTATGAAATTATTTATTGAAAATTTCTAATTAAATTTCAATCTTTTTATTCAATTCGAAATACTGAATTGCATAAAAACATTTAGAATTTAAATGTGGCATATTTTTAGGCTGCTGTTTTAGGCTCTTAAAATTTATTATTATTATTTTTTTTATAAAGAAGTTATGTATGTCTTGATTCCTTATAGCTTAAATAACACCATTTTCAAAACAAGGTCGCTTGAAACGTTATGAGTAAAACTTAGGTAATTTAAAATTCCGTACGCGATAAAAAAAAGAACTAAAAGGCGGATTTCTTTACAGTGTAATTATTTGAAATAGCTTAAAGAAGAAATAAAATTTTAGACATTTTTAAAAATTGTTTTGTTTCCTATGATACATTTCAACAAAAATTTTAAATTTTTTAATACAAAAGAAAAAAAAATCACAGATGAACATTCAAAAATTTAAAATCAAAATAAAAAAAAATTTAAATTAAAAAAAAAAAATAATAATAATAAAATAAAAAAAATTTACCACAACTTTTCAAGTTTAACTGCAATTTGTACATTTTTTCTATAAAAGTGCAATAACTTTAGTACACATTTTTTTATAAACTTAAAAATTTGCCAAGAACTGTAGAATTTATTCGATTTTATTTGGAATAATTTAATAAAACTTTCTACAAATTTCTCATTTTTGCCACATGGACCTAAATAAAATTTAAACGAGTAAAGGAATTTGAATGAAATTTTGTCACAGTATAGATAAACTTATCCTAAAATCGCAACACTTTTTTGTACCAAAATACCCAAAATTTTAGTCCTGGGAAAACTTGTTTCAAAAATAGACTTTTTTTATTTATTTTCTTGATCTCGGCTTTGACTTCTGAGAATTAAAAAAAAAGAAAAAAAATTTAAAAATTTTTTTCAAAATTTACAAAGTTTGGATAGGATTGGGGGGACCACCAAGTTTTAAAAACTTGAAAAAACGAATGCCAAAATTAGGGTAAAACTTACTAATATCTCCTAAACTAAAACAGATAGCCCACAAATATTAGCATATTTTTTTTGGAAATATTTACAGGGACTAGCTTTATATGTAAATTTTTTACATTCAAATCATAAGTAAATTTTTATTAATTTTCTAATAAATTACATACTTGCTAGGCTCCTGTGCTCCTCCAAATCAACTCAAAAACTTCTATGCTGTTATCGTATACAATTTTATTTTGATATCTCAAACGGTTCATAAATTACAGAATTATTTCCGAGAAAAAGGGTTTTAAGATCACTGTACATCACTATAGTGAGAAGGGTATTACGCTTTTGAGCTGATATTTATAACATTTAAAAATATTGGTTCAAGACCTATCTTCAAATATACCAAACGGTTTTGAATCACTTCCTGAGTCTGTTTAACGAGGCCCGTCCGTCCGTCCATCTGTGCGTCTGTTAGCCCATCTGTTTATATAAACCATATAATCAAACTGCAATTTTATGAGAAAAAATTCATGAATACCAAAAAATTAAAATATAATAATAATATACGTTATTATTATTATATTTTAATTTTTTTTTTTACTTTATAATATTATAAAATAACGAAAACTATCATAATTTTAAAGTTAAAAAATGCATATTTTTATAAGAAAACACAAGAATTTGACTATTTTTATATGCATATTCTTTGCATATTATTCCATTTTTTACGTGCTTTTTCAAACGAATATTCGAAGTTTCGAAGTTTCGTGCATATTTAAACTTGCCCTGATGACAATGATTATCAGTGTTGTTATTGTTTTGTATATGCATTCGCTTTGATTGTATATACAGAATATGTAAATATACATATGTATGCTTTTAAGTTGTTGTTGCGTTTTCTTTGTTTAAGCAAGTGTTGACTGTAGAAAAAATGTAGTATAAATGTGAAAATATTAAAGCATACTATTTCTTTTTAGTTGTTGGTAAATTGGTAAAGGGTATAAAGGATTCGGCACAGCCAAATATAGAGCTCTAATTTGTTTCTTATAAATCCGTTATTTCTTTCCTTTAAGTATAATAAAAACAAAATTTTTTAAAGCCTATTTTTAGGATTTAAACAGAATAATTTTGTTTAAAATATCTATAGCTAATATTACTGAACATACTATAATTACTTTATCTGTACCTTTATCCCACAAAATTTATTGCAAGTTTAAATTCAAATTTATTTAAAACAGATAACACTTTTTACACCAAGTAAAAAATAACTACATAGCATACTTTAAGGGGTGTTAAACAGTTCTTTTCAATTTTTTTTCTTATTAAAAATTACTTTCTAGTTTTCTTTTTCTACACATTTTCTCACTTTCAACTTTCATTTTTTTATACTTATAAATGAAAAAAAAAATTAAAAAATATTTTATCGTTGTGCCACAAATTCAGTATTGCAGTTGTTTGTCATCTATAAATAATGTTTAGGCAACATTAAGGACTTTAAAAAGACTTGTAAAACTAAACCAGGTTAAGCCTTTTCAATACGCCCACCCTATTATACAAACATAGACCCATATTCCTTTACTTTTCATTTCTTTCTGTACTTTTTTTTCTATCCTTACATTACTGTGAACCAACACAATTGTACTATAAAAGCTGGCTAGAAACTATAAAACTAAAATAAAGTTTACACAAAAACTTGAAGGAATAAGTATTAAATAAAAACTAAAGGAAAAAAAAAAATAATAAAATTACAGCAAAAACAAATAGAATTGAATACCAAAACAAATCATCATATTTTACAAAAAAAAAAAAATATGCCAAAGAATTATCAGAGAATGACAAAACTAAAAGCAGAAAAAAAGTGTAACACAAATATTGTAGAAACAAGTAAGAGTGCTATATTCGACTGTGTCGAATATTACATACCCTTCACGTGTGTGTTGGGATGAGTTATATAAACACTAAAAACTTTAAATAATTAAATAATTTACATTTTCATATAAAATTGAAATAGAATCAAGATTTTATAAATCCTTATATCCTTATCAATATTATAAAAATGAGTTGTAAGTTTGTTTGTTTATTTATTTATTTGTGTCTAAACGGTTGAAACGATTTTTACCAAATTTGACACGTATATACATTGCCAAACGTGGTTAGTTATAGGCTTGCTTAGATCTCGATTGGAAGTCACACCCAAATTTTACGCCTAGTTAAAAAAAAAATCTATTTTTTTAATTTTACAAGTTTTAAATGAAGTTATTTACATAAATGGCGCACAGATAGTGCTTGCACTGTAGAATTTTATAGGCTATGTTTGATATTATACGCCCACTTTTTCAAAGCTCTCAAACGAATGAACCGATTAGCTTAAAATTGGAGTGGGAGACGTAGTACCCTCCATATAAAGCAAATATTCATTGTGACATATCTAAGAATATGCCTTAACCGTGAGAGCCCTCAAATTTCATGCGAGCCTTTATCCTATCACATCGCATTGATGAAATGAAAATAGTACGGATAGGTCCAGGGGGAGAGGTAGCCTCTATATAAGGAAAATATAAACTTTTCCATCTGAAGAAGTAATACAGTGAGTCTTAAAAAAAATTAAAAGTAATTTTCATATCATTGTATGGGAGTAATAGCTCCCATATAAAGTAAATATTAGCTATCACATCAAATAAGACAGCGAAGCGCATCGGAAAAACAAATTTAATACTTTGGAACTTTACAAAACTTGGCACATATTTAAGGAAGATATAATAACTTCGGTGCAAAACAAATACTGTATAAATGTAAGACAATATTAAATTAAAAAAGGGTATGGCGGATAATTTATGGACCGATTGGATTGATTTCAAAAAACCGAAATTGCGAATTGCGATAGATTTGTGCAAGAATGAGGCCTATAGCTTATATAGGAGCTTCAAAAATTCTAATAACGCGTTTTGGCCTATAACTCGCTTAATACTGGAACTTATTTCATTTTTTCAACACAAAAATTCTTAAAAAAAATCAGATTTTTCTGTGAAAGAACGAAGTCTGTAGCTTACATAGGTGCTTCAAAAAGTTGAAAAACCCAGTACACCTTAGTTTATTATTGTTGTTGTTGTTTTTCAGTATACAACAATCAGCAACGATAAGGGAAGCAGGCATTACTTGAATAAAAAAACGGATTTGCCAACAAATCGGTTGTTTATGAATCGATTTGTTTGATTCAAAAAACCGAAATTCAAGAAAACAAGTCCGTAGCTTATTTAGGATTTGGATATCGGTCAAAAATGCATTTTGCCCGATATCTCTGTAACTACTAGACCAACTGAGTTCATTTCTTCAGCGGAAAAATTTAGAAAAAATTTTCCAATTTGGTTTTGCAAAGACGAAGAGCCTAACTTATATAGAGACTCCAGAAAATCGAAAACCGCTATTTTTGAATAGATAGAGTTCTGGAAATAGAAGAGTTCTGGAAAAAATTTCCTATCTTCTGATATAAATATATATATATATATATTTCCTATTTGCTGATATATATATATATATATATATATATATACATATATATATATATATACACATATACATATACATATTTTGTTATCGAGTTATCGAGAGGCTTCACAAACGCCATTTAAACCATTTTTAGAAACTCCCACAAACCGGTTTTTTAAACATATCTCTGCCATTTATGAACTGACCTTGCTGACTTTCAATACCATAATTCTCGAAAGGATTGATATATATATATATTATATTTGGCAGGACGGACAGACGGACATCGTCCTATCGATATTATTTCTTATAAGAATTCAGAAAATATAAACTTTTTTGCTCTCCGATAAAAAAAATGTGGAAATTGCAAACAAAATGACAAACTTACACCTATGGTGAAGGGTATAAAAAAAAGAACTTGGTCAGTATAATTTTTTAAGTAACCACAACAAAAATGTGCACTGAACTGTATAGTAACGCGTATAAATGGTTGAGTGAAAGGTAGACTTTTTTTCTTGTTTTCAGCATATAAATATAATATGCTGCATTTTGTGTACTGTGGCAAGTTTTTATTTGCCACATATTTGTTTAACTCTGCACTTTTACCTTCTCTTTCTGTTGTTACCTTTAGAAAGTGCAAAAAATGGGTTTATTATTAGCAAATAAGTAAGTAGTAAATTTACTTTACCTTTCAAGGTTTTTCTAGTTCAAAAACTTTTTACTTTTCTGCTGTATTTATTTAAGATTTTTTTGTTTCTCTGCTGCTTTGTTTAAAATATCTGAACAATTGTCAGGGGATAGTTTTGTATTCATATGAATGTTTATATATGTGGGTTAGTGTTTCATTACACTTAACAATGGTTGAAACGTTGGTGGAGGGTAAAAGTTTTTTTTTTTTTTTTTTTTTTTTTTTTTTGTTACTAATTAAGACTGAAATCTTGAAAAGAATTTTTTTTTAAAGCAAAAGTCATAAATATTTTATTATATTAAAAGAAATAGAGATTTTTTGTAACTGTCGAAATATGTAGAGTAAAAGGGCGACGGACCATGAATCATAGGGGCAAACGAATTATTATGCAAACGAAGTCATAATTTTTTCTATATCATTATCGATGATATTTTAAATTTACGTATGGCGGGTTCAATCGTCAGACTGTACAATTAGATATTATAGAGTTCATAAAATAATAAGCATTCATCATTTCCGCAAGATATTTGCAAAATGTATTCTGTTTCCAGTTACGGAGAGCAAGACGGGCAGATTGAGAAACTTTGTTAAAATCAAATCAGAAAATGATTCTGAGGTTATGACTATTTTTGCTATATTCTATACATATCTGAATAAGTGATATATAATTATGGGAAAATTAAATTTTCAAT
Organism: Protocalliphora azurea; assembly: GCA_932274085.1. Classification (NCBI taxonomy): domain Eukaryota; kingdom Metazoa; phylum Arthropoda; class Insecta; order Diptera; family Calliphoridae; genus Protocalliphora; species Protocalliphora azurea. The sequence continues at coordinate 27,542,561 of OW026520.1, forward strand.
GTAAATTTAAAATTAATATTTATCAAATTACTTTTTACATAAAAATTGGACGTGACAAGTATTATTCTCACCAATTTTTCTTAAAAATTTAGAAGGTTATGTATATATATATATATATATATATATATATATATATATATATATATATATATATATATATATATATATATATATATATATATATATATATATATATATATATACATATATATATATATATAAAGAAAAGAGCTTAGAAATTTTTAAAAAAGAAGTTTTGATTTCTTAGGGAGTTGCACCCTATATCCTTCATTGTTCGAATATGGTCAAACTTTTAATCAAATTTCAAGTACATCAGGCGAGAAAGCAAAATAATGCAAAATTTTTTAAATACCAAAAATAGTTCTTATAATCACACATATATACAAATTTATGTATATACGGTACTGTACAGAACAAAAGCAACAAAATTAGGGTAAACTTAAGAATTGTTATATATATATATATATATATATATATATATATATATATATATTTCCAAAGACAAGAGTTTAGAAATGTTTAAAAAAGAAATTTTTGATTTCTTTGGGAGTTGCACCCTACATCCTTCATTGTTCGAATATGGTCAAACTTTTAATCAAATTTCAAGTACATTGGGCGAGAAACCTAAGTCATGCAAAATTTTTTAAATATTAACAACAGTTTTTATAATCACGTATACATAAAAATTTATGTATATACAGTACTGTACAGAACAAAAGCAACAAAATTAGGGTAAACTTAAGAATTGTTATATATATATATATATATATATATATATATTTCCAAAGACAAGAGTTTAGAAATGTTTAAAAAAGAAATTTTTGATTTCTTTGGGAGTTGCACCCTACATCCTTCATTGTTCGAATATGGTCAAACTTTTAATCAAATTTCAAGTACATTGGGCGAGAAACCTAAGTCATGCAAAATTTTTTAAATATTAACAACAGTTTTTATAATCACGTATACATAAAAATTTATGTATATACAGTACTGTACAGAACAAAAGCAACAAAATTAGGGTAAACTTAAGAATTGTTTTATTTTTTACAATATTTAGTTTACAACAAAAATAGTTTTAGCACAAACTTTAAAAAACGGAAATAAAACACTATAATCTTCATATAAGAGTGTGCACAACATTAGCAATATATTGATATATTGTTTAATTTTGTTCTATATTTTATATTTGCTCTAAAATTAAACAGTTTTGCTAATTGATGTTTCCAGAATAGTTTCCATTTAAATTTGTTGACTATACAGAAAAAAAAAAAAATAAAAATAAAAATAAATATGTAATTCAATTACGAAATTGCTTATATTAATTTTTTCTTTGATCTTGCCCCAATAACCAAAATTATAATATTAATTAGCTAAAATAATTGACTTTGGCTCAAATTTCAATTAATATTTTTGATCAAATTTATTAGAATTATGATTGAATATTTGCTAAAATCAACTAAAATTTGTGCTAATTAAATTCTATAATTAATAAAATCTTTCCTTCAACAGAAACGCAGAGATTGTAATTAATTATATATTTAATTATTAAAAATATCTAAATAATACAATAGAAATAAAATTAGACGAAAAGATATGAAAACATCAATTTGGAGTTTGGATTGGGAAAAACGAAACACTAAGACGGAACAACATACGTCTCAGCGTTACATATATCCTATTGACCGATAATCATAAATAAATCTGATTTTTATAAGTTCCAATACAGAACTTGAAAATTTGAAAAATGTTAATAAATTTTTCTTACTAAAAATTTTAAATTAATATTTTATGAGAAATTTACTGAAAACTTAGTAAAAAAAAAATATAAACAAAATTTAATTTTAAATTAAAAAAAAAAATGGAAATAAAATTTTGTTTTGAAAAAATCAATTCATTAGAATATTTCACAACATAAATAAAAATGAAAAGAAATCCAATATAACTGAACTTGCGACTGAAAAGCAAATCACTGTAAGACGGTTTTTAATAGATAAAATGGTTGACCTTCTATTGTGTTTTATTCTGAAAAAAAATGCAATAAAGTAAATCGGTCACATATTAATTTTTAATAGTGTTGCCTTTAAATTTAAAAAATATGTGGCATGGTTTACTCTAAAATTAAATAGAGAGTGAATATGCTGTACTAAATTAACAGCAAACTTAAACACTTTTAGATGGAACAATTTATTTTTAATATTTAATGCTATATAATTAATCCTTCACCAGATTATAAAAATTTCAAAATCCAAAATTTCATCAAAAATTCGAAAATTTAGCAGAAATTTATAATTTCACAAAACATATGAATATTTACCAAAAATTAGAAATTTTACCAAAATCAAAAGTTTAAATAAAAATAAAAAATTTTCCCAAAAGTTGCCACCAAAAAATCCAAATTTTTCCAAAAATTTAAAATTTCACTAAAATACAAATTTCGCCAAAAATGCGAAATTTCACAAAAATCTTATCAAAATTCCCAAAATTCACCAAAAAATACGAATTTCACAAAAAAATGCGAATTTTCGAAAAATTTTAATTTTTACAAAAAATCCAACATCTCATCAAAAATCCGAAATTTCTCCAAAAATCTAAAATTTCACCAAAAATCCGAAATTTTGGCAAAAATTCCAAATTTTATAAAAAATCCGAAATTTTGCCAAAAATCTCACTAAAATTAAAATTTCGCCAACGATTCGAAATTTCACAAAAAATCCAAAATCTCATCAAAAATTCGAAATTTCTTCAAAAATCCGAAATTTCACCAAAAATCCGACATTTCGGCAAAAAGTCCAAATTTTATAAAAAATCCGAAAATAAGAAATCACTAAAATTTAAAATTTTACCAAAAATTCGAAATTTTGGCAAAAATTCGAACTTTCACTAAATATTCCAAATTTTACAAAAAATCAAAATTTTTTGAAATTTTACTAAAATACAAATTTCACCAAAAATTACATATTTCAAAAAAAAAAAAAAAAAAAATGCAAAATTTTGGCAAAAATTCTAAATTTCATCAAAAACTCAAAAATTCTCCCACAATACAAAATGTTACCAAAAATCCAAAATTTCTCCAAAAATCCGAAATTTCACCAAAGATCCAAAATGTCACCAAAAATTCGAAATATCACAAAAAACCGAAAATCTCATAAAAAATCCGAAATTTTTCCAAAAATCCAAAATTTTACCAAAAATTTCCAATTTTTCCAAAAATCCAAAATTTTACAAAAATTTCAAATTTTAGAAGAAAATGCGAGATTTTGCTAAAAATTCGAAATTTCACAACAAATCCAAAATCTCATCAAAATCCAAAATTTCTCTAATAATACAATATTTCACCAAAAACCCGAAATTTCGGCAAAACTGCGAAACTTCACCAAAAATTCCAAATTTTACAAAAAATTCGAAATTTCACTAAAATACAAATTTCACAAAAAAAAACTGCGAATTTTCGGCAAAATTTCCCTAATACAATATTTCACCAAAAACCCGAAATTTCGGCAAAACTGCGAAATTTCACCAAAAATTCCAAATTTAAAAAAAAAAACGAAATTTTGCCAAAAATTCAATATTTCACATATAAATTGCTTGCTAAAAATATAAAATTGTAAAATTAAAAAAAAAAAAAAAAAAAAACACAAAAAAGAATTATATGCAGCCAATGACAATGTTTTATAATATTTTACAATATAAATAAGACTATTTAAAATCTATTAATTGATTTTACGACGTTACCATTTCACGACATAGTTTTCATGAATCTGTATTCATATGAATATTCCATATTTAGTTAATTTATTTAGAAAAATATATAAAAACTAAAATATGTTTTCTTATTAAAATTTCCTTTTGGCAGCACAAAATTTAAGTTTAGTTTTTAGTAAATATTTTCAAATATTTATCTTCTTTTGGGTCTAAAATTTTTAGTAAAAAAATCATTTCTCATAAATTTTAAATTTTCATTTTTCAAATTATAATTTCTCATAAATTTTAAATTTTCATTTCTGTGGTAATAAAATTTTCTGTGCTAAGAAAGTTTTCCCTACAAGTAAAATAATAATAATACGTGATTCGAATTCGAATTGCTTAGAAGAAAAATTTTATTGCTGCAATTATCATATTCGTATTGCGGAAGTTTCCCCTATTGGGAAAGATTGCAATAAGAAATACGCCTGGAAGAAAAATAGGAAATATTGCTAGATAATCATCTACGAGAGAAAATGAAGATATCATCAGATAATCTTCTAGAAGGTGTAATAAATATATAGAAAAATTATCAGTAAATAAATCTTGAAATAATATAATAAAGAAATCTTGTAAAGCAAACATGCACATAAATCTTAACATCATAAAGCACGAAAACTGAAACGCTCACATAAATTGTAATTTTTTTCTTTGCTAAAAGACAAACAAATTTCTTTAGTTTTTTCTATTCATTTTTGAACAATTTTTCGACAACTGAAAAATTTTTGACTGAAAAATAAAAGTATTGCATTAATTTCTTCCAGATGGTCTCAATGAGATATTATTAATTTATTGCGGAGGTGATAATTACCTTACTGAAGAAGGGACGATATTTTGAGGATAAAAATATTAAAAAAGGAAATTAAAATTTTATGTATTTTTTACTGCTTATTGCCTAATTTTCTTTAGACTGATAAAAATACAATATTAGAAAAATATTGCTTTGATAATTTTCGTCCAAATAATAAAAAGAATATACGGCGTAAATTTCTTCCAGGAAGATATCTCTCAAATTTTTATGGAGGTATTATTAAAATTATTTTTATTTTTATTAAATAAACTAAAAGGAATTTGAAATATTTTATATTTATAAAATATTTTCAGTTTAACATAAGCGACAGTTGAATAAATTTTCATACATATTTGAAATTTCTTTTCTTTTAAAAACCAAGACTACATTGCTGTATATAAAAAATAGATACTACATAATTTTCAACTGTGAAATGAATTTTTTTATAAACATAGTAGAAAACAAATAAGAACTATATACTTGGTCAAGCCCGACCATATGATATCCTACACTATATGGTGTGGGCGATAACTGTACTGAGCGTAAAAAGAAGCATGGTGTAATTTATATTTCTACAAAACATACGTATGTGTGTATATTGACATTACATTGATACATTTATATGGGATTTAAGCACTTTAGGATAATTCCCGGAAGTGGGTCTTATATGGAAAGTATGGTAAAATATGGTCTTATTTCCGAAGAACATTTGTATGGGGACTAGGTGAAATCATAGACAGAATTTAACCAATTTTAATATTCTTTTTCCTCGTGACAAAATATTTATTTGTTCCAAATTTCATTTAGATATCTTTTAAATTGCGACCTGTACTCTGTGCACAAATTTACATGGACAGCCAGCCAGACAGACGTACGAACGGTCATCGACTTAGAAAGTGATTTTGAGTGGAACGGTATACTTTAAGGATGATGTACGATAAGTTTTTCTGTGCGTTACAAACATCAGAACAAATGCATAATACCCCAACTACCTATATTTCGCTATCTTCGGCTGTACCGAATTTTTTATTCCTTGCCGATAAATAATAAAATTTACGCCTCAAAGTATGCTTTCATATTTTCGCATTTATACTTACAAAAATAATATACTTTTTTTTCCAAACTACAAAAGTGTAAATACAAAATAAAACTAAAAAAACAACAAAACTGATAGCTTCTGTTAATCACTAAATTTATACGCATATGTTTGTATGCAGATACATGCCCCTACAAGAAATAATAACACTGAGTCATTGCAGTGACTTTTTATACATGTTTGAGTGTGTATATTTCAGTTTTCCAGACTTTTCCTATAACAGATATGATATATTCAAAAAATCTAAATTTTAGAAAAATACAACAGATTTGTACAAAAGCTAATTCTGCAGCCTATACAGAAGCTTTACAAAGTAAAAAAGATTGCGATTTGACCGATATCTCAGTTACTAATCACCCGATTTTTTCATTTCCAAATATTCCAAAAAAAGATTCCGAATTTTCTATGCAAAAACCAAGAAGCTAGCTTATATAGGGGCTTAGAAAAGTCGGTAACAAATACGTTTTTAGAGGCCTTTTCGGTCCACCAATGGACCGATTTTGTTGATTGTTACTAGTGTCATTCTAAGGAATATTCGCTATAACTTGATTCATAAAAAATATATATCCGATAACTGGGGCTTTCTAAAAAGTAGCTTCAACATACAGACGGATAGACGGATATCGTTATATCGAATTCCCTATCAATAACGACCCAGAAAATATATACTTTTTGGGGTATTAGATGAATAATTTGGAAATTACAAAAGGAATGACAAACTTATATATACTTTTTACACCTGTGGTGGTGAGTATAAAAAGACATATATAATGACTACAAGTTGATTTTTCTGAAAGTTTATAACCCCCTCTACAGCTCCCGCATACATTTAAGAGATGCAAATTTATTAACAAAAAATTTAGATATCTTCACTATCTTCAAAGTATATATTCTTAGTCCATAGAAAATTCTCAGTCAATTTGGTGATGTTCGTATATTTGTCCGTCTGTAAGAAACATGCCCTAAGCTGTTCGTTATTGAAAATCAGCTAAATTGATCCAAAAAAAAGTTATTGCACTGGGCTGGTTAGCATTCTCTATTTTCCTGCTTATTTTTTTAAGTTTACCTCCTTACCTTATTTACTTGACCTTATAAAACTTTAAGCATTTATTTTATATATTTTGCTTTTAACCAATAGTTTTGCAGTCGCTTAAGCAGAACAGTACCTATAAACACTTGCTTAAAGTTCAAGGCTGATATTAATGATATTTATTTGCTTTCTAACTGTAGTATACTTTTAGGTGTAGTTTAATATGTGTTTAGTTTGTGATTTTCAGCACAGATAAATGAATGTGTAAACTTTACTTTTTTTTAATTACATAATTTTCGAAACAAACACTAAACACTTACACGGGCAGAAATATTTTTATTTACTCAGTATTTTTTTATAAATAAACGCATGAGTGTTTTTTTAAGGCTGTGGGGAAACAGAGGTGGAAAAAGTAAACATTAATGTATGAAGCCTTAAAATATGCAACAGCTTGCTGTGCTTAATTTTGCAAAAGTTTTTATTTTTTATCTTTTAGTGAACTATAGTATGTATATACAAAAGCGTTTAAATGTAAATGAGTGGATTCTGGGAAATGCAAAAAGAGGTAAAGTAAGGAAAAATTATAAGTCCGTTTACTTTTTATCTTGTAGTTTTTTTTTATACCCTACACCACAGGTGTAAGGGGTTTATATAATTCCGTTCGACTGTCTGTCGGTTGAAATAGTGCTTATGAAGGCGATCAACAATCCATAACGATCCATAATCCTTTCTAGAATTTTACTATTGAATTTAAGTAAAATTTGGTAAAAAAGAAAATGGAGGAGATGTCTCAAAGAACCGATTTTTTTTAGTGGTTTTCGAAGCCTCTATGTAAGCTAGAGTTCGTTCTTCACAGAAAATTCGTAACCATTTTTCTGAATTTGTATGCAAAAAAAAAATGAAAAGTCGGCACATAAATATTCAAGATAGCGCCACAAATTTTTTTCTGAAATTTCAGTTTTTCGAATGGATCATATATATATATACATATATATTTAATTTTTTTTTTTGATATTATAGCTCAACATGTTTTTAGTTTGGAAAAAATTTGGATAATTTTTTAAAGTATAAATGTCAAAATAATAGTGCATAATTTAGGGCATTATTTTTATTATTTGTTGGTAACGTGGTGAAGGGTATAAAAAATGCGACACAGTCAAATATTGCGCTCTAACTTACTTATTCTATCTTTAACTCTCGCCAGTTTGAACAGAAAAGTGGCAGCTAAGAGTATTTGCACGTTTTAATTATGCTAATGTAAAATTGTGTTTGTCTTTACGAAACACAAACAAAGTCTCTAGCTCATATACTTTAAGATAATATATATATATATATATATATATATCTATGTTTATGTGTGTTTTTTATTCTATGGGTCCTATATATATATATATATATATATATATATATATATATATATATATATATAAGTGTTTTATTTTAAGCCTTAAATATATACCTTTACTTTACAAAGTTTCTTGGTTTTTTTTTCTTGTATAGATTTATGGCAGTTTTATGCTGCTTTCTTTTTTGTTGTTGAGACTCCATGCTAAACACCTAAATGTATGCTTAGCATAAATAACAGCTGAAAAGGGTTTTTTTTCAAATTGCTATTACTTTTAATTAAGTGTGTCTTTAACTATAAGCAAAGATAGAGAAAAAGGTTACAAACTACATTTAGGTCAAGTTTACTTTTACATACACACACAGCTTGCTTTTGGTATTTGTTAAGCTAAGTTCATTTGTATGTTTACATATTTTAACTTGGCATATATTAAGGCGTTATTAATTAAAACTAATGTTTGTAGGCCTGCATTAAAATTTGATATTATACATGTTTTTTGGAGGAAAACGCTAAGAAAATCGCTTGTTCTTGTTAGTCGTTAAAGTAATTAAAACATTTTGGGGCAACCTAAACTGAAAGTAATGGAATATTAAACATATTTTTTGCAAAAAATTAATTGTATTTCTAGGCGCAAAAGTAGTTAAGCAATTTGAAGTAGTGTTAGTTCGTTTGGAAAAGGAGGTAATTAGTTTTAATTATAACAACAAATATGTATTTTTTTTAGGGGAAAGTAGGGTTTAAAAATTTGTAGATAATTAGAGAAAGTAGACAAGTTGAAATATAAACAAAATTTAAATCCATGTTTACTTAAATGTTTAAATCTTTAGGGAAAATTATCTGGTAATCTTTGAAAAACAAAAATTATATTTTAAAAATTATGTTTAAAAGCAGGCATTTCAAAAAACTTGCGAAATTTAAATTAATTGGTCGAATAGATTAATTATCTACATTTTCTATTGGTTCGGAAATTTTCACTTTTATTCTATTTTTATATTCACCATCAAAAAAAAAAAAATAATAATAAAATAATTTTTATTATTTTGCTTAATCTAAAATGTTGAATATCTTTTAAATTTTAGAAACCGGGATTTATTTTAGTTATTATTTCACAAAATCTGCGATTCAATAAGTTTACTTAAACTAATATTTTTCTTGGTTTTATAATATTTAATCATTGTCAGCAAATAAAAAAAACTCCTTAAATCCATTATATTTTTTAAATTCCCAAATACGGGATTTATTCTATGCATTTGTTCACAAAATCTAATTTGAAAAATTATTTCACACAAAATATTATTTATCTGTAGTTTTCTCTTTTTGTATTTTTCAACAATTTCGTACAACAAAATATTTCTATTTATGTTTTTTCCTTTAAAATTATTAAAATGTTCAATTTAATTACAATAGAAAGTTTAAGGTATTTTTTTTTATCTCTTATCTTTTGTTAACAAAAGAAATGTTAAAATTTTCCAAAATTTATCTTAAGGAAATTTTAAATTATTAAAATTTTTTATTTTAATTACAATAAAGTTCTACTATTCTACTATTCAAAAAATCTTGGAAATTTTTCAAATATTGTTTTTCTATACATAGTTTATTTGTATTTAATAAAATCCCACAAAATTACTAAAAATTAAAAAAATTGTGGAAATTTTGAAAAATTTCTCTTGAGGAAATTTTTCTATTGACATTCTTCCATTTAAAATTAAATGTTGAAGGTTTAATTTCCAATTTTTTGTGAAAATTCTACTATTCGAAACAAAAAAAAAAAAAAAAAAATGACAAATTCAAAAATTTTCTTTAAAGAAAATTTTCTTGACCACAAAATCTAATTAAGAAACTATTTTATGTAAAATATTATTTTTCTGTATTTTTTATTTGTATTTAATAAAGTTCCTTAATTTGAAAAAAAAAAAAAATGAAAACGAAATATCTGAGAATTGTCCAAAATCTCCCTTAAAGAAAATTTTCTATTTACATTCTATCTTTCCTTTACAATTATTAAAATTTAAAAGCTTCAGTTTAATATTTAATAAAATTTTTAATATTTTACTTTAAGGCCACTATCCCCAACAAATTAAAAAAAATTCTGGAAATTATTCAAAATTTCCCTTAAAGGAAATTTTTTTATTTCCATTCTTCCGTTTAAAATTACTTAAACGTTCATTTTAATTACAATAAATAGTTGCAGATATATCCTTTAATTTATTATTAAAATTCCACCATTCTCAACAACTAAAAATAAAAGTCCTGAAGATTTTCTTCTGTATAAATTCATTAAAATGTTTGCTTTTATTAAATACAACCAATAAGTAGTTAAAGATTGAATTTCTTATTATTATTATTATTATTATTATTATTTTTTTTTTTTTTGTTAAAATTTCACTATTTCCAATAAAACTTAGAAATCCTAGAAGTTATGCAAAAATTTCCCTTAAAGGAAATTTGTTTTTTTATTGACATTCCTCCATTTAAAATTACTAAAATGTTTCCTTAAAATAAAAATTTTCGTTTTAATTTTTTATTTTTTTTTTTAAATCCCACTATTTCTATAAACGTTCCAAAATTTCCCTTAAAGAAAATTATTTTTACTTATATTTTTTTCCATAAATTATAAAAATTTTCACTTAAATTAAAAAGTTTTTTGGTTTAATTTTTTTATTTCTTTCCATTATTCCCAACAAATTTTTAAAAATTCCCAAATTATACTTTTGTTTGCATTTAATGTTTAAATCTGGGATTTTTTTTGAAATTATAAGGAAAAACTTATTTTTAATAAAAATTCCACAAATTTCTGAAATTTCCAAATTTTTTATTTGTCAAATAATTCCGAGATTTTGTTGAATTCATCAAAAGATACTATAATTTTAAATATTTTTACATTTTACATTTTTTGCATTAAAATTATTGAATTTTCATCATCAAGAAAAAGATTTTATTTCGAGTTTGTTCTTTTTATTAAAATGCTAAAATTCCCCGTATTTTTTTAAATACCCTAATTCAGAATTTTCAAATTTTGTCTTTTATAAATTTCAATATAAAATATTTAGTTTTGCTAATAAAGTAATTTTAAAATTAATACATTCATAAATGTCTTAATTCCCATACATTTTTGCAAAATACATATTCGCTGAAATCCCGCAATTCCCAAATATTAAAAAAAATCTTTAACTGCGATTTTTATATTTGATTTTCAAAATAGCAATTTTTTAAACAATTTCAATTAGGAATGTTTATTTATTTGTTTTTATGTCCTAATTTATGCGTATAAACGTTTAATGATAATTCCTAAAAAAAATATTAAAATTTCCAAATCTGGGATTTTTATTTTTGAGTAATTTTTTCAATAATTTTGGTATAAACTATTTAATATTGTTAATAAAATAATGTTTAAATTAATCAATTCACCTAATCCTAAAATCCCGTAATTTTTTAAAAAATACCCACATATGGAATTTTTCAAATTTGGGGTGTTGATTTTGAAAATTTTCTGTCACTAAATAACATGTTTTTAAGTTAATTTTTTTTTTTGTATTACTTAAAGTCCCATAATTCTTTTAATTTTAATAGTATTTCACCAAACTTGGATTTTATAACTGGTTTACCAATATGTTATATTTCAAATAATTTCAATCAAGAATATTTGTTTATTGTTGTTTTTATTATTTTTTTTTGAGTCCTAAATAAAGAGTAATTGTGTTTAAAAACAATTCCTAAAAAATTTTAAAAACTTTCAAATCTAGTATTTTTACTTTTCATTAATTCCTAAACATTTTTGGAAAATACTTAAATCCGAGATTTTTAAAATTTAGACATTTCACTTTAAAAATCAATTTTTTACGTTTAAATAAAGTGTTTTGAAGTAAAATTTCTTATATTCATTGAAATGCCATAATTCCCAAATATTGAAAAAAATCCCATTTTTGCGATTTTTATATTTGATTTCCAAAATAGCAGTTTTTTAAACAATTTCCATTAGGAAAGTTTATTTATTTGTTTTTATGTCCTAATTTATGTGTTTAAACGTTTAATGACAATTCCTAAAAATTTATATTTTGAGTCCTTTTTTTATAATTTTAAAATAAACTATTTAATATTGCTAATAAAATAATTTTTAAATTAATTAATTCTTATATTCCTTAAATCCCGTTATTTTTTTAAAAAATATCCATATATGGAATTTTTGAAATTTCGAGCGCTAATTTTGAAAATTAAATTTTCTATCACTAAATAATGTAAATAATAATTTAACTTAAATTACTTATATTGGTTCAAATTCCACAATTCTTATAATTTTAATAGTATTTTATCAAACTGGGATTTTGGATGTTTATTTATTTGTTTCTGAGTCTTAAATACAGAGTAATTGCGTTTAATAAAAATTCCCAATAAATTTTTAAAAAATTCCAATTTTGAAATTTATAAATTTCAATATAAAATATTTAATTTTCACATATTTCTTAAATCAACACTTTTTTTTAAATACTCCAATATAAGATTTTTCAAAAGTGTATTGCTTAGGTTAAAAATTAAGTGATTTTGTATAAAATATAGAACTTTTCATAAATTAGTTCGTTTCAGCTGAAAGTTCATAATTTCTAAAATGATTGAAAAAATTCCGGTATTTCCAGAATTTTTTTATTTTGCAGCCAAATTTATAATTTTTCAAATAATTTCGATTAAGAGTGTTAAGTATAGCTAATAAAATATTTGTAAGAATAATTCGGGTTTATATATCTACTTCAGCAGAATTTTTTTTTTAATATTATAGCAATTTTAAATATTTAATAGCAAAATGTGTGTAATGCCTCTAAAAGTACTCTAAGAATATTATCTACAGCTCCCTAAAGTATGCTTTAGATTTTTGTTTAAAGTTAAACCCAAACAATTTTATATTTCACTTGATCATTTTCATTTTAATTTTGCATAAAAATTATACAAAAATAATTTAATTATAATTTAACTAAATAATATTTAAATTATTTTTCTCCTTTTGATTTCTGTTCCAGCCCGCCATTTATTAGAAATATAGTACTTATCTAAATTCCTAAACATAAATAGGAAAACAAAAAATATAAAATTTTGAAGAATTGTATTAAAATACTAAGAAAGTTATAAAAATAACACAGAAAAAATAAGAGGAAAAAAGGCAATAAAATAATCATAACAAATTATCATGAGAAATTCATTAATTACAGCTGTTTTTCAGCATCAACAATAAACTGCAATAAATTATAAAAAGGTCTTTAGAAAATAAAGAAAAAAAAAATAATAATAACGAATAAAACAATAAATCTCTAAAAGGCTAGAAAAAAAGCCCATAATAGTACCAACACCTAATAAAATATTAAACTTAAAACAAATTAAACACAAACAAATTTAAGTGAAAAAAAAAAAAAAACAAAAACTAACCTAAAAGTAGGCCATTTGATTTGAAATAGAAATTAAAATAAAACATAACTATCAAATTATTAAAATATTTTTGTAATTTGAACAGGAAATTTCCACTTGATTTAAAAAAGAAAAAAAACCTAAAAGCAAACTTTTTCATTTTGATGACTCTGAACAAGCCTAAAAATATGCTTTATTAATAAAATAATAAACCCTTAACATTTGTTATTTTGTTTGGTTTTAAACTACAGGTGTATGAGTAAATAAAAACATGAGTGAAGACTGAAAAACCAATAACCACAAGGCCATAAATGAAAATTTTTATTTAAAATCCTTTAAAAAACTTTTCTTAAACAAAAAGTGAAGGAGAAATTTCAACAAAGAGAAAATCATAAAAATATTTACCAACAATTTTATATTTGTTTATAGTTCGTTTTTACATACATTCATTTGGATTTTCTGTAATTTACACAAGTTAACATAGTAAATTGTGTTGTATGCTATTAGTTTGGTGAAAACCATAGGTATACTTTTGCTAAAAAAAACAAAGGAGAAAAAAGTGAAAATTAACAAGTAGAAACAAGTAGAAAGAGGTAAACAAAACTTAAAAAAAGGAAAAAAGTTTTTGTTGCTGCAGCATTTTTTTTTTCAAATTCTACAGAGGAAGTGGGCAGATTACTAAAACATCGGACGGTTTCTACAGTAGTTTAAGGTAAGTTTTATTCTTATAGTTAAGAATAGTGTAATAATATTTGTTGTTAATTACAATATACAGAATATTTGCAGTCTAAAAGTAGGCTACAGATTTTTGTTGTTATTTTCATTTTCTCTAAATACACAGAACTGCTTTAAAAGTATGCTAAAGTTTTCTTTCTGTTGTTAGAGGAATTAAAAAAAGGAGAAATATTTTAAGTTAAATTTAAAGAATTTTTAATTTAAAAATGAGAGATTTTTAGTTTAAAAATGAGAAATGATTTATTGATTTTTTAAGTTGTAAATCAGTTCCAAATCAATTCGAAACCAGTTACTGTGCCGTTCTACTTCAGCTTAAAATTAGTTCTAAATAAATTTGAAATCAGCTCTAATTTACTTTTAGTTTAGTTCTAATTCTGTTCTAGTTTAGTTCTAATTTAGTTCTAGTTCAGTTCCAGTTCAGTTGTAGTTCAATTAAATTCAGTTCTGAATCAGTTCTAATTCAATTCTAGTTCAGTTCTAGTTCAGTTTTAAACCAGTTCTAGTTCTGTTTTAAACCAGTTTTAAATCAATTGGAAATCAGTTCAAAATTAGTTCTAGTTCTGTTCTAGTTAAGTTTTAGTTCAGTTCTATTTCAGTTTTAGTTTAATTCTACCTCAGTTTTAATTCAGTTTTACATCAGTTATAATTCAGTTCCAAATCAATTCTTTTTCAGTTAAACTTTGGTTCTATTTTAGTTTTAGTTTAGTTCTAGTTTAGTTCTAGTTCAGTTTTACATCAGTTCTAGTTCAGTTCTAAATTAATTCCAAATTAATTCCTGATAAGTTCTAGTTTAGTTCTAATTTTGCTATAATTTTGTTCTTTTTAGGTCCAGTTAAACGCTTTACCACTACTAATTCAGTGCTAAATCAGTTCTAAATAAATTCAAAATAAACTCGAAATCAGTTCTAGTTCAGTACTATTTTAGTTCCAGTTGTATTCTAGTTCAGTTCTAAATTAGTTCTAGTTCTGTTCTAAAACAGCTCTAAATCAATTGGAAATCAGTTCCAAATCGGTTCCATTTCAGTTCTAGTTCAGTTTTAGTTCCATTCTAGTGACGCTCCAGTTCAGTTCCAGCTCACTTGTAGTTCAGTTCCAGCTCACTTGTAGTTCAGTTCCAGTTCAGTACAAAATCATTTCTATTTCAGTTCTAATTCAGTTTTAGTTTCATTGTAGTTCATTTCTAGTTAAGTTCTAGCTAAGTTCCAGTTCAGTTTTAGTTCAATTTAATTCAGTTCTGAACCAGTTCTAGTTCAATTCTGGTTTAGTTGTAGTTCAGTTCTAATTAAGTTCTTGTTCAGTTTTAGTTCAGTTCTGGCTCAGTTCTAGTTCAGTTCTAGTTCAATACAAAATGAGTTCTACTTTAGTTAGAAATAAACTTCAAATAAGTTTTAATTTGGTTCGATTTCAGTTTTAGTTCAGTTCTAGTTTAGTTCTACTTCGGTTTTAGTTCAGTTTCAGCTCAATTCGATATCAGTTCTTAGTCAGTTCTAGTTCAGTTGTAGATCACTTCTAATTCAATAATAGTTCAATTCTAGTTGAGTTTTTGTTCAGTTCTAGTTTTGCTCTAGTTAAGTATAAATCAACTTCAGTTTAGCTAGAAATCTATTTGAAATCATTACTGGTTTAAATCTAGTTCAATATAATTCAGTTCTATTATAGTTTTTGTCCAGTTTTAGCTCACTTTTAGCTCAATTCGATATCAGTTTTTGGTCGGTTCTAGTTCAGTACTATTAAAGTTAAAAATCAGTTGCAAATTAGTACTAAATCAGTACTAGTTCAGTTCTACTTCATTTCCATTTCCGTTCAAATTCAGTTTTAGTTAAGTTTTAATTCAATTCTTGTTCAGCTCTACTTCTAATTGAGTTTTGGACTTTTGTACTCCTGTTTTAGATTCCGATATATTAAGTCCTGTAATAAAAATAAAAGAACATATACTTAAATTTAAGAATTTATAGCAGATATAGAAAAACATCTTCAACACAAAAATACATGATAAAGAAAACCATCAACAAAAACCACGGAAATAAATGGCGAAAACAACATAAAAAGATCATGAAGGACGTAAAAAGTTTTTTTTATTTGTTTTGGGTCTACATTCTAAGTTAAGGACAATAAACGAAAATTATTGTACATAGATAAACAACAAAAGCGAGGCAAAATACACAGACATAAACTGCATGTTGCGTGTTTTTTTTTATTTCTAGCATTAGACTTGTTAACAATTTTTGTTTTTGTAAGGGTGGAATTTTGAAGGAGGGGAAATTTTTATGTTTAAGCCAAAAATTGTTTGACTTTTTGTTTTATATTGTTGCTGGTGTTTAGTGTGGTGGTTTTACTTTTTGTTTAGTTGGAAGATTATTTTTAATGTTTAATCATATTGTAGCAGTTTTTCTTTTAAGTTTTGTTCTCTATTTAATTTTCTTTCAGTTTTTTTCTTCCTTTCTTTGCTGGTCTTACAAAGCAGACAATTCTAGGAGATGCCCAAAAATTGATAAGAATTAACAATATATTGTAGGTTTATTACTTTAGCTGTTTATGTCTTGTTCGTTTTCTCTTGCTCTCTTTATTTTATCTTCTTGGAGTTCTTTTTATTTTTTGGCACTTTTATAGCTTATTTGTTTTATAATTGCTTGCATACTTTTAGGCATTTAAGAGAAATTAGTATTTCTTTTCAGAAATTCATCTCAACTTTTATATATATTTTAGCACTTTGTTAAAGCTACAAAACATTTCTCTACTGCTAAAATAAGGATTTGGTCTATATCTATGTGGGAGGAGGGAGAAGTTATTGTAATTTATTTATTTATTTTTTTTCTTAAGAAAAACTTAAAATAGTTGAAATTCTTTTGTACGAATGTTTAAGTGTTTTAATAGAAAAACTTTTTTCTAACACACTAAATTATGCTTAAAGGAATTTTATGTTTTCTAATGTAGGAGTGGCAAAGATAATTTCTTGAAAATAACAAAAGTAATGAGCCAATCATAAATTTATCGAGAAAAATATTTAAACTATTAAGATAGCAAATTGTCCATTTAAAAGCTCGAAAATTATAACAGAGACTATTTTCTTTTTCTTTGAATATTAAATTTTTTTTACTTTTAATATTAAACTGTTACGTAACTTTCTTAAAATTCACAAATAAATCCCTTAAGTAATGTACAAATTCTTCATTAACCCTTCTACTACTTCTTTCTATATCAAGCCTAAATACAAAAATTTTTCAAATTCATTTCCCTTCATTAAGTCTTCTGAAATGTAAGAATTCATAAACAAAATTATTAAGTACTGCCTACCTTAAGGAAGTTAATAAACTTACTTAAGAACAATATTCAAACAATGTCAAACAATTAGAAAATTCTTGGAAATCAAAAATGTTCTTAAACAAAAATATTTTAATAAATTAATTATTCAAACTCAGTTTCATACACACATACAAATACTCCCACATATTTAATCTGCAAACATTGTTGCCTAAATGAATTATAATAATGTTTTGAAAGTATATTTAATTTCCGAAATTGTTTATAATCTTTTGAATAAAATGGAGTATTTTGTCAGAAGGTTTTTACATAATTTTATATATTATAAACCACAAAATGAAATAAAATATTTTGTATTTTATAAATATGCCTTATGATCATGTTCGATGTGTGTAGGTGAGGTAGTGTTCAAGTGTGGGTGAAATTATTTATGTGAAAGTGTTAGTATTTTAGGTTTTAGGTGCTGTAGGTTTAATGAAATATATAATTTTATTACATTTTTGTTGTATGAGTTTGTTATACGTAAATATATGAAATCTTTATATATGTAAATAATTGGTTAAAATGAATTTTGAAATAAATATTTATTTTTGCTTTGAGAAAGGGACGGAGATATTATGGTAAGTTCCGTAAAGAGAAAAATAAAGAATTGATTTTTTGATTAAAGATGGTACATAGCTGGTTTTGGAATGGGACTGGAATTGGACAAGAACTAATATTGAGCTGAACTAGAACTGATCTTGTACTGAACTAGAACTAAATAAGAACTGAACAAGAACTGATTTTGAATTAAATTGGAAGTGAATAAGAACTGAAAAAGAACTTAACTGAAACTGAATACAGAGATAGAATTGAACTAGAACTGCTTTCGAATGGATTTAAACTGTTTTAGAACTGATTAAAACTTAACTAGAACTGAACCAGAATTAAAGTAGAACTGAACTAGAATTGAACTAGAACTGAACAAGAAGTGATATAGAACTGAACAAGAAGTGATATAGAACTGAAGTAGAACTGATATAGAACTGAACTATAATTGAACTGGTATTGAACTAGAACTGAACTAAAATTGAACCAGAACTTAACGAAAACTGAACTAGAACTGAACTCGAACTGAACTCGAACTGATGTAGAACTGAACTAGAATCGAAGTAGAACTGAACTATAACTGAACTATTGATAAACCAGAACTGAACTAAAATTAATCTAGAACTTAACTAAAACAGAACTAGAACTGAACTAGAATTGAACTAGAACTGAAGAAGAAGTGGTATAGAACTGAACCAAAAATGATATAGAACTGAACTAAAACTGAACTCGAACTGATATAGAACTGAACTAGAACTGATATAGAACCGAACTGAAACTGACATAGAACTACACTGAAACTGAACTAGAACTGATATAGATCAGAACTAGAACTAATATGGAATTGAGCTAAAACTGAACTCCATCTCATATAGAATCGAACTAGAACTAAACTAAAATTGAACTACGACTGTATACCAGAATTGAACTGGAGTTAATATAGAACTGAACTAAAACTTAACTTAAGCAGAACTAAACTAGAAATGAACTGGAACTGAACTAGAATTGATATAGAACTGAACTACAGCTACATTAGAACTGATTTCGAACTGAATTAGAACTAAACTAGAACTTAACTAAAACTTAACTATAACTGATATAGAACTGAACTAAAACTTTACTAGAACTTATTTCGAATTGAACTAGAACTGAATTAGAAATAAATTAAAGTTTAACTAGAATTAAACTAGAATCGAAACAGACTCGAACCAGAACTAAACTAGAACTGAAGCAGATAGAAGTGGTTAATAATCTAGTTTAATTTTAGATGAACTTTTTATTTTAATTAATGAAATGTGATTGTAAAATGTAAATGAAATTTCTTATACATAAATATAAATGTTTTGCATTTGAATTTAAAGTTGCCTTATTTCTGCAAAAAATTTTGTTAAAGATAAAAATAAATAAAAATCTATAGCATACTGCAAGGCATGCTCACTACTTAAATAAAGCAAACTATTATACATATTTACAATAATAAATTACAAGTCATGACCGCAAACAAAACAAATACAAAATAAACTTTTCAACTAAAAACTCAATAAATGAGGAAAAAAATGTTTCATTTTAAAAAACTACAAGAAAAGAAAATGACTGCAATATGGCGTTAAAATATATGTACATAATATTTTAAATTTGTAAAGAAAATCTTATGCCATATATTGATTTTAATAAATTCTATACCGAAAGCCTATTTTAGGGCGTTTACAAAATTGTCTAAAGCAGTAATATTTTATGTAATAAATCAAATTTTGTAAGAATTTTTTAGGGTCTGTATTTTGTTTGGTGTATGTTTGAGTGTTAAATTTTAATCAAGCGTTTTTAAGTTTTTGTTTAAACAGCAAGTGCGAAGCACGTTTCTATATTTTTCTTCATGGTAACGTTTGTGAGCGAAATTGTTTTGTGTGTATGAAATACGTAATAAGTATTTTACAAACATACTGCAGGGGGCTTCGGGGCTATTGAATTTTTATGTAAACCTAAGTTAATCATATTTAGTTGAAACCAACACTTAAAATAGAAATTTGGTGTTAGAAATCATGTGAGTAAAGCAAACACAAAAAATACTCTCAGCCTCTATTCCTATTGCCTTTGCTAAATATAACATAAATTCTCAACGGAAACATGTTTTTTTGCGCCTAAAAACGTGCTAGGAATTTTTAACAAATATTTCGCAAAAAATATTATATTTTTGGTATTTTACCCTCCTAAAAATGGACTAAACAATCACAAGTGTTAAAATAACATTGATTTTTTATTTATTTTTTTTTTTTGATTTGTACTAAATCAATATTTAATATGTTGATATTTTAACTATTTATTGTTTAGTTAAAAAGTTTATTTGTTGCTATTTGTATAGTATACTTATAGGTTGTTATAATTCTTGTTTTTTCGCAAGAAAAGTATCAATTTCAAATTTTGCAGTTACAAATGTTTTGGTAATTTTCATTACATGACTCAAAAGTTTTGGTGTTTTTCATATTTGTCCTAAGGGAAGTCATACTTTGTTTTAACATGAAAAACTTTTGCCTTTTGTTTTTTTTTTATTATTATTTGGGTGTTGATTTGCAAAAACACAAAATTTAAACGGTTTTTTAAATGTTATCCCTGAGGGTATGCTACACTTAAATAATAACTATGTAATTTAAATCCAGTTAGCTATAAATGGCAGGGAGAGTGCTAAGAATTTATGAAAAGTAATGGCTTGTTTTAAAGAAAAAATATTAGTGGCTATTTTTAGAAAACCTTTTAGACGGACCAAAGTAGAAACATAAAAAAAAAACATTTACACAAAATAAGTTCAAAAGCGTTTTAAAAACCAAAATAATTTCAAAGAATTTTTTTAAGAAAAAGAAAATTATATGGAATCGTTATTCTTAAATAACCTTTATATTTATTGATAGACTATATTATAAGCTACTTATAAAAGGCTGAAGTGCTCAACTACTACAAATATTTTCTTCGTCGAATTTTATAACGCAATAAAATATAACATCAAATCAAAAGCTTTTTTGCAATCGTTAACAAAATTACTAATAATATTTTTCTTTTAATTTTTTTTCTTTGGAAATTGCTACACCTAATAAACTTTAGAACTTCGGTGCCCCTAGTGAAATTCGATGTAGGAAATTTCTGTAGAACATTTTAAACCATTAAAACTAAGTTTAAAACGACTTTCATGTCACTTCTTAAAAGCGGACTAAAAATTACCCTTTAAATGCTTCAACTATTTACGAAAAAATAATTGAGGTTTGAACTATATTTATATTATTATTTTTTTTATTTATTATTATTTTTTTTTTTTTGATTTATCTAAGACTACTTTGGTGTAAAAAAGGAAAAGTTAAAAGGTCATAAAACAATAATTCTGCCTACCAGCGAAAAAATCCTTTGTAGGGTTTACTACACTCAAATGCTGTCAATTGCAAAAGGAATGATTCCGCTCCCACGTGATGAACCTTAATTTGTCGCATAGTGTAATTTATTTCATGGTCTTATAGCGGGGATGGAAAATGGCTTATTTCATTTTGTACCAACTATACAAATAAGATGTAATTTTTCGACCATGAGGGTACCAATTTTGTAAACATTTTTTTTTATTACATATATACACTGGTGCATATTCCTATAAACAGCATATCAATTTTTTTAATCAACTTAACAAAAATAGGGCTAAGAAATAATTAAGGTGTTACAATATATTTTTTCAATTTTTTATTGACTTCACTTAAAAAATTCATAACAAAAAACTTAAAATGTACATTAAATTCTTTTTCATTGTAATTTTAGTAGTCTAATGCCATTTTTTATGGCATTTTCCTATATACGCACTTGAACCAATTTAACATTATTAATAATGTGTTGATGAACCTTTGTTTTGGAAAACTTCAAAAATTTGGCCTCGCATTGATTTGACTAATTTTTTAAGAAAATCAATAAGTCCGAGACTTTTCGAACTTCCCTCGAAGTTATATGATATGCAACACTATTCTCATCAAGTACCACCTGTTAATAGACTACTGTCAAATTTTGAGCAAGTGTCGTCATTTACTTTGCGTAAAAAATAGGATTTTTCGATATCCTTAAAATAGGCATTTGTTTGGTCAATAATTTCATCGTTGGAGCTGAATCTCTTTCAACCTAGCCATTTCTTTAGGCTTGGAAATAGGAAGTAATTACTAGGGGCTAAATCCGGAGAATATGGAGGATGAGGTACCAATTCGTAGCCCAATTCATAGAGTTTTGCCATTGAGACTGTACACGTATGCACCCGTGCATTATCTTGATGAAAAATAACTCTTTTCTGGGCCATTTGGGGTCGTTTTCTTTTTAAATCCTCATTAAATCTGTCTAATAAGTTGGCATCATATTCGCCGTTTATTGTTTTTCCCTTTTGAAGGTAATCGATGTGGATTATCCCGCGTGCATCCCAAAAAACTATTGCCATCACCTTATTGGCCGACAAACTTATCTTGGCCTTCTTCGAAGCAGGTTCACCCGGAGAAACCCATTGTATGGACTGCTGCTTGGTCTCTGGAGTACAGTGTTTCATCCACAGTTACAAAACGCCTCAAAAACTCATTAGGATTGCGGTTAAACAACCGCAACCGGCACTCGTTTCGATTTTGCCTCATATGTTCCTCTCGGCATTTTTTTTCCAAAAAAGACAGTTTCGTCGGCATTAAAAACCTGATATGCTCCTTTGGCAATTATTTTTTTGAGTTTTAGTGGAAATTCTTTGGCAGCTTTCTGATCTCCAGAAGCAATCTAGCCCTTGATTCTTATGTTATGAAACGCATGCCTTTGGAGAAATCCTGTCAACCATCCTGTGATTGCAGAAAATAAGTAGCTCTTCTCAGGAGTTGATTGTGTAGAGGTAGACACTTGTTCATCGTTTATCATTTTATAAAACCTTAATGCTTGCTCTTTGATATTGTTTTCGTCTACGGGAAACCGTTTTTGTGCATTGTTCTCAAGAAATATTATGAGTGCTTTTTCCAATTTTTCTTTAGTAGCATCTCTAGTATATGATGAAGATTTAACAGATAGTTTCGTTCCAAAAATCACCGATTGCCTAATTGAAATTTCATTCTTTTTTTATAGTTCTTACTGTGGCTTCGTTTAAACCGAACACTTTGTGTGTGAATTAAACTCGATACAGTAGTAGTAGAAATATTATGTTTTGGTAGAGAGCTTTCGCTAACAAATGCGAAATAGACAATATTCTTACTATATTTCTCGTGATGTCTGGAAAAGCTCAATAAGTCCATTTTTCTTCAGTGATACTTTAGATCAGAAATAGTAAGTTTTTAAGTCTTTTTCCTATGTCTCGTCTAGTGTTCTATATTCAGTATCATTCATTTCATTAAAGAACGCCCACATGTTTTTCTTAGGTCCTCGGATTTCATAAATATTCGGCATACACATACCCTAAGGAGTCATTTGAATATCTAATTTTAGGAAATATTTCAAGAGATTTGTTCATACAAAAGTATATATATATATATATATATATTCATATTTAACAATTTTTGTGATTAATATTAGCCTACAGAAAACCACAAATATGCAATTGCATGTTTTCTTCCTGGACGTTAAATAAAAACATCGATAAATTATCTATCCGTTTCAGAATAAAACAAGGCATTTTAGCATTGATTTATAAGTGCATATTTTTGCATATTTTACCCTTGACTGCATATTATTGCATTTAAGGATTTACAGTGAATATTTATAGCATATTTTTTATTTTTAGAGCATATTTAAAAACTGTTAGAGCACATTTTGAGGATAATATTTTTATACATCATTGGATGTTTTTCAATTTTGATTTTATAAAAAAAAAAAAACAAATAAGAGACCAGATTTATTTAGCATGTAAAATTAACTTTAATGCATACCGCTTTATTGTGGAGAAGCTTGACTTGTAGCAACAAGATTAAAGATCATATTTAAGCTAGTTTTATTTGATCTTCATTAAAGCTATTTTTTAAATATAATATAGAGAATATATTAGCTTTTAAACTTGGCCGAATAGCATCAGTTATTGTTGTAAAAACAACATATTTTATTTATTTTTTATCGAAATAATAATTTCTGCACAAATAATAATGTCTAGTATTATATGGATAAGCAAACGGAAGATCAATAAAGCTTCTATTTGATATAATAATAAAATGGGGAATCAAATTTAGACACAGTTGATAAATTTCAGTTTTGCGTTATTTTATAACATTAAAATATTAATAAAACACTTTGTTTTAATTAAAAACGTAATTTTTTTTAAAAGCTATAAACATTTTTATTTTTTTTAAGTGCATATTTTCGAGTTCTTGAAGCATATTTTTCGTTTTTTTAGTACATATTTAATGCGCAGAAAACCTTTTTTAGAGCATATTTGTGGTTTTCCAGGTTATCACATTTTTTAATTTGTTATTTGTGTTGTAATACCTTCTTGTCTCAGAATAATTACTAAATTAACGTGCAATAAAAATATTTGCTTTTAATATTAAGCCAAAATATTTAAAATCAAATGGGTAGAAAATTATTAAAAAGAAACATGGAAAAATTGCATGCTTTTTGTGAGTGCATCTTCAAAAAAAGCGTTATTTTTTGATATTTACAATATTTATCATGATCGACTTTACTGTGGTATTTAAATCAATAAAATCCGATGCATAATTAAAGAGTTATGAACTCTTTAAGTTGCAGATTAACCAAAACCAATAAAATTTGAAAAAAACAAAAAAATGAAAAAATTATTTTTTTTTTAAATCTGTTGCACTTTTTTCTAAAAAAAAAAAAAAAAATATATATAAAATAGTAGATTATGTTATCCTAAAACAATTAATATAGAAATTTGTAGTAAATGTATTAAATTTTAATATACTAAAAGAAAATTAAAATTGAAAGGGTAAAAATTTATCAAACATGCATTTGAGAATTGTATTGCATTGAGAGTGCGTTTTTAAATAAACTCGGGTGCACCGATGGCCTAGTTGGTAGTGAGCTAGTCTGTCAGTCTGGGGGTTGTGGGTTCGATTCCCACCAGAGACTTTGGTCTGTTTCACTACAACGAGCTAAGGTCTTCGTTACTCCACTCGGTTAGAATTAGAATATAATTTGTAATTGTATTGTAATTATAAAATATATAAATAAATAAACTTTTTACCTATGAGTTATCGCCTTTAAAGAGGTTTTAATTGGCTTCTATTACGTAAAGAGACTTAAATGTTTAAAGTTAAATACTTTCTCATTTTTTTCTTTAACTTTCATAAAAATTTAAATCGTAAATAAAGTCGCTAATATTTTGAATTTCATTATAGTTTATTTTACCAGCAATTTTTAAAAAATTACAAAATTGTTTGTACACTTTTCTAGGAATTTTTAAATTCCAGTCAATATTATTTGCTGAAAAATATACTACAAAAAATTTCATCAATTTAAATTTTATTTTTTGAAATATTTATTGTAATACTTCAAATTTGTCTAGAATATTATTTTTCATAAAAGAAGTTTATCTTAATAAAAATACATGTATTTATTTATAATCTATTTATATTCCCAAATGAATGTATTTATGAAAAATTAAGTTTAACTCATGAACAGTGTTGCCAGTTTAGCTTTTTTATTTTACATTTAGCTTCAAAATTTTCGTTTTAGTTTCTAGTCTTCAAAATGGTTTTAAAAAGGCTAAAATTTTATTATTTTAACAATGAAGAAAATAGTTCGCTATGTGCAATTACTAATTTTATTTCTACAGAATTCATTCACTTAAACCTTTTTTGTGTATTTAAAATCACGATCGTTTTCATATATAACACAAATTTTTGCCTGTGGAGCTTTATTCTATAAATGAAACATAATTGATATAATTTTATGGATGTACTCATAGCGATTTCTTTTCTGAAGAAATATATTATCTTGTTACTGTGTAACATTATTTAAAGAACTGAACTAAAACTGAACTATTGCTAAACCAGAACTGAACTAAAATTGATCTAGAACTTAACTAAAACAGAACTAGAACTGAACTAGAATTGAAATAGAACTGAAGAAGAAGTGATATAGAACTGAACCAAAAATGATATAGAACTTAACTAAAACTGAACTAGAACTGATATAGATCCGAACTGAAACTGAACTAGAACTGACATAGAACTACACTGAAACTGAACTAGAACTGATATAGATCTGAACTAGAACTAATATGGAATTGAGCTAAAACTGAACTCCATCTCATATAGAACCGAGCTAGAACTAAACTAAAATGGAACTACAACTGTGTAACAGAATTGAGCTGGAGTTAATATAGAACTGAACTCAAACTGAATTAAAACTTAACTAAAATGTAACATTATTTAAAGATAAACTTCAACTGCATAAAATTGTACTATTTTTATGATTACAATTGAATAAGAAATGTATGACCAACTCTGTAATTATGCTATTTTTTAAAGTATTCATAAGCAAAAAATTAAAAATTTAATCAAGAGAAATTGTAGAAATTTGGAAATTCTTGATGAAATTTCGAATTTTTTTTCATAACTCGGTGGACCATTAATCTTAAGTAAATATTCAAACATAAATTCTTCTAGCAAAAATGTTAGATTAAGCTGTTAATAAAATGCAGCATGTTCATCCTCCTTTTAATTTGATGGTAATACATGTAACATATTAAAATTATATTTTTTCCGGCTTTATTTTTTAGAGCATTTAGCTTTTTCTGACCTATTCTAAAGTTAACTTTAGCCTTTTTGTATGAACATCCTGGCAACACTGTTTATGAAGTTGATTTGGAGTTCAGTCTAAAAACCATCGCTTGATAATTCAAAAATAATTCGTTTATCTTGCTGCTTAAATAAAAAATAAATAACATCATGCCATATTATACTAAATGTGTTGTGGTAGTACCACGGCACCAACTGTATAATTGTGTCATGTTTGCCATCCGTGTCTTGTAGCCATACAAATAATTAAATAGATTTTTTTTTTTGGTACAAATAACTTAAAATAGACCTTAATTTTAAACTAAACTTTTAAACCTTTTTCACGTTTTTTAGAAATTTGCTTTTGTAATATAAATTAAAAAAAAACCTCAAAAATGTATTTCCAACAAATTAAATTTTAGTTTTTTTTTTTTTAAATTTTACATCACCCAACACTAAATGGATAACTATAATAATAGCCAAGTTACTTAACAAGCTAAGAAATCGCCATAAATTTGTTATAAAACAAATGTCCTACCAAATAACAAAGACCTTGAAATAATGACTATGTAAAAAAAATAAATAAATAATATGTAGTGTGTTTTTAGGCGTACTTTTTTTTCCTACTAACTAACGAAGTAGCTGAACTAAATAATAATTTACAGCTACCGGAAAAGTCTGAAGGCGGAAACAAAAGTCAAGATATTTAAAAGAAAAGAATAAGGAAGATAGTAAAAGAAATTTTAACAAATAAGAAAAAAAAATCTGAATTAAATACAGCTATATTACAAAGATTTTAAGAAGTAAAGACTAATATATTTTTCCTTTATAATTAAAAAAAAATTCCTAAGCAATTTTTTTTAAGGAAATTGTATAAACATTTTCTTGTAATGGTTTTTTTTTGATTTTGTTTTTGGAAAATATTTAATTTTTTTAATTTTGCTTTTATAAACATCTTATAAAATTTTTTCTTTTAAGATAATTTTGGAGAATTTATATATATATATATATATATATATATATATATATATATATATGTTTTTTAATTTTAAAAACTGTGGTTTATTTCCTTTTAAATAAACTTGTACTTTGATTGCAAATAAAAGCAGTTTAGTAGCTTAAAAGTTGTAACGACTCTTTATTTTATTTAAAAACAGTTTAAATAGTCACTTGTGTTCTAACACACTTAAATTATGCACTCTATACAGCACACTTTAATAATGTACAAGAATATACAGCCAACTTCAAGGCTCGGAAATTCGATCACTTTGTTTTTAGGGCGATTCGAATTTCCGAATTATTCTAATTTCTGGACGTTTTTTTTTTATAAAAAAATTTGATCATAAATATATAAAGAAATATATTTTTTTATTTTAGTTTATTTAACATAAAAACTATAAAAAAAATGAAATATAGAAAAAAAAAACAATTCAGTTCATTTGACTTTAGTATGTAATATAAATAGTATATTTATAACTAAATTAAAAAATAAAAAAATTTAATACATATTTTGAATTCTCATACAGGCTTTGTTAATATTAGTTTGTTTTTTAGGTTTTTGTATTTCCCACAAAACAATATCATTACGGAGATCTAAAAGATTTGACAAGTATTTAGTGGAAAATAATTCACTGCTTTTGCACCACTGTATTAAATTATTTACACTTGCAGTAGCTTCGGAATAAGAAATATTAGGTAGAACTTCCACATCACTATCTTCATGCAAACTTTTGCTGTCAAATATATGGAAAGGTTCACTCTCAGAGGCATCTTCATTCCATCTTTCGAATTCTTTTATAGATGTATAATTATTCGGATCAATTTGTGTCAAAATATTTTGATTTATTTGGACAACGTCATTATAGTCTTTATCTTCTTCCAGCAACCGTGATAGAGTCACATCATCACCACTATCGTATTCGACAGAGTACCAATTGAACAACTTTGACCAACAATTATTTAAAGCTGTTTGCGTGACCTCATCCCAAGCTTTCTTTAATAAAATTATTGCATCTTTGATTGAATGAGATTTAAAATTTTTATTCAGTTCACCATTCTCAGCAATTAGTTTGGCTAGCAATTTATTTCTTTAAATAAGTTTGGTTAGCTTTATTGGATTTTGGTCCATGATCTGCAGCGCTGATATAACATTTGGTGGAAAGAAGTACGCCACTATATTACAATAAAAAAGAAAAAACCGCTCGGAAATTCGAATTTTGGATTCTAATTTTAGAGCGCCAAATGTAATGAAATTACTGATTCGAATTTCCAGAAATTCGAATTTCTGAAAGTTAGAATTTCTGAGCGTCTACTGTGCACTGCATTACCTTCTAGATGCTTCTCGAAAGCTCTATTTCTACAATGATCTTAACGGACAAATTAGTATATTCGAATTCTAGAGCTTTCGATGTTAATGTTAGCAGCTTAAACATTTATTATTGTCATACTTACAAAACAATGGTGAAAGCTTTTTATTCAATGTTGTGTGTTAATAATTTCTACAGAACATAAACAGAAAAGTCGAGAAGCATTGAGAAAAGTTGAGAAGCATTATCTAACCTTTAAACCAGCCACAAAAACCGTTATATTTGAATTCAGGTACAATTTCGTAACAATATCATACCAGCCTGAATCACACTGAGTATAATCAAAATAACCTTGTCTATTTATACTTATTCATATCTAAACTAAATGAGAATTAAAGAGAAGTTGGAAAACAAACATTAAAAACAAAATATAGTTAAAAACAGACAAGTATTGAATTTTGCTACTAAGTTTGTGAAAAGGATAAGTATTTTATTTATTTGAAACATTTTATAGTCATAGGAATAATAATATTAACATGGTTTAAAAACAAGGAAAAAGACTCCAAATATTTAATGTTTTTAGAAGTAATGATATTTTTCATATTAATAAAATTTTGTTTCAGGTAAAAATATTTAAAAACATATAATTTTTGCAGTCAAACATATTAAAAGTTTTTTTTAAGGGTAAACATTAAATGACAAAATTAAAAAAAAAACAACAAAACGTTGTTATCATGAACACGTAGTTATTTAAATTCAAGAAAATTAACAATGAGAACATAATATTGTTGTAGTGATAATGCTGTAATCATGTTTTTTCTTTGCGTGTATATGTTTTTTTTAACATTTTCGTTCAAAATATTTATTTTTCTATTTGCTTTAGTAGATGAATGAAAAATAAAATGAACAAATTTTTGAATTTAATAACTGGTTCTAGAACCGTTCCTTCTTTAGAACTAGTTCCAAAAGTGACAATTTAATAAAAAAAATCAATGATTAAAGAACCAGTTCTAGAACCGTTCTGTGGAATGGAAACTGGCTAGGTAGCACCAATGAACTAGTTATGGGGTGACAATTTCAAACAATAAACATTGGTCGTAACATCAAAGTAGGACAAATACAGGCTATTTTCACGCTTTCTGGAATTAGTTGTTTAAACTATTTTTAATGGAATTGACCTCTAGAATTTCATAGATTGTATGCAATTATTCTCGGAAAAAATTAGTTTTCTCCTAGGAAAGTTTTTAGAGTTTTTTTGTTTTAGGAGATAATTTAAGATATATTTGAAGCCTTTCTTTAAAACAAAAATTATATAAATTATTTTCTTAATACTTTTTAAGGATTTTCTTTTAAGATAATGTTAATTACTTTACAGGATTAATTTTTCTTTATTCAAAAGAATTTCTCTTGATAATATTTGTTTGTTGAAATATTTGTTTATTTTTCAAGCTATCTGTAGGTATTTTAGAAATTGTGTAAAATTTAAAAAAAGAATTCTTTACAGAAAAGCTACGTAAA
Organism: Protocalliphora azurea; assembly: GCA_932274085.1. Classification (NCBI taxonomy): domain Eukaryota; kingdom Metazoa; phylum Arthropoda; class Insecta; order Diptera; family Calliphoridae; genus Protocalliphora; species Protocalliphora azurea. Next base: position 27,573,091 of record OW026520.1, read on the forward strand.
ATTAAGCATTTTGAACCCTCGATTTATTTTTCCACTTATCTATTCATTAAATTTAACAAGTTTTGTATGTCATTAACATAAATCTTTATAAAATTTCTTCCTTTTTTAACAAAAATCTAAGCCAATCTTAGTTTTAGTCTAATAAAAAAAAGTAACTTTCACCTACTTTTCTAAATTTAAATATTTTAAACTTAAAATCCCAAAACACGTTTTTAGTCTTTATTAAAATGAATCTAACAAAAACGAGAAACTATATAACATACCAAAATTTAACATATGACCCGCTTTTGCCAACCTCATTTATTTCTCAATTTTCTATAATTTTAATAACAATTTCTCCCCTTCCAACCATTTACATTGTAAAACATTCAAAACACAAGACCGGCAAACAAAGAAAAAACACTTTCATTTTGGCATTTTATATTATTAAATTATTTAAAGCCACTAGCAACAATTTCCGTTATTTTTTATTTTTTTAAACCAACAAAAATGTTTTTAAATATAAAGTTTTAGTTTACAAATGTGTGAGCGTTAGTGTATGCATATGTGTTGGTATTGAGTCTTTGCAAGTGTTGGTAAGGAAGTAGAGAATATGTGTAAAAGCGTGACATACTTTTAGGCGCTTTATAAGAACAAATACCAAAAAAGATGAAGTGTGCAAAAAATAACAAAGTTCTCTTGCTCTTATTTACTTATGTGTGTGAAAGCTATTGTAAAAGGCTTCGTATTCTATTTGCTGTTTGCCCTTTCTTCTCCTTTTTTCGTTTTTTGCATTTGGGAAGGAAGGAGCAGAAGCGGCAGCAGCAAAAGAAGAACAAGAAGTAGATAGTTATAAGTGTGAAAAATGAGGCTTTATGTAATGGTTAAAAAAAAGAACCTGCATGCTATATACATTCTTACACAAACATATGAAATGTCAAAGCTAAAAGTAGTGGAATAATGTTGTGAAGAAGATTACAGCAAAAATAAAACCATAAAAGAAATTCATTTGAGCCCTCAGAAAAAAAGGAAAAGCCGCTAAATAATAAGAAAAAAAAAATGTTAAAAAAATGTTGAAGTGAAAATATATTCTACCGCAAAAGTTATTGCTAGGGAAAAATAATTTTCTACCATTTATTATCAGCTGTCGAGGCCAGCACTTTATGGAGTAATTATAGTAGAGTATATAAGAAATTGGTTTTGGAAATTGAAAATACTTTTACTTATACATAAAAGCAACACGCAAAAACAATGCCAATGTCATTTTTTTTTTATATTTTATATTTTTTTATATTTTAAATTTAGCACGAAAATATGCTATGATTTTGTTGTTTATATCTTAAGCCTAAAAGCAGACTATCAGTTAGGGGAATGACAAGAGTTGCAAATAATGTTATCAAATTCATAGAAAATTTGTTCAATAACTTTTAAATTTTATCAGATCCTTGGGAATTTATAGCTAAATATTGAGTTTTCTTTAATAAATTTTATAAATTTTCAACAAAGTATTTCTAAAGAGTTATTAAAAAATATTTTCAATTATAAATTCCCTTCTTTACTCTAATTTCTTTAACTTTTGTAGGGAGAAAGTTAACTAAAAATTATTCTGAATAAATATTTAAAAAATATGAGAAGAAAGAGAGAAAGTTATTTGAAAGTTCTTCTAAAGAAATTTTTTTCTCAAATTTACCAAAAAGAAATATAGATTAAAAAAAATCTTAAAAGAAAAATTTTTAAAAAATTTATAAAGAGACACTTTAAAATTTCTAAAGACTAAACTAAACTTACAAAAAATACCTAGAGAAAAAAATTTTTTCTTTTAAGAAAAAAATTCGATAAATTTCTAAATAGAAAAATGTAACAAATTTCGTAAGTGGAAAATTTAAATTATTTCCCAATAATAATAATAAAAAAATTAAGAAACGAAAAAAATTTCTAAAGAGAAAATCTTTTAAACTGAATATTTTTTAAAAATTTAAAAAAAAATTAAAAAATTCTTATAAAAATTTTTTGTAAAAAGAACTTTAAAAGAGAAACATTTTAGACAAAATTCTAAAAAGAAAAGTTTTAGACAAAATTTTAAAGGGTAGATTTCCAAGAAAATTTCCAAAGAGAAAAATTAAAAAAAAATTCTTGAGAGAAAAATTTCAACAATTTTCTAAACAGAGAATTTATTGAAATTTTTTTAAAGCGTAACATTCTACAAATACTCAAAGGAGAACATTTTTTCTAAAGAGAAAATTAATTCAAAATTTTCTACAGGTTTCTATAAATTATCTATAGAAAATTTGCACAAATATTTGAAAATTTCTCTAGAGATGATTATTTTTATTTTTTCTTTTTAATTGAATATTTCTGGAAAATTTTTTAGATACAAATTTGGAAAAATAGTTTTCTAATAGAACATTTTTCTAACAAGAAAGATTAAAAAAATAATGAAAACTTTTTCAAATATTTTCTTAAGAGAAAAATTAAGAAAAAAAAAAAATACATTTTAAACAGAAAAAAAAAATCCAGAGAAAAATTAAAAAAGTTTTCTAAATGGAATAATAATTTTTGAAAAAAATGTCGAAAGCAACAGAAAAGTTAGAAAATAATTTTTTTTAAATTTTTAAGGCAAATATTTTTGGGAAATTGGTTTTAAGGACGAAAATGCGAAAAATAGTTTTTTATAGAAAATTTTACGAAAGAAAAATTATTGGCAAAATTTTAAAGATTTTTTTTAATTTCTAGAGAAAAAATTAAAAAAAAAGGAAAATTTAAGGAAAAAATTTATTGACGACTTTTTTAGAGAAAATACTTTAGAGAATTTTTTTGTTCAAAAATTAATATTTTTTTAAAGATGAAAATTTGAAAATGTTTCTTAAAACAATTTATGAATTTTTCTAAAAAGAAACATTTTTCAAAAATATTTCTTTTTTTTTAATTTTAAAAATTCCGAAAAAAAAATTTTTTTGAACAGATTGAAAATCTTCTAAGGAGAAAAGTGAAAAAAATTTTAGAATTTTTTCTTAAGAGACAATTTTCTAGAGAATATTTTATTGAAAAATTTTTTCTAGTTAGAAAATTTTTTTAAGAATGAAAATTGCTTTGAAAATATTTCTAAAAAAAGGAATTTAACAATTTTCCAGAGAAAAATTAAAAAAAAATTCCATAGAAAATTTAGTGAATATTTTCCTAAAAAGAGAAAATTTCAAAAAATAAAAATTCTAAAACATAGTTGGAAAAATTTTTAAAAGAATTTTTTGTTTTGATTCCAAAGAAGGTATTTTTAAAAGATGTTTCTAAATAGAAAATAAAAGAATTCTCTACATGCCTTTAAAACAAAAATAACATAATATTTTTTGAACAGAAAATTCATTAAAATTTTAAAAATTTTCAAAGAATTTTTACTAATAAATTTTTGCATTTATATTTTAAACTACACGAAGAGAAAAAAACATGGTTATGGTATTGTCACTGCAACAATATTATGTTCTCATTGTTTACTTTCATTAATTTTAATAATACTGTGTTCATGACAACAATGTTCTTGTTTCAGTTTTATCATTCGATGCGTACATTCAATCAAAATTTCTTGAATATTTTTACCAGAAACAAAATTTTGTTAATATGAAAAATATCATTATTTCTGCAACCATTAAATATTATCAATATTTCTCCTTGTTCTTAAGCCATATTTTGTTTTCAAACCACTTTTAATATTATTCTTCGCATAAGAATAAAATTTTACAAACAAATATGCTTTTCAAAAATATGGTTGAAAAGTTCAGAACGTGTTTGTTTTCAAATATATTTTGTTTTTAACGTTTGTTTTCTACCTTCGTTATAATTGTCATTTAGTTTATGTATAAATTAGTATGAGCAGACGTTTTTTATATTTGGTGTGATTCAAGCAATATTAGATATTGATTAACTACTATTAAAGGATTTCGTTAATAAAAAACATCTTATATTATCTTGCACAACATACGATGATACAAATAAATAAAATTAATTAATGAACAGATAACATATAAATAATTTTTTATGATTAATAAATCCTTCTATTATTTTAAAACAAATGTAATGGACTCAATAAACAATTTATAAAAATAATAATTTTGAACTAATATGTTTTATTTTAATATATGATAAGATGGGATAATAATACGATAAAATGGAATCATAGTATGATAAGATAGGATAATAATATGATAAGATTTAATAATGTGATAAAATAGAATAGTAATTTAATAAGATGTGATAATAATATGAAAAAATCTAATCGTAACAATTATTATTTATAATCATATCTATTTTTAGCTGTAAACATATGTTCCAGTCATAATATGTTGCTCTTATATTATGGTCACTACAACTATATTTTTTTCTCTGCGTGCATTTTTCATTTTTGCTCAATTTTTAATATCTGTACCAAATTCTCTTTAGAAATCTTATAGAGACAATTAAAAACAATTTTCTTTCTAGAATATTTTTCTAAATTAATGATTCTTTTAAATAATAAAAAAAGAAAGAAATGTACTAAACTAGAACTGAACTAAAACTGAACTGGAACTGAACTAGAACTAAACTGGAATTAAATTAGAATTGATTTAATACTGAACTAGAACTAAACTAGAATTAAATTAAATTTGATTTAAGACTGAACTAGAACTGAACAAATACGAAATCTTTTACATAGAAAATACTCTATCAATTTTTTTATGAAGAATATTTTTCGTTTAGCATTTAGACAAAGATTTTTCCATTTATTTCAATTTTATTTGTTAACATTTTCATTAATTTATATTTTTTCTACAAATTTAAGCCGCAATATTATTCTCTATTACATTTAATACTTTCTCATAAAAAAAATTATTGTCATTATATTTTTTTTTTTTCAATAACGTAAAACAAAATCAATTTTCAATTAAAATGCTGTCCCTAGCAATTGGCAACCATTGCAATATGATAATATTAATATAAATTTTGATTATACCACAAAATTAATATTTAGTAATAAAAAAAAAAAAAAAAAACAGAGAGAAAATTGATTATTTACGTTGTTTGTTTATTATTCTTGTTGATGGTTGTTGTAGCAACAACTATTAATATTTAATTAATAATATTATTACATAACAATTAATTTAATAATATCACCCGATGATTACAAAATAATCATGTTAATCATATTGTAAACATGTTTTAACCACAATTTACTTTTTAAGTATAATTTTCCATAAGCTGTTAAAGGAAAATTGAATATTTATTTTAATTAAGTGTTTACCAATATATGTAATATTTTTACTTAAATATTTTTGTGAACAAAATTAATTTTAAGCCTTAAAGTATTCTCTATTAATGGACAGCATTAATTATTAAAGGTTTAAGTGTAAGAAAATTTTAAAATTACAATAATTCTTTTTTAGGCTTTAAAACTAGGTTTTCAATTCGATGTCCTTGAAAAAGTATTTAGGTTTTTTTTTTTTAATATTTGGCACTTTTCTTTTTATTTTTCTTCTTAAAAGACCTTTTATTTTTTAATATTCATTTTACCATAATTTATTTAAAATGTTTTTTTTATCGTTCTTTAATTATCCTTAGCTTTAGTTTTTATTTTTTTCTTAACAATATTGTCATTATTTATAATTTTATTAGCTCTAGTTTATAAAGTTTTTAAGAAAATTGAGGACCAACCTTTTTTCCTTTTTTGTGTAGCAAGTCATTTGGCAGATGTTTTTCTTTCTTTTTAAACAATTTACTTTCGTTTTTATCAAGCCATTAGATTAAACCTTTTTTTTTGCTTTTGTTTACCTTTACAGAATATCCGGTCATCACGTCAAAGTCATAAAATGCTTTATTTAATGTTTTTATAATAAAAAGAATTACACGCCAAAGAAAGGGGAAGGAATAGAAGGAAAACATAAAATCAATTGTAATTACTTATTTCAAGGTAAATTTAAACATTTATGAAAGTTTTATAGTATACTTTTAAGGCATATTAAATGGTGTAGCATACCTTTAGGTAGGCTAAACAATTGCAAGAAATAAGTAACCTTAAATGTTTTTAAATACATTAAAATTGAGATGAATTTGAGGGGATAAATAAAATAAAAATAAAATAATATTAGATCAAAAATAAATTAAAAGTAAAACAATAGATTTTTAATTAAAAATCCGCTTTTTGGCTTTTGAATTATATTATTATAAATTATATTAATTATGTTAAACATATTATTTATTTAAAAATTTTAATTTTCTAACGAAAAATACTGGCAAATTTTGAAAAGAAATAACATTAAGCAATAACATTAATTGAAAATAAATAATATTTCATTATCCTAAAAGTATGCAACTAATTTTACTAACTATAAAACCCCTAAAATATACAAATACAAATTTTACTATATATTATTTAAATAAAAAACAAGTTATCCATTAAAATTTAACATATAATTTAAAAAAAAAAAACAAATTTAACTAACTAATTTTAACTTTTACTAAAAATTCAAACAACAAAAGTATTTCGAAAACTTTAATCTGAATATATCAAAAACATTTGCTTTTTCAACTTCCACACTCTCTATTAAATATTTACCAGCTTCAATTTTTATTTATGTTTTAATAAATTGAAAATTTCAAATAATTTTTGTATTTATTTAATACATGAAAAACTTCCACTTTATTCTCTAAAAAATAATAAAAATAAAAAAGTGAAACACTTTTGTTCGTTTCACTGCATTCGTGTTATAATAAATTGATCGATGTTTCATTAAATTGAACTTTTGTACAGAATTTGTTATTTTTCTAGTTTTATATTTTATTTAAACAAAAAGTATAGCAGCATAAAAATTTTTGGAACATTGTAGCTTTTGGGCTAAAAAATGGATATTGATTAAAAGTTTTGTGTGTTTAAGTGCCATGAAGAATTTTTCTCTTGTTTAAAGTATAAAATAACACAGTGAACTTTAGTAAATAGAAGTATAATTTAACACAAAAATTCAAGTTTAAGTTCAGTCCTTAAAAAGTATTAAATCAGCACTAGTTCGATTCTAGATCAGTTCTAGTTCACTTTTAGTTCAATTCTAGTTCAGTTCTACTATAGTTTAAGCTCAGTTCTTGTTCAGTTCTTATTCATATCTACTTCGGTTCTGGTTTAGTTCTAGTTTAGTTTTAGTTCAGTTCTAGTTCAGGTCTAATTCAGTTCTAGTTCAGTTCTAGTTTATCTCTAGTTCAGTTCTAGTTCAGTTCTAATCTAGTTCCAGTTCAGTTCTAGTTCAGTTTTAAATCATTTTTAATTCAGTTCTAGTTCAGATTCAGTTCAGTTTTGGTTGAGTTCTAGATCAGTTCTAGTTCAGTTTTTGTTTATTTTTTTGGCAGTTCATCTTACGGTTTTGTAGAGAAATCTCATCACAACAGTCTCATAATACATCTTATAATACTTATATTTGAATCTACATGAAATAATTCTCTCAGAGAGTGAATTTGACACTGTCTGACACAAAAATCGTACATACTATGTTACGTTTAGACGGGCTGTAATACAATTAGACATTAATATCAATAACAAAAGAATTAATCTCTTATCTATTTACCATCCCCCTCACACACATTCCATCGTTTATAAAAGAACTCGATATAATAATAGAGAAAAACAAGATACTATACTAGTAGGAGAAGTGGACATTGATTTATTAAGAGAAAGTATCACAACAACAACAACAACATACCTTATCATGGTTATGAGCAATGGCTTACAATGAGAGAGAGCACTCGTGAAGATACAAAGAGAAATACAAGCACGTGCATTGATCATCTGTTCATAAAAAAATAATAAAACAACATCAAAAACAAAAACATATGCTGCAATAATAACAACAAGAATATCGGACCATTATTCGTTATTTTGTTGGGTTGGTGAAGAAGTAAACAATCAGGGCAAGGAAAACCTTTTTAAGCAGGGACCACAATTTTACAATTATAAAATAAATAAACAAATTCGCGATACAAATTGGAATGCGTTTATACAACAAACATCCAATCCAAATAATTTGTTTAATAATATATTTTTATAAAATATAGAAAAGAAAAAAAATATATAAAAAAAAGATAAAAAGATCATTAAATCCCTGGATAAGTGAAGATATTGTGAAAGCTTGTGATTTTCGGTATAAACTTTTTAAAAAATGGCGCAATAATCGACAAAACAAAAGAAATGAAAACGAATATAAAACTTTCAGAAATCAATTAAATAAAACAATTATTTATGAAAAAATAAATATTATAAAAATAAATTTATTGAAAATTGACACGATATGCGAATAACGTGGCAATTACTAAATGAATTAATATAAATGAATATAGACGATTTTATAATGAAAAATTTAAAAAATGAAGATTTAACTAATATAAAAAACAACTTATCTTTAAATTTCAATGCAAATGTGAAAAAAATTATACACTGCTCTAACATATAGATAATACAAAGTTCAAATACTCCAGTGACTAACACTATTTATGTTGAATATACCAACGAAGAGGAAATTTACAATATTTAAATATAAAAATATAAACATTAGAAAAGGTGTTGGAGCTGACGGAATACGACAGAAAGATCTTAAAATAAATGCTACTTTTTCAACATCAATTCTTACGACATTAATAAATTCTAGTTTAGAACAAGCAATTGTGCCAAATCTGGCGATGAATTGGATGTTAATAGGCCAATAGCTATTTTATCTGTCGTGGAAAAAATCCCTGAGGAAATAATGGTCAGAAGACTAACAAATTTTTTTACAAAAATATAAAATCATCAAAGAAAATCAGTTTGGATTCCAAAAGCGTAAAAACATTAACAAATTTTTAGGAAATTTTTCAACGTACATCAATGAATGCCTAAGTAAACATATGCATGGACTAGCTTTATTTATCGCTTTCAGTAAAGCATTTGATACTCTTTCGTATGAAAAATTTTTAGAAATACTAGAGAGAAACGCAATGAGAGGAAAGTTTCTACAATGTTTTAAAAGCTATTTAGATTATAGAAACTTCCATGTAAAAATCAATAATAAATTAAGCAACAAAATATCATATGATTGTGGGGTACATCAAGGTTCAAAACATGGACCCATATTGTATATAATATATGCAAATGACATGCCTAAAGGGTTTAAAAGAAGGCACAACCTTCGCATATGTCGATGATACCGCCATAATTGTAGCTGACAACAATATAGCAAACGCAAGAGACATAATTCAACAGAAACTGGATATATAGCAACCAGGTGAAGCCACGACAATGGCCTTATCATCAATGCAAATAAAACCAAAATTATGCATATTAAACCACCACACATCGCAAATTCAAATATATAGAAATCATATTTCACAACACAGATTGCCTACACAGAAATATCTGCAATAATACACACGCTAATGGCACTTGTTGTTCCATCATAGAAAAGTTAATTCCTATAAATATTTGGGAGTAATCATTGATAGCACGTTAAAATTTACAAAAAAAAAACTCCTTCTCACTAGCCGAATTGTATATCAGATACGAAAGAACAGAGTGGAGGAATATCAGATATAACAGCACACTACAAAAAACCCAAGACAACCTGCTTAGAATTTTATGGAAAAAGCAACACCGTTACTACCAGAACAATCCCAACACCACAACCGATTTCACTTAAAACTTCTTAAAACAAACAGGTTGACAAAAAATCTAAACATTATGAATCTCGAAAACATATACCACACAACACTTATCACAGGATTTGATGATGACAGTCGATTCTTGCAGACAAACGATCACACACATAACACAAGAATAAAATCACAAGGAAGATATAAAGTCCAACGTTTCACAAAGGAGTATGACCGAAATATAATGCCTGTCGTATTGCCCACTGTTCTAAACAAAATACCCATAAATATCCTGAATACTAAAAATAAATACAAAAAACTTAAAGAAATTAAAAGTTGCCTAATAAATTTGCAATGAACACTCATTGAATTTAATATGAAGTAAATTATTGTTAAAATTTCCGTCAGACAAGCTTACGAGCTTATAAAAATTCACTCAACTAAAAAAAGCTTAAAAGTCATAAAATTAAAAATCTAATAGTAAAGAAATCAAATTAAAATAAACCAAATAAATGAAAACAAAAGTAAATAAAAATATACGAAAAACCGAATATTAAAACCTCAGCACCTGGAGATGTCTACATATGCCGAGAACAACTCAACTTATATTTTAAATTGTATTTTCTTTTAAATTTTTTAAAAAAGATTACTATAAAATGTTAATCTATTGAATTGTAAAACTATTGACTACGATGTAGGCTATGGTGTAAAATATATTGTAAACTATATTGTAGACTATTGTGTAAACTTTAGTATAAACTATAGTGTAGACCATAGTGTAAATTATTATGTAAATTAGAGTGTAACTATATTTGTAAACTAAATTGTATACCAAAGTATAAACTATAGTGTAGACCACAGTGTAAACTATAGGGTATACTATAGTGTAAATTATTGTGTAGATTACAGTACATAGTGGAGCAAAATCAAAAATTTTTGTAAATAAGTCTTTAGCTCTCAAAAACTTCACATATGCATAGCAGAGGAGAGTACAATTTTAAGTTTGGAAGGGAGACCCGGCTATGGGGGCTCAAAGTAGGGTACCTCTGATATATAAAATTATTAAAAGTTTGCCAATTTTTTGTTTCCTATTCGATTTCAAATATTTTTACACCTTCTTAAAGATTCTTAAGGTCTATAAAAAACAAGCTTACTTATGCTATTTATCTCTTTTAGTTTTCGAGTAAATTTCACGAAAATATACAAAAAGATTGTACTATTGTGGATGTAAAAAAAAACTACAAGTAAATAAATTATTTTCTCTTTAGCCAATGTTCGAAAGTTTGTTTGAGCGAAATGCGTAAAAATTAAATTTTTCGTGGCATATTAAATTTTAAAGTAGCGTAGTTTTGATTCTGGAGAAACTATAAATATTTTATCTGTAATAAATTAAGATATCTTAACGAAATTTTCGGTGATTGTAGACTTTGTTGCTTAAAATGCTAAAGTATAAAAACCTTTAAGATTTAAAAAAAAAAATTCCACAATTCCTAAAAAAATTATCGAAAATTCCAAAATATCTTTCACTTTTTGCTTATAAAATCCGCATTTTCTCCACATACCAGAGATTACGACGGAAACCCCTTGAGAACACACTATGGATTCAGAAAAAGCATTTTGCTTGCAGATTCATGCTTCGGAATTTTATAAAATATAGACTAAAGTAAAAATTTTCATTTAAAATGAGTAAAATTCGGGAGGATGTGTACTTAGACCCCTTGAATTATTGGCTTATTTTCTATTTTAATATCATCCTTGTGAAGATACTTTTTGAAAAATATAAAACAAAAAAAAAAAAAAAAAAAAAAAAATAACTAAATGTTTTTGTTTGTTGTATTTAGTTCTCAAAGTAATGACAAATGAGAAAATTTGTTTTTTATAAAAGTTTTGTCTAAAAAGTATTAAAAATGCTAAAACTAAATTGTTTGAATATATACAACCATGCAAATGAAATAATTTAAATAAATAAAAACAGAAAAGAAAATAAAAAACAATAAAAAAAAGTTCCAGTTCAATTTTAGTTCAGTTTTTTTAATTCAGTTCCAGTTCAGATATAGTTCAGTTCTGGTTGAGTTCTAGTTCAGTTCTAGTTCAGATTTAGTTTAGTTCTAGTTCAGTTTTATTTTAGTTCTAGTTCAGTTCTAATTCAGTTCTAGTTCAGTTTTTTTTAATTCAGTTCCAGTTCAGATTTAGTTCAGTTCTGGTTGAGTACTAGTTCAGTTCTAGTGCAATTCTAGTTCAGTTCTAGTTCAGTTCTAATTCAATTCTAGTTCAATTCTAGTTCAGTTCTAATTCAGTTCTAGTTCAGCTCTAGTTCAGCTCTAGTTCAGTTCTAGTTGATTTATAGTTCAGTTCTAGTTCAGATTTAGTTCAGTTCTAGTTCAGTTCTAATTCAGTTCTAGTTCAGTTTTTTTAATTCAGTTCCAGTTCAGATTTAGTTCAGTTCTGGTTGAGTACTAGTTCAGTTCTAGTGCAATTCTAGTTCAGTTCTAATTCAGTTCTAGTTTAGTTCTAGTTCAGTTCTAATTCAATTCTAGTTCAATTCTAGTTCAGTTCTAACTCAGTTCTAGTTCAGCTCTAGTTCAGCTCTAGTTCAGTTCTAGGTCAGTTATAGTTGATTTCTAGTTCAGTTCTAGTTTAGATTTAGTTTAGTTCTAGTTCAGTTTTATTTTAGTTCTAGTTCAGTTCTATTCAGTTCTAGTTCAGTTTTTTTAATTCAGTTCCAGTCCAGATTTAGTTCAATTCTGGTTGAGTACTAGTTCAGTTCTAGTGCAATTCTAGTTCAGTTCTAATTCAGTTCTAGTTCAGTTCTAATTCAGTTCTAGTTCAGATCTAGTTCAGTTCTAGTTGATTTATAGTTCAGTTCTAGTTCAGATTTAGTTCAGTTCTAGTTCAGTTCTAATTCAATTCTAGTTCAGTTCTAGTTCAGTTCTAATTCAGTTCTAGTTCAGCTCTAGTTCAGTTCTAGGTCAGTTCTAGTTCATTTCTAGTTCAGTTCAAGTTCAGTTTCAGTTTAGTTCTAGCTCAGTTCTAGTTCAGTTCATGCTCAGTACTAACAGGATATAAAAAAGTACAGTCTAGAGTTTGTGGTATGAATCTGTTTGATATTCTAGAGAGATTTAGCTTTTTTCTGTTTTATCTTCTGCTCTGTTTTATATTTCAAAATATTATTGATATTAAAATTTTTTTCTGTATATTCGCACATCATCGGTTCGCTGCCGAAAAGTCTTATGTGTTGTTTTTGTATTTTTCGTTAAGATATTTGAAATATTATGGTTAAAAAAAAATCGATATCCTTTGTTGAAAGATTAAAAATCTGCACAAGCGAGTTTTTTAAGAAACTTTATTTTTTATATTATTTTTGTTCTTTTTGTTTTTTTTTTTTTTTTCTTAAAAAAGTTCTATGTGTAGTAAAAAATAAAAAGGGTTTTCTTTCTCAAAGAAATCTACTCATAGGACTTTTTGTAACTTCGAAACACAATGAGATAATGGAAAATGTTTTATTGGGTGAAAGAATGACTAATATTGATACAGGATGCGAAAAAAATAACACATAGGTCTGTACGTCAGCGCACCGAAAATGTGTTTTGTTTCCAGGGCATATCTGTTACTTTGTTTGTCTTAAATTTGTTTATGCTTTGTCGATATTATACAAGATTATTTATATAAAACCTACATACATACATCCATACATAAATACATACATACATAAATACAAACATACATAAATACATACATACATACATACATAAATACATACATACATACATGTATCTCCAAAAAAATGTATGTATTATTTTTGTTTATTAACACACTCATACATACTACGTATTTAGTTTATTATAAACCATTTCAATATATTTGTCCTTGGATTCCAATACAACAGGAGTGTACATATTCTCATTTAGTCCAGTTGCCAGCCATTTTCTTAACCATAAAAAAGTTTTTTTACTCCCCAAAAATTAAAGAATTTGAGATAAATTCTTTTTATAAGGTTTTGTTATAAAAATTATTTTTATAATTAATACATACTAGCAAACTGGGGCAATTTAAAAAGGTTTTAAATAGCAAATATTACATTTATTAAATGTTAAGAAACTAGTAAGAATCGTGCATGTGCTTTATAACTTTTTGAATTGTGTTAATAATTTTTAACAATGACTTCTTGGCCTGACCTTTTTCACAAACAATGTTTGCGTTAATCAATTGTTAAATATCTGTCTATGTATTTGTTGTAAATATGAACATTTGTTTTTATAAATGTCACTTTAAAGCAAAACTCATACTGTGCTTTATAGCTTATATTAGTTTCTTTTAACATTAGTTATGATGACAGAACCATTTTCCTATGACTATGACCCATAACAAATAAATGTCTATGGTCGATGTCAATGTGTCCTTCTCTAGCTCAAATTCTATTAGATTGTACATATAACTGTGTCTTTATGACAATTTGTCTATGTATTTGTAAAAGATTTGTATCTCAACTGGTTTTTATATTAAAAGCAGGGACAAATAAAATCAGTGGTCAATCTAAGTTGTAAATGTTAAAAGTACTAAAAAGCAACTGTTTTCATGTCAGGCTTTCATTTGACATTTTCATAAGTTAGTTTTTTTTGTCTTGCTTTTAGTAATTTTATTAAAAATATTTTTTTCTTATTGTGAACAGCATTTAGCCTTTTTTCCAAATAATAACAACATTAAAAGAATAGAAGAAAAACCATAAACTATGGATTTATCTGGAAACAAAGAGAGTTGGTTTAATGGTGAAAAGAAAATATGATAGCGAAAGGAAGGAGGAGTGCTAGAGTGAAGATAACTTTATCGATATCTGTTTTATTTATTTTCAAATTTATTGTCATTTGTGGCAAACAATTCTATAAATAATAAAAAACAATAAAATATTATTTTCAAAATAAAAAGAAAATAAATAAGAGAGAGAGATAAAGTGAAGGTTAAGAATTAATGAGCCATCAAAAATATTATACAGAAGGAAGAAAGTATTGATTTAGAATTTAAAGCAATAAATAAGAACATATGTATGCAAATTGAATTGAATTAGAATGGATTTATAACTGAACTGAGCTAGAACTGAGTTAGAATTGGGCTGAATAAAAACTTAACTAGAACTGAACTGGAACTGAAACAGAATTGAACTGGAACTGAAACAGAATTGAACTAGAACTGTATTAGAATTGAACTAGAATTAAACTAGAACTGAACTAGAATTGAACTAAAATTGAACTAGAACTGAACTGGAATTGATCTAGAACTGAATTGGAACTGAACTAGAACTGAATTATAACTGAGCTAGAATTGAACTATAACTGAACTGAAACTGAAATAGAACTGAACTAGAACTGAACTGGAACTAAAATAGAATCGAACTAAAACTGAACTAGAATTGAACTATAACTGAACTTCTTTTTTGGATTTTGATTATATTTTTTTATTTGTTTTAGTTTCAAAAAGGTTACAGGTTATTGTTTGCAAATTTAATAGATTAAAATATTATATTATTCTTTTAAAATGTTGTTCAGTTGTTCTTGACATAGGTTAAAGTTACTTCAGGGCTTGGAAAATTTAATTTAATTTATAGTTCATATTCATATACACATCTCCAGGTGCTGAGGTTTTAGTATATTTTTATTTTCTTTTGTTTTTTATATTTTTAATTTTATATCTTTTAAGCTTTTTTAGTTCAGTGAACTTTTATAATAATATCCCGCAAAGCTCGTAAGCTTGTCTGCAGGAAATTTTAATAATAATTTACTTCATATTAAATTCAACGAGTTTTCATTGAAAATTTATTCGGTAGCTTTTAATTTATTTGAGTTTTTTTGTATTTATTTTTAGTATTTAGGATATTTATGGATATTCTGTTTAGAACAGTGGGCAATGGCACGCGAACTAGAACTGAACTAGAATTGAACTAGAACTGAACTGTAATAGAGCAGAAAAAGAATTGTAATAGAACTGAACTGTAACTAAAATAGAACTGAACTAGAACTGAATCAGAACTGAACTTGAACTAAACTAGAACTGAACTAAAATTTAAATAGAACTGAACTAAAACCGAAACAGAACTAAATGGGAACTAGAACTGAGCTAAACTTGAACTAGAACTGAACTAGAATTGAACTAGAACTGAACTAGAGCTAGAATTGAACTGTACTAGAGCTGAACCACAATTGTACTAGAACTGAACTGGAACTAAAATAGAACTGAACTAGAACTGAATTATAACTGAAATAGAACTGAATTAGAGCTGAACTAGAACTGAACTAGAGCTGAACTATGACCAGATAATTTGGTCACTACTTTAGTCATCCAGTTCATAGTCTAGTATATATATTAATCTACTTTCTCTATAGTTTGTCTTTAAGTATATTCTCCAGTTAAATCTAGTCAGTAGTCTATAGTTTAAAATCTTGTCCTTATGTTTATTATAAAAAAATAATTTTGTTTGTTGTTTATACTAATAAATTTATTATATATTAACTAGCTACTAATACTGGTATGACTTACAAATCTCTGTTATTGTTGCTGTTTATATATTAAAGGTATTATTTTCACTTAAATAATATAATATTATTTGTTAAGCAGCTTATATTAATCACAATGTCAGTGGAGATCTCACTCTTTTCGTTACAATATTATTTACTACAACTTCATAAAAAGCAGAAGTAGAAAATAATATGCAGGTTTTAAATTAAACGTACGTTCCTGCACGCTTTTAGCTTATTTGTATTATAATCGTTATGTTTAAAAATTTATAGGTATTAATTTCTATAAATAAAGTATTTAATCTTGTAGTTGATGAATTTAATTATTTATATTTTGCTGTGGTTAGATTAAGGATAACATTTATTGTTTTTTATTAAGCAAATGTTTAGAAATTGTTGGAAAAAATTATTGGAATGTTAAGTAAAGATTCTTAAAGATTGAAATCAAAAATTATAACAATTTTGGCTGCTTTTGTTATGTTTAATTAAAATAAGATATATATTAATTAGGTACAATCATGCTCCACCAGTAATGATTTTTCAAATTCTTAATTTATTTAAAAATTATAAAAATAAATTTCACAAGCTGTAGAAGCTTAAATGCTATGGTATTTATTGAAATGAATATTTGCTTCTAGAGAGCTACTTAACAAATAGAAGACAATTTGTTCAAGTTAAGGAAAAGAACAGTAATGTTGTACGTAGAGTTCCTCAGGGAAGTGTTCTAGGCCCTTTGTTGTTTTCAATATACATCAATGATTTAAAAAATTTAAACTTGACAGGGAAAATTTTTATATTTGCTGATGATATTAGTATATTTTATCATTATAAACATGAAACTGCATTAAAGCCGTATATGGAGAGAGTTGCTTCATTAGTTTCGGAATATCTTCGTATTAATAAGCTTTTTTTTAAATCCTGAAAAGACGAAACTTATAAGGTTTAAACCACACTTTGGTTTTAGTAATGATTTTATTATTTTTGTTGATGGAAATGAAGTTCGAGAGGTTTCATCTGTTCAATATTTGGGTATATGTTTGCAGGGAAATCTTATGTGGGATCAGCATATTAGGAATCTTAAGGTAAAACTTTCTCCTGCCTTAGGCTTAATATATAAGTTTAGAAACAAGTTTGATAAAAAAACCCAATTTTTTAATTTATCAAGCTTTGGTTCAAAGTCATTGTAATTACCTTGCATTAATATATGGATTCAAAAAAACTACAGAGTTTAAAGCGCTTCAGAGAATGCTAATTTGCCTAACCGGTTTCCAACTATTATTTTATTCAGGGACGTTTTGCCAATTTACGGGCTCTATAAGTTTCAGTTATTACTCTACATGTTTAAATGTCTTAATTGTATTGGGCATCATACCATACAATTCACACGGAATCAGGATACTTTCAACACAAGAAATCGTGAAAATTTAAGAATAATTTTTTGCCAATCTGAAACAACTAAGCAACGAGTTGAACACTCTGGTTGTAGAGAATATAATAACTTGCCACATAATATTAAACAAGCCTCAAGACTATCTCAGTTTAAATCTTATTTTAAATTTTTTTTATCTCAACATATTGATGAGCTTCTGATATAATGTTTATTGGTATGTTTGATATACAAGTTAAAATTGTAAATTATTATTTATTATAAATATTTTTTTAATACTTTTGTTAAAATTTTTGCCAACAAGCCTCTATAATGCCAATCTGGCGCTGAGGTCAGATTGTAATATTGTTTACTTTATAATAAAATTTAAAAGTGAAAGTGTTGTATTCGACTGGGTCGAATCCTTTATACCATTTACTAAATCTATATTTCATAAATATTAAAATTATCTCATATCGAATATTTTGCTTTAATCTGGAAATACGCTTAATATTTGTAAACTGCAACATAAAGTGTTCCCGAAAACTCCTTGGACATATGGCTTAGGAAGATCGCTCAGAACATCTTTGTTGAAGAACTGAATGAAGATTGTAAATTCCTTTTCAGTTTACTAGCAACAATTTTTTTTTTCGAAGAAGATAGCTCTGAATTAGATATTTTAAACTTGATTTAGCTATTTTAACATTTGCAGAAATTTTAAGAATTTTTAACTTTGGGGTTCTAAGGCGCAATTCCATGATATGCTATTTTATTATCTACATTTAAAAACCTAAAAAACAATTGCAGCTAAGTGGTATATTTTTTTAAGAAAAAACATCTCATATACTTATATTTACTTATAGGACTTATTTTTCACCACAAAACAAAAAAAAAAAAAAAAAATAAATAAAAATCATAGTGAAACAAAATTCAACTGGATTCTACGAGGATACGAACCGGGCTTGAAGATTTGTCATCTATCTATACCTATAAAAATTTTGTTTGAAAACAATTACATGTACTCCTCACTTAAATGAATATGTTGAATATATTTATAAGTCAACAATGTTGAAAAATTATTTTTTTTTACCAAATTGAAGTAAAACTATTTTCTGAATTCTGAATTAAAAAATACCATGTGGCCTAGGCGGATAAGAGTTTTAAAGTGTACGTATGATTTGAAATTCTGACGAATAGAAATGTAATTTTTATTTAATAAATTTCAATTTCAAATTAAGTAAAAACAGTTCCTTAATCTGACATTTCAGAATTTTAAATTTTGTTTGCAGATAAATTATAAAACAATATTTTTCGAAATCTTGGCCAAGGATCGAACTCAAGACCGTTATAAATTCTTTCAGTCACAAACCTAAACGGTATGCCACATCAATATGTTGAACTTTACTAACTTTAGCGCTCAATAAAGGGCTTAAAAGTCCAGCGAATTTTTTTGGTTCTGGTAATAGCAACTACTTATTAAAGTAGTTTCTTGGTAATGGGGCGTCATTATTATTTGCCTACATTGTATTACAGAAATAAGTACTCAATAATATTATAGCACAGTAGTAATGCAAATCACGTGGATCATTTGACTACAGCGCTAGATTAATAACCAGAAGGTTGTTGGTTCAACCCCATTCTTACAAAATGTACATTTTACACTAAAAAAAGGTTTTGTCACTTAAAAAATTAAATGCAAGATGGTGTAATGTGTAAGACGTCAGTCATTAAAAATGATTGGTTAATTTGTGCCCGAGTTCAAATCTCACTGATGACAAAATTTTGTTCGTTTCTTTTTTATTTTTGATTTCGTTTAGATACATATTTTTTAGTACCCTAGAGTCTAAAAATAACTACATGAATTTGTGAACAACTTGAATAAAAATAACTAGTTATTCAGGCAAAAACTAAGTTTCCAATTATACCTGCTAGCTTACCAGGAAAGCAAAGTTTTTGCTGGGACGTAACTCAAATACATTTTTATAAAATAATATATTTTTATAAAAACCTCATCAAAACGTGCCTAGAAATTCTTTGCCACATTAATTTTCTTTACAACTAATGAAAATTTTAATATTTTTTTTAGGAAAAGTGGAAATTTATAAGGATTCCCGGGGATATGAACTCAGGCTCACTTTCTCTAGACTATTTAATATCATAAATTTCCAATAGAAAAATATTTATATATTGAGGTATCTGAAATAGAAAATATTATTAAATTTGGGCAAAGAAAATTGGAAAAAAAATTTGTGAGCCTCTTTTAGAAAATTTGTATAACTTCGCCATTTCTAAACGGATTTCGCTGAATTTCAATACCAAGATTTTCGAGACCATATGCCACATATATGTTGCAAGAGAAATGTATTTATTGGACTATGGGCTTCAAAATATCCATTTCAACATACATATATATTTTCAATCATAACAATCATGAATATTTTCAAATTTGAAACCCTGGATATATATTTAAATACTTTCGTACAAAATAAGAAACTTATTTTTATATGACGGATATAAAAAGCAACGAATGACATAATTTCAATTTATTATTGTCTGAAAAAAATTTTACAGCGACTTTTAAGGCAAATATTTTTAAGAAAATTTATGGTTTTAAGTAATAAAGGCTTTTATAACATATTTGTTGAAAAAATTTAACATGTTCACATTTACTTTTGGCCACCATAATATTGGCTGTTAAAACACCAAGAAGGTCATATTGTTTTTTCAATTTCCTTTTAATTTTCCTACCGTAAACACCAATGACTGTTTAAATATTAAATATTTTTTTTTAATTTTGCTTCATTTTTCTTCAAACGTTTTATAAGAATAATAAAAAAAAAAAAAAAAAATATTAATGCCTTTTTATATGTATACAAATATTAAGGTTATTAAAGATCTAAAAGGAGTTAGATTAAACCATAAAAGGTGCCGCTAAAAGCAAACCATTTATTACTTTCTATTTATAACAAATATTAAAAAAAAACACCTAACCACGTTTATTATTTATTGGATTAAATTTGTTGAAGTGTAAACATTTTATTACAAAATCATAAATACTCCCAACAAAATAAAAAAAAGGACGCAAAAAAACAAGTAAGAAAAAAAATTGAATTTTTATGTTCACAAATTAACACAAAATCTTTCAAAAAGAAATAAAGAAAATTATTTCTAAAAATGTTTAAATCAAACCACATCAAAACACAAAACAGTAACTCAGCTTCAAAGCGGAAGCAAATTCATATGTGGCCAATGTTATATAGTACTTCCCTTACTTTTATGATCATTATTGCTAAAAGACAAACTTTATTTTCTTTTGCTTTCAAACCATATGTAGAGAAAAAAGCCTAAAACCTATTTTTTTAACAACCATTTTTTATTACTATTCATGTTTTTTTTTGTTCTTTTTTTCGGCTAAGACCATTTAAAGACTTTAAGACATGCACGTTTAACTTTTTTATGCTTCGGGCTGTATACTGCCACTTGATTTCCTTTTTCTCTCTTCAATTGGCCAGGCTAGAAATCTAAAAAAAGAAAAGCAAATAAAGTTTATAACTTACCGTGTATAATTTGTTTAGCTACATATAAGGGAATGACTTTTTAAGGAGAAAATTTGTACATATCGTTATTTTATAACTTTGATGACTTAATTTTAACTTTACAAAAAGAAAAACAGGTCAGTAGGGGAATATAACAAATTTAATTTTTCTTATAGAAGAGAAAAGTTGTAAAGAACTTTTATTAAGGTTTTTTTTAGCATCATTTTTTCGTACAAAAGAAAAAAGTACAAATTAAAATATCCTGTGGCCAAGCATAGAATTGCTTGGCACACAAAAGATTTTAGTTCAATTCTAAATCAGTTCCAAATAACTTCCAAATCAAATTGAAATAATTTCTTCATCAGTTCTAGTTCAGTTATAGTTCAGGTCTAGTTCATGTCTAGTTCAATTCTAGTTTAGTTCTAGTTCAGTTTTAGTTCAGTTCCAGATCAGCTCGGGTTCAGTTTTAATTCAGTTCTAGTTCAATCCTAGTTCAGTTCTAGTTCAGTTCTAGTACAGTTCGGGTTCAGTTCTCGTTCACTTCTAGCTTAGTTCTAGTTCAGGTCTAGTTCAATACTAGTTCAGTTTTAATTCAACCCCAGTTCAGTTCTATTTCAGTCCTTGTTCTAGTTCAGTTCTAGTTCAGTCCTTGTTTTGTTCTAGATGAATTCTAGTTCAATTGTAGTTTTATTAATAAAAAAAAGAAAAAGTTCTAGTTCAGTTCTATTTCAGTTTTAATTCAATTCTAGTTCAGTTCTATTTCAGTCCTTGTTTAATTCTAGCTGAATTCTAGTTCAGTCCTAATTCAGCCCTAGTTCTGTTCTAGTTTAGTTCTAGTTCAGTTGTAGTTTAGTTCTAGTTCAGTTCGGGTTCAGTTCTCGTTCACTTCTAGCTTAGTTAGCGTTTAGGTCTAGTTCAATTCTAATTCAGTTGTTGTTCAGTTTTAGTTCAGTTGTTGCTCAGTCCTTGTTTAGTTCTAGCTGAATTCTAGTTCAATTCTAGTTCAGTTTTAATTCAATCCCAGTTCAGTTCTATTTCAGTCCTTGTTCTAGTTCAGTTCTAGTTCAGTGTTGTTCAGTTCTAGTTCAGTTGTAGTTCAGTCCTTGTTTAGTTCTAGATGAATTCTAGTTCAATTGTAGTTTTATATATAAAAAAAAAATAAATAATAAAAAAAAGAAAAAGTTCTAGTTCAGTTTTATTTCAGTTTTAATTCAATACTAGTTCAGTTCTATTTCAGTCCTTGTTTAATTCTAGCTGAATTCTAGTTCAGTCCTAGTTCAATTCCAGTTCAATTCTAGTTCAGGTCTAGTCTAATTCTAGTTCAGTTCTATTTCAGTCCTTGTTTAGTTTTAGCTGAATTCTAGTGCAGTCCTAGTTCAGTCCTAGTTCTGTTCTAGTTTAGTTCTAGTTCAGTGCTAGTTTGGTTCTAGTTCAGTTCTAGTTCTAGTTCAGTTCTAGTTTAGTTCTAGTTCAATTCTAGTTCAGTCTTAGTTTAATTCTAGTTCACTTCTAGTTCAGTTCTAGTTTAGTTCTAGTTCAATTCTAGTTCAGTTCTAGTTCAATTCAATTATAGTTAAATTTTAGTTCAGCACTTGTTCGGTTTTATTTCAGTTCCTCTTAAGTTCTGGTTCAGTTCTAGTTTAGTTTTTGTTCACCTGTAGTTCAGTTTATAGACTCCACTATGGACAGAGCTATGGACTAGACAATAGACAAGGCTATAGACTATCCTATAGACTATAGAAAGTAGATTATATTATTGACTAGACTATATAATAGATTAGACTATAAACTATTTTTTACATTAACAAAATTTTCCATAAATGATTTTTAAAAAATTAAAAAAAAATTTAAAATACTCATTACTTCATTATGTGGTTTTTAATTGTAAAACATTTTACATACTTTTTCTATTTATGTACTTAACTTTTTAATGGTTTTTCATGTCTCAACAGCAAAATGTTTTTTATTTAATAAAAGAAAATTTACATTAAATGCATAAAACAAGATATTCAACAGAGATTACTTACACAAATCCATATAAAGTACATATAAAACAAAAATGCATACGTTTTCGATACACAATAAAAAGTTTTAAAATTTATCTACTCTACTACAAGAAAATAATTTAATTATAGAAGTTCCTATAACAACTACGTACACAACTAATGTTAAAAGCTCTTTTTAAATAAAACACAATTTTAAAGAGCTGTTGTAAAAGTCAAAATAATTTTAAATAACATTTTACTTAAATAATTTGTAAAATTTTTCGATAAACCTTTGTTAACAAATTAAATTATTTATTTGCCTTTAAAATGTAAAATGTCATTGTGGTCTAATCAGGTAAAATAACAATGTCATCATAAAATGAACCTTAATTTTTGGTATCTTTTTCCTTCCGTTCATTGGCTTTAGTTTTAGCAGGAAAAGTTACCTCAAACTCTTGATTTATCTCTTGATTAAGGTCATTTACAAAATTTTCAGTTTATTGATAATATTATGTATAATAATATTACAATTTATTTAGGCTTGTATTTGTATGTTTATAAATTTCAATATACTCGTAGTTCTAAATATACATATGTTGAATAAATTTATTAATATTATTATCTTTCTGAGGCCGCACAAAACATGTTGTAAGCAAATTTTATAAAATTTCTTTACTTTAATGCAAAATATACAATTAAGAAATAAATTATAGTTTTACATATTGTTGTTGTTGTTGCTACTATTGTCGACTATTTGTGTGAAAATTTCTTAAATAAAATATTTTGTTCATTAGAAAGATAATGTTTGCAATTGAAAAATCAATGGAATTAATTAGAGTAATAATGTAATTAAATATTTATATAAATATGTATGTCTTTATGTTTAGTTATGTGAGATATTAGTTTAAAGCTTTTAAAAGCATAGCATGAACTTATGGATAAAATTTATTATGCTTGAATTAATGGAATAATATTTTTCTGCTTAATTACACTCAAAGAACTGAGGATAAATTTGTTTAGCGTCGTTTATAGAAAATTGTTGATATATGAAAGAAAAAAAAAAAAAAAAAAAAAAAATTAATAGTAAATTGTTAACAAAAAAAAAAAAAAAATTTGAGCAAAACTTTCTATAGAAAATTTACCACCAATTTTTTATATTTTCTATACAACATAAGAAAATTACCAAATAGTATATATATATATAAATTTTCTATAAAAAATTGTTGACAATAAAATATGTAAATTTTTTTAATAGAAAATACTAGACACAAAAACAATTTTGCACTTTTCTATAGAAAATAGTTGATAAAAAAAATTATACTATAGAAAATTGTTTTAAAAAATAAAAAATATCCAAAATTTTCTATACAAAATTGTGACCGCAAAAAAAAATTTTTCAAAATTTTCTATAGAAAATTGTTGACACAAAAATAGTTTGTGCAAAATTTTCTATAGAAAATAGTTGACAAAAAAATAGTTTGTGCAAAATTTTCTATAGAAAATAGTTGACAAAAAAAAAAAAAAAAAAGAAAATATATATACATATATATATATATATATATATATATATATATAGATATGTATAATATAATAAAAAAAATTGTTGCCACAAAAAAATATGTAAGTTTTTTTAATAGAAAATAGTTGACACAAAAAAATAATTATGCTCTTTTCTATAGAAAATAGTTGACAAAAAAAATTATACTATAGAAAATCGTTTTAAAAAATTAAAAAAAATATGAAAATTTTCTATAGAAAATTGTGGCCACAAAAAATTTTTGTGTAAAATTTTCTATAGAAAATTGTTCACAAAATGATTTATGTAAAAATTTCTATAGAAAATTGTTGAAAAAAAATATGCAAAATTTTGAAAATTGTTCACAAAAAAAGTTTGTGCAAAATTTTTATATAGAAAATTGTTGACGAAAAAAAAATTGTGCAAAATTTTATATAGAAATTTGTTGACACAAAAAAAATTTTTTTGCAAAATTTTCTATAGAAAATAGTTAAAAAAAAAAAATAAAAAAATTGTGTGAAAAATTTTTTATAGTTGATACAAGAATAAAATGTGCACTTTTCTATAGAAAATTGTTGATACAAAAAAAAAAAAAAAAAAAAAAAATAAAAATTGTGTGAATTTTTTTTATAGATAATTTGACATATTTTTTTGTTCAGACAACAAAAAAAAAAAAAAAATTGTGTACATTTTTATAGAAAATAACTGACAGAAAAAAACTATACTATAGAAAATTGTTTTAAAAAATAAAAAAACGTCCAAAATTTTCTATAGAAAATTGTGGCCACAAAAAAAGTTTGTGCAAAATTTTCTTTAGAACATTGTTCGCAAAAAAATTTAATAATTTTCTATAGAAAATTGTTCACACAAAACAATTTCTACAAAATTTTCTATAGAAAATTGTTGACCCAAAAGAAATTTTTTCAGAATTTTCTATAGAAAATAGTTGACAAAAAAAAAATTAAAAAAATTTATGTGAAAAATTTTCTATAGTTGACACAAAAAAAAATGTGCTAACTCTTCTATAGAAAATTGTCGACTCAAAAAAATTTGTGCAAAATTTTCTACAGAAAATTGTTGACTCAAAAAAATTTGTGCAAAATTTTCTACAGAAAATTGTTGACACAAAAAAATTTGTACAAAATTTTCTATAGAAAATTGTTGACACAAAACAATTTGTGCAAAATTTTCTATAGAAAATTGTTGACTCAAAAAGAAATTTTTTCAGAATTTTCTATAGAAAATAGTTAAAAAAAAATAAAAAAATAAAAAAGATTATGTAAAAAATTTTCTATAGTTGACACAAAAAAAAAAAAAAATGTGCAGTTTTCTACAGAAAATTGATAAAAAAAAAAAAATGTACAA
Source organism: Protocalliphora azurea (assembly GCA_932274085.1). Taxonomy (NCBI): domain Eukaryota; kingdom Metazoa; phylum Arthropoda; class Insecta; order Diptera; family Calliphoridae; genus Protocalliphora; species Protocalliphora azurea. Next base: position 27,598,974 of record OW026520.1, read on the forward strand.
TTTTTTTATAGAAAATTTGACATATTTTTTGGTTGTCAAAAAAAAAAAGAAAAAAATTGTGCACTTTTCTATAAAAAATAGTTGACAAAAAAGATTATAATTCTATAGGAAATTGTTTGAAAAATGAAAAAATGTGCACACATTAAAAAAAATTTTTTTTGAGCAAAATTTTCTATACAAATTAAAAAAAAAGAAAAAAAAATTGTGCAAAATTTTCTATAGAAAATTGTTGACACAAAAGAAATTTGCGACAAATTCTCTGTAAAAGAATTTTGAAACAAAAAAATTTTTTTAAATTTTCTATAGAAAATAGTTGACAAAAAAAAAAAAAAAAAAATAATAATAATAATAAAAATGTTGATAGAAAAAAAATAAGCAAAATGTTCTATAAAAAAATTGTTGATAAAAAACAGTTATGCAAAATTGTCTATAGACAGAAAAAGAAAAAAATATAAAAATATGAAAAATTTTCTATAAAAAATGTTTGACACAAAGAAATTTGTGAAAAATTTTTGTATAGAAATTTAGACAAAAAGCACAAAATTTTCTTTAGAAAATTGTGGTTATCAGAATTTGACATTTGTTTTCTTTGGTTTAGTGTCAAAATAGTCCGGTTTAAATTTAATATTTTTAAAACTTTGTTTAATAGTAATTTTTTTATACCCCACACCTCCATAAGTGGCTGGGGTATTATTCGTTTTTGTTGATGTTTGTAACACACAGAAAAAATCATCCAACACCCACCTTAAATTATACCAATCGACTCAGAATCACTTTTTGAGAAGATGTAACGACGTCCGTCCGTCTGTATGGCTGGACGGCTGGCTGGCTGGCTGGCTGTCTATGTAAATATTGTGCACAAATTACAGGTCGCAGTTTCGAAGGTAATTCAATGAAATTTGGCACGTAGACTTTTTATGACACAAGGACGAAGCCTATTGAAATTGGTTATGATCGGTCTATTATTTCACCTAGCTCCCATATAAATGTCCTCCTGTAATAGGGGTTTAACGATTATAAATTCCTTAAAAAATTCCTATCTCCAATATCAAGTTTTTGCTTTTCCTGTCAATAAAACGTGTAAATTTTTTCCTACACTATCATCAAAATTTCCATTAAATGTTTCTTCGACTAAATATTTAATCCTATATAAAAACCCTTCGCAATGTGGTCTATCAGATAACCCTTCGAATTTAACACTTCAGCTCTATACTATCGTTGTAACTTTGTCTGGATGTAATTTAATCCTATTAACTACATAATCTGATGTAGAAGTTTGTCCTGGATGTTGATCAGAAAGTTGTGGAGAATTCCATGCTGGTTGGTGTTGAGTTTGTAATTATAACTGTTAATGACATTGTTCTGAAACTGGTTGAGTTTGTATTTGAGGGTCTTGTTGTTGCACTTGGCTAAGGTTCATTTGGGAGAAAATCCGCTGTACTGTGAACTCAATTAACTGTGCCATCCGATTGATATTTCGATTTCCTCTTCTACCTCTAATAGATGTTTTGGTGCTATTATGGGTAGTATTATATTGACTCTGTGAATTATTTAATGAAGTGTTTCCTATCTTTTGTGACGTTTGTTCATTAGAAATAGCTCTAAATTAATTCCTTCGACGTTATTTGCACTTTCTTCATTTGGTATCCTATTAAAGTTTCATGTTTGGTAAGTTTTCGCTAAAGAACCATGACCACATTCGTGAATATAAGGGCCTTTGGTTTTTGCTACTGGTTAAAACCAACCTGAACTAAGTCCTTCTTGTGACATAATTCCTACAATTTGGACATTCATTTGAATATACTAGCTATTTCTTGACATATTCTTTATGAAACGTGTGTTTACATTTGTCAAAACACAGTTCCCAAGGTATACCATTTCCCGTTCACATAATTTTAATGAAATTCGTTGTAAGGAACTCGTATAAATATCAATCATTGTGCTAAATTTCATAAAGATCGCTCCATAATTGACCATAGCTTCCATATAAAACCTTCTGCCGAAAATCACTTTAACACGTGTTGGTATCAAGTTTATATTCGACACAAATAAGTTTTGTATAAGTAGAAATCACAGTGACAAATTTTATGAGGATCGCTCCATAATTTACCATAGTTTCCATATAAGCCCACTTTTGGGAGCCACTATTAAGTGCATAAATTTATGTAAATGTTAGTATTAACGTAATATTCTGTACTTATATATTTTATTTTACACTTAGTAAAAGTATCGGTCCACAATTGTTTACATGTCTAATATAACACCCCTCTACAAATTTTGATGGACATACACTACGATGTGGGGTATCATATGGTCGGGCTTGACCAACTATATCTTTCTTACTTGTTTTTTTTTTTTGTATTTTAATTTTCAAAGAAGAGCTACCAAAAAAGTATGATTTTCATTGTTTTCCATTTATTTCATGTAAATGGCTTCTTTAATATAATTTTAGGCAAAAACTAAAGAAGTCATCATCATTATAAGCTGCTGGCTATCATGAAAACCAAAACCAGCCCTTGTTAAAAAAAGCATAGAAATTAAAAGTGAAACAAAAAAGCAGCACAGAAAAATGAAATATAGAAAACAAGAAGAAATCCCCCAAGGCCACTGCTGGTCATTCAAATTAATGAGGCTTTTGACGAGACAAAAATCGAGCCAGTATGAACATTGAAAAATCATGACATTCTGTCAAGTGGCTTGTTGAGACACAGTTCAGTTAAAGAATACTAAATGTTTTTTTATATTTTTTTTCTTTTATTTTCTATTATTAATGCAGATTTTTTTCTTTTGTTCCTTTTTCGTTTCTCTTATTTGAAGTTTTATTATGCTTTAGAAAATATTTAAACAAACGACCCCTATTTTAAATTAAATTTCCTTATGACCCTTTTCTTTTGCCTGGTAGATTGGAAGCGAAAAGGATGTTGTAATATTTGGATTTTATTAAAGCGTTACGGCTATTTGCTGACTACTCCCTTAAGAGATTAATTAATGATGTTGAAATTTTAAAATCAAAGGTTTTTGATAAGGGTTTTGCAAAATATTTTCATTGGTCGTAATTTTTTTGTCACCCAAAACTTGGCACATCATTAGTAAAAATTTTCTGTTAATAGTTTGTTGTTTCCTTAGGTTTCTTCTTGTTTTAGCTACGTGATTTCTTTTTTTTTTTACAGTTCTCTTTTTCCTTTCTAACAAGTAACAAATGACTACAGAGCTAGTAACTTCCACTAAGGTCAACTGGGGATTAATTAACAAAGAAACTAAAATTTTATTAAGAATTTTCAAAGCATAGAATTTCGTTTATAACGAATACAAAACAAATACAAAAAAGAGTAAAGGGTAAAGGGTAAGGATAGTCATAACAAATGTTAGTAAGGACATTTTATATGAGTTTACTTGGAATTTTAATTTAAGCGTAATTTGTTAAACATTTTCAAAAAATCAGTTCAGTATCAGTAAATATATAAGATAGATAGATAAGTATTAAAAACATGCAGGTGTCAAATTATAAGGAGCGTTTCGATTTTTAAATGATTTATAAAAAATTTCAGACTGATTTTGTATAGTAAATTTCGAAGATTTTTTCTTTAGAAATTGTTAACGACAATTTTATCCTCAACAATTTTTTATTTTATTATTTTTTTTTTTTATTATTTTTTTGTGGACTTTGTCCTCAATGATTTGCTATAGAGAATTTTTTAAAAATATAATTTTCCGCAAATTTATTCAGCAAACTTTTATTATTGTTTTTTATTTGATTTAGTGCTTCAATTTTAATTTTTTAGCTAAAATTTTCTTTGCTCTTTTAGCCATAATTCACATTTAAAATATCTGTGTTTGCTAAACTTTTTATCTTATTGCTGTTATTTTAACCTTGAAGAAATTAAGTGAAATTTATAAATTTAAAATACATATATATACTTTTTTTATGAAGCCACAAAATAAAATTTTTTTCATAAAAGAAATATAAGCTAAAACACTAGTAAAACCACTAGTAGTTCTCTGAAACAAATTTATTTATATAAATTTTCAAGGCCTTTTTTGTATACTATTTGGTTTTTTATTATTCTTTTGTTTCTTACTAACAGTCACAATTTAAATAAAAAATAATTTTATGTCACATTAAAATATCTCTAAATGTATTAAGCAGGATAATGGTTTTGTTGCACACATGGTGTCTTTACATTATGCTAAAGGATTTAGCTGTTGTATGCGTATATTTCTGGGAATGAAAATAAAAGTTTTACAGCAAGTATTTTAGTAAAAAATAATTATATAGGAATATAAAGAAGGATAAACTGAAAAGTTTTTGTTTCTCTACAAAATATAAATTATGTAGTTCCTAAAGTTGATTATTAAAAACATGATTTGTTGGCTTTAAAAATCATGAAAAATATTGCCTCTAGCATGCTTAAATTTTAAGTTATAAGCGATTTTGTAGAAACACCTCATAATTAATATAAATCATACGCACCCAGCTTTTATTATAAAATCTAAGATTTTTGTTATTTTTAAATAAAAATAAATTTTGAAAAGTTCATTTAAAACTGAATGGATTTTATTCAAACTCTCTATAAATATAAGTATACATGTAAAAGTATATCAGTTATAATAAAGTTTAGAGGTCTATGAAAAGTAGCAATTTTTTAAATACTTAAATATAACAATAGAATAAAAATTATACACACTATAAGAGCATATTTTAATGCAGAACATGTAGTCGTTCTAACCTATTAACATTAAGAGAGAAATAACTGTTAAAAACTCATGCAAGGAAACATGATACTGTTCATGAATGAATTTGCTAAGTACTTGGAATCATATATATACACACACATAAATACATACATACATACGTTCATATTTATAATTTTAATCTAAACAATTTAACACTTAAAAGATAATAAAATTTAAAAGTTTTCTAGATAAAAACCGAAAACACAAGAAAAACAAATTTTATTTTTTACATGATTTTTACATTAAGTATTTTCTTAATTGTACTTGTGTTTTCTAAATATGTTACTGAACTATTTGATAAGATTTTTTTTAAGACAAAATCTTCGAAATTTTCTTTAGAAAGTTATTAAGATTTAAATTCTCAAAATTGGGGAGAAAATCAACGAAATTTTCTATATAAAATTGCTGAGGAAATTTTATAAAGAAAATTTTTAACGACAAAATATATAAAATATTATACAGAAAATTATTGAAGTTAAAATTCACAAATTTTTTTATGGAAAATTATCGAGGGTGAAATTCTAAAAATTTTTTCGTGGAAAATTATTGAAAAATCTACAAAATTATTGAGACTGAAATCCACAAAATTTTCTATAGAAAATTATTGAGGTTGAAATCCACAAAATTTTCTGTAGAAAATTATTCAGGCTGAAATCCACAAAATTTTCTGTAGAAAATTATTGAGGCTGAAATCCACAAAATTTTCTATAGAAAATTATTGAGGCTGAAATCCACAAAATTTTCTATAGAAAATTATTGAAATTTTCTATAGAAAATTTTCTATTGAAAATTATTGAGGTTGAAATCCACAAAATTTTCTGTAGAAAATTATTCAGGCTGAAATCCACAAAATTTTCTATAGAAAATTATTGAGGCTGAAATCCACAAGATTTTCTATAGAAAATTATTGAGGCTGAAATCCACAAAATTTTCTATAGAAAATTATTGAAGCTGAAATCAACAAAATTTTTTATAGAAAATTATTGGGGCTGAAATCCACAAAATTTTCTATGGAAAATTATTGAGGCTGAAATCCACAAAATTTTTCTAAGGAAAATTATTGGGGGTGAAATCCACAAAATTTTTCTAAGGAAAATTATTGAAAAATTATTTTCTATAGAAAATTATTGAGGCTGAAATCCACAAAATTTTCTGTAGAAAATTATTGAAGCTGAAATCCACAAAATTTTCTGTAGAAAATTATTGAGACTGAAAGCCACAAAATTTTCTATAGTAAATTATTGTAAGAAATCTTACGGGAGCTACACCACTTTTATATAAGTTTCCATGGTCACATTACCGTCAGACTTTGACTTTCTGTCATATTTGACGAAAAATCTGAAAGGACACGTAACATCATAAGTATTTATTAAATAGATTTATATTATCAAAAATTTTAACAATTTAAAATTAAATTAAACTAATTTTGCACATATAAAATTATAAAATATTCTAATTTTTTACACATCTGACAACAAATTTTAACATACTCCTAAAAGACACTTAACTTAGTTTTCCTAAATGCTTTAGGCGTAAAAAAATTTAAAAAAATATATATTCATTAGTATAAAATGTTTATATTGACCTAACAAAATAACTACAAAAAATTTTAAAACAATGAAGTTAATCTAATTAAAGTACTTATTTTAAACATAATAGTAATTAAAAGTTTAATTCTATATTTAATACTATATTTAAAATTAACTAAAACATGCTGTAAAAAAATAACTAAATTTAATAACAATCTATTTATTTTTCTGCATATATATATAAATATTTATAAATTGTTTACGATTTTTCTTAAACAGAATATTTTTTTTTATAAACAAAAATTTTCCCTAAATTTTTCATTTAATATTTATTTACATTTTTTTTTAAATAAGTCTTATTTGGTTGGACAAAATTTTCACAAAGAAATAATAAACATAAATCGTTTATAAAATGATTTTAGCCATATACATTATTGATCTCAGATGTAAGATATATGTCCCACTTAAATTAAAAATTTATCGCATGATATAAATTTGCTTGCCTTAGTAAATTACGACGAGATACTTTCGATACAGATGCCACAAGACACACACCTTGTAGGATACGATGATATAGTGGCGGTAATCTCAGCACGAGATACAGATGACGCCAGAAGAAAGCTGAACCAAGTCATGTTAAGGACACAAATATGGCTAGAGAACCATGGGCTGGAGCTTGCTAGAAATATGACCGAGATGATACTGATGATGCGAGGACACATGGCATTTGAAATTAGCACGCATATTGGTTATACTCCCTTGGTCACGAAAAAGCTGGTGAAATATTTGGGCATCACACTTTACTGCAGGCTCATTTATTGGGCTCAAATTGAACACGCGGTCATCAAAGCGACAAAGGTTAAAGGCATGCTAAGCCGGCTAATGGTGAATATCGGTGGACCAACACAAAGCAAGAGGAGACTGAATATGGCAACCACCATTTCGATACTACTATATGGCAGCTAAATCTGGGGAGAAGCGATGCGGACGAAGACTAAACGTAAACTGCTGGGGGCAGTACAGTGCAGCGGCACTTAGAGTCGCTGCAGCCTATTGTACAATTTCGGACGCTGCGGTATTTGTTAAAAGTGGAGAAATACCGGTTGATATCTTAGCGCGTGAGCGAATTGAAGTATTTCTTTTTGCATTATTTTTATACTCTTGAAAGTATTTATCTTATGTTTTGTTTTGATTTCTTTATTATTTTCATTAATAAATTTTAAACTAAACAAAATGCATTTGTAAAAAAATAATATGGGAAGGATAGCCAATAAGAAAAAAATGTGAAATACTGTAAGTGTAATCGTGTCATATTTAGGGACATATAAATACATAAATTAGTTTAGATAATCTATCAGTAGTTGATGATCATTCACCAAGGGTGGGAGTAATGATATCGCGACCTAACATCGTGTCTTCATATCGTTCGTATAAAAATTCATAATTGTAATTTGAACAATTTAGGGTATTTGTAGGCATGTAGATTGTGTTATATGTATACGCATTGTAAAACTACGTGTTAAGAAGCAACCATACAAAGTATAGAGCTAGCGGGGTAATCTTTTGATGCCACTTAATCAAAGTTTTATTGAGGAGTTTATAAAATTATAATTTTTATTACACTTAAATCTAGCCGGCGCTAACAAAATGAATAATTTTATAGATTAAAATTGTATAAATTTGATATGTATTAAATTACATATGGTTCTTAAATTATACATATATTTTAAATTAGATTTATGCTCAATGAATTCCTAATCCTATTATTAAATTTAATAAACCTATAAAATGTACTTATTTTTCGTATGGCTAACCCTATATTTTTTCTACTATTGTGCACTTTTTATAAAACTCTATTTATAGTAAAGTATCTTTTGCTAGAGAGTAATAATTTAGATAATAATCTAAAATATCTAGCACATTCCTATTCATGCATTACTGAGCTCATCAATGTAACGTGAATGCCTCAAAATATAAAAAACAGGTACATTTAGAACAACAACAAAAAATATAATGATTTGTAAGATCAGTAATTACTCTTAATGTTTGTCTTTGCGATTATTAAAATATTAATTAATACAACTTCTTCCATACCAATTACTGCTTTTGCATATTTTCTTTTCCTTTGATTATTATAAAGATATCACTCATTTAAAAGAGTGCATTCATTTTAAATTATTAAATTTACTAGTATAATTATGTGTAATATTATATTTATTATTAAAAGTTTCTAAAATAGAAATAGAAATATTTTCTGCATTTAATTGTAAATGTAAATTTAAATTTTAAATAAAAATGAATTGAAGTATTTTCAATGATAATTAGAAACATGAACCAGGCTCTTTTATAGGGATATTCTTAGAATATTATAGGGTGTACAGAATGTCATAGGTACCTGATTTTATATCAACAGGGAGGGAAAAATGCACTCCTTTTGGCTAACATCTTGCCTAAAGTACTTTTATTTTATAATTATGAATTTTGTTATAATTTGTTAAGACAGTACTGTTTAGTGAGGCTTCCGTGTTGCCTTGCCTTGTTCTACACTTCCTATTTACTATCACCTACTTAATCATAAATCTTGTATGTAATCCAAGATATCTCTGGTTCCTGTATTTTCCAAGTGAAAACTTCCAGGAAAATATTCTATCACTTGGCCCTGAGCACTTCAACCAGCTTGTAAATCTTGCTGAAGCTTTTAATCTTACTGAATACAAATCAGTGTACCCTACGTTGAATTGATGTAATCAATTCCACCAACTTTATTATTTTTTTTCCCTAACACTGCTCTGCTAGTTCCTTTTTTATTTTTTTTTTATTTTTTTTATTAAACTCACCACGCCTGTTTTGTTCACTGTCCAGCACCAAAGAGAGAAAAAGAGAGAAGCCATTGTAACTTCTTAAAACTAATATTATTGCAGTTTTCCTGTACTTTGTTCGAAGCGATAGCGGTTGTTGTATCGTACCTTCCTTTTTTTTGTCTCCTTCATGTTCACTGCTGCAATAGTTTCGTTGATCTGTGCGTGAGTGGCTGTGTATGTGGTTTCTTGTTTGTTTATTTTGCCTCCTTCTTGCAGTGTTTGAATCTTTTCTCTGCTTGCTGCTACCCTTACACTCCTCTGTATTTCTCTCTGCTACTTCTCCTTTCTATTGTTGTGTACTCTTTTCTACCTCCGTGATTCGTTAGGCATTGACGTCTTCACTCGGCTTTTCTCCCTGCTGCTTTCTACTGCTACTTCTGCCTGCTGCGTTTTCTCATAGTTTACTCTTAAATGGCTAGCATGGCCATTTAAGGTTAAACCCACCACCTACCCTGACCTAAATGCTTTACCTCTTGTATGTCCCATTGAATTCCGGAACATTTCGTTCCACCTCATCGCACTACGAAACAATTCATTCCATTCTTTACTTCATCGACCTCCGGAACATCTCCAATGAAAAGTGCTTCATAGGCGAATGTAATTCGCCCCCAAATTTAGATGGATGTATTCCATCCCCCGACCAGTAAAACGCCAATGTATCCTTTAATAATTATATGGGTCACAATTCCAAGAATTTTGGTCCTCACAACTTTACTGATGATTTTTGGCATAGGGATTTTCTAAAATAGTCTAACAAATTTTGAAGATCTATGTAGCGCGTAACATTTCCTATAGAATATTGTTTTATGAGACTGTATTTTTATTCTTCTTAACTGTATTTAAAAACATGAAAAACATTTCCCTAAAGTTCAAAAAAATTAAATGAAAAAAACTGAAATTAAAAGTTTCCAAAAGGAACTTAAAATATTGCAAAGTAGACTATCTTAAACACTTTATTTGAACCCTTTTTTCTACCAATATTAAGGATCTAGCTGATATGTGGTAACATTTTAAGATAGTGTACCGTATGTAAAAGAAAAATAAAACAAAAACAAACTTGTGGCATTTACAATTGTTGGGTCATAATTCATTTCAGCAATTTCAACACAATTTAAATATACACCTTTACTTTATACTCTCACACATACTAACACAGTTATACAATTCCATGAAATTCTTTGCAAGATAAGTAAAAGTTCATCTGTTATCTTACATACATACATACATACGTACATACATACATACACACATGCATACATACATATACACGTACAATATACTCCTGTATATGTGGGAATATTTTAAAAAACCTTATGTTAAGGGGTAAAAAAGAACAAATAGCACAGCACAATATAAACAACAACAATGACAGTAAAACATAAATAAAAGTATACAAACAAATGTAAAAAAAAAACTCGCAAGAAAAAAACTACAATAAAGTTTTTAATATGTAAAATTGCGTATGTATGAATATATAGTATAAAACGTATCATTTTTTACCAAAAACAGAAAAGAAAAAAACTCCCAAAGTATACAATTACCCTGTTACCTCAATATTTGTGTTTGAGATACTTGTCTTGCATATACTCAATATTAAATTCACTCATGTGTTTCATGTAATAATTTATTACAAATAAAAAATAAAAGAAAAATAAAAATGAAAAGTTTTCATTTTTTCGTTGGTGTTTTATACACAAGTTCACAAATAGTATAAGTTCTTAATGAAATATTAATGAAAAAATGAAAAATAAGTTATTTATATAAAAGAGAACAGAGTTAATAAAATGGTGTTTCAAAAAAATTAAAAATATTGAAAATGTTAAGGTACCCAAGTAAGATATAATTATTTATATATTTTTTAACAAACAAAAGTAATTAATATTATTCATACGTCCCCTGGTACAAATTTTTAAAATTGCTAAAAATTCAAGAATTCCATATTTTTAAATTCTATATATAAACGATTTAAAAATGTTAAATTTACCCTTCTCTTCAAAAGAATTCAGCAAGTTTTAAAAAAATTATTTCAGTAAGATTTCTTTGATCTTAGTCCTTCGTTGTATATATTCATACCTTCTCGCACTATAGCTACTTTAAACGTTTCAAATTTTCGAATCTAAGAGAATACAAAAGAGTAAATGTTCTTGTGTTTGTTTAAAAGGAAGGTAACAGTGTAATTGCATATGTATATATGAGTTTCCTTTTTTTTTTTTTAAATAAGTGCGTGAATTTAATTAAACCTCAGCTGTTGTTTTGTTGCTCTTGTTGCTACCGTTGTTGCTGTTGTTGTTGCTGTAACAATGTTAAATATTCTTACTGCTGTTGCATTTACATGTTGCAGTAACTCTGATGCCATAGGAACCAAGTCGTTTGCATACATTTACAAATTTGTTTAAAAACAACAGACAATCACATACTTTTGCCTTTCAGTGCGTATCCGTGGCAAACTATTATTTCCTTTAAAGTAAACTCCATATTCTTGCTCATTTTTTTTTCATTTACATTAACATTTATAGAGTTCTGGAATTTTACTTTATAATGCAGAACATTTTTGAATGTAAAGCCTCTTTTCAGCTTGTAAATGTTTCATTGTTAAAGGAAAAATGAGAAGGGAGAAAAAAATGAAATATACTGAACAAATTAATAATTAATTATGGGGAGTATTGGCGTTAACAGGCCTGTACAATATTAATATATTACTTCTGTATACAGAAATGATATAAAAGATTAGTAGCAAAGGATTTTGTATTAAGGATTTTTGTTCTCAAAAAATTTCCATAAAAATTTTTTAGAATTTTGATCAACAATTATTAATAGTAAAAATTTTTGGAGAATTTTGTTCTGAATAATTTTCTATTAAAATTCCGAAGATAAACTAGACAATACACGAGACTGTAGATTACAACATAGACGCGAGGATAGACTAGACTATAGTCGAGACTATAGAATAGATTATAGTCGAGACTATAGAATAGATTATAGTCGAGACTATAGAATAGATTATAGTCGAGACTATAGAATAGACTTTAGTTGAGACTATAGAATAGATTATAGTCGAGACTATAGAATAGACTATAGTCGAGACTATAGAATAGATTATAATCGAATATGCTATAGTCGAGACTATAGAATAGACTATAGTCGAGACTATAGAATAGACTATAGTCGAGACTATAGAATAGACTATAGTCGAAACTATAGACTAGACTATGGTCAAGACTTTAGAATAGATTGTTGTGGAGACTATAGACTAGACTGTAATTGAGACTATAGTCGAGGTTATACACTATAGGCTACACAGGAGTAAAGATTACAGTGAAGACTATTGACTATACTATAGTCAACGCTTTACACTACGCTTTACACTCTGTTGTCAAAAACCTTAGTCTTTTATCAAAAGAACTTAAGTCAAAAAATGTGTTAGTAACAATTGTATTGAAAATAAGCAATTGTAGTACTTGTGCTTTTATTAGTAATTTTTTCAATATGGAGTGTCAATATGGAGTGTCGACTGTACTCCATGTAGGTTATAGTATTGCCCATTTTTCGACAATATCGGGTCTATACTTTATAGTTTGGATTATAGGCAAGTTTATACATTATTCCGGTCTGTAGTCGGTACTATAGTCTAGTTTATAGTCTGCATTTAAAAAATTAGTCTATATATATTCTCTAGCTTGGGCAAATATACTATAGTCTGGATTAAAGTGCGGTCTACAGTTTTGATTGTAATTTAATATGTATAGCAAAACTATATTCTGAATTGTAGTCTAGTAAATATTTTGTATTTTAGTTTAGTCTATCATGAGTACTTATGTTTAGTTTATAGTCTACATTATATAAAACTTCTGATATGCAATAAATTTCTTGTTTATTTCAGTTGCTTTTTTTGCATTTTGGTTTCTGTTTGATTTCTTAAGTAAATTACCTTTCTTCATTTTTCTTCCTCTCAAAGCTATAAAAAATTTCCATTAATCATATGTCCCTTTAAATAAATTTATTTATATATTAAAAAAAAAAAAATAATAAATACAAAAATTGTCTTAAGCAACTAAATATGCTGTCACATTAAAATATTATGATGTTTCATACATTTTAAACTCTCACTCTTACCTTAAGGGTACATATTTTTTGTTAATTTGTTTTATTTTTTTAAAAGAATTCTAACATTTGAAAAGATATCTTAAGAGCACTTAAATTTCTCTTAACGAAAAGAAATATATAAAAAGCACCCTGCTTATTGTTACATGTTTTGCATATTTTTTAAGGAATCCTTTTATGTTTTTAAGCCTTTTGTTTTTTGTTTTTTTGACTTGTTAAGACTTTTGTTTGTCTTGTTAATACGCTAAGGACGGGAGAAAAATAAAAACAACCAAATCTATATATGTATGACTAGAAGAGAAAAAATAAAAATGACATAAGAAATATTAAAGTTTCTAAAATATAAGTAAGGCAGTCAGTAATCATATTTTATAAACTTAAGCCAAATAATGATATATGAAGCAGGAATAAGCAGTGTATTAAGAAAGGTCACATAATATATGTGTGTGTGTTTACAGGTATTAAGGTGCATTGGATTTTTGTTTATTTGAAAGATTTATTTGGTTGAAATCTGGAGGTATTTTTTATAAATATTATTGATAAATCTTTTCTAAGATTATTTCTTGCTTTGCCTTTTTCTTTTAATTTTTATATGACCAGTGGGTAGAATTCTATTATAATAATCATAAATTTAATTTAATTTTTGGACTATAAATTTTAAAATAAAATTGAGATATTTTTCTTTTTTAAAATCAAGTCAATAAAATCTGATAGATTTTTACATTTAGAGAAGAAGAATGATTTCACATTTTAAATTTAAATTTGTCAATATTTATTTAAAAGTAAAACAAAATTGTTCACGTATATAAAATAACTTACAACAATTTTGTTGAAGTAAAAATCCCTTAAGATACCATTTAGTTCCTTTAAAAACGAAAAGTATGCACTTAGGTAATAAATGCGAGTAAAAGTAATGAAACAAAAGTGAAAGATGAAGGGAATTAATTTGTGCACAAAATTTTCTATAGAAAATTGTTGAGGACAAAATTTGTGCACAAAATTTTCTATAGAAAATTGTTGAGGACCAAAATTGTCCACAAAATTTTCTATAAAAAATTGTTGAGGGCAAAAATTATCCACAAAATTTTCTATAGAAAATTTTTGGACAGAAATTGAGGGCAAAAATTATCCACAAAATTTTCTATAGAAAATTTTTGGACAGAAATTGTTCACAAAATTTTCTATAGAAAATTTTTGGACAGAAATTGTTCACAAAATTTTCTATAGAAAATTTTTGGACAGAAATTGTTCACAAAATTTTCTATAGAAAATTGTTGAGGACAAAAATTGTCCACAAAATTTTCTATAGAAAATTGTTGAGGACAAAAATTGTCCACAAAATTTTCTATATTTCATAGAAAATTGTTAAGGGCAAAAATTTTCTATAGAAAATTGTTGAGGACAAAAATTGTGCACAAAATTTTCTATAGAAAATTGTTAAGGACAAAAGTTGTCCTCAAAAATAGTCCAGTCTATTGTCAAACTATATTCCAGGCTGTAGAATAAACTATAGTCCAGACTATATACCATACTATAGAACAGACTCTGGTTCAGATTATAGAATCCCGATTATATATTATAGATTCATTTGTAATAGTCGCTTGTGTAACTGTACATAAAACTCACTATTAAATTTATTATTTTAGTCTAATGTTACAAAGGAAATAATGCAAATTCTCATAAAGATAATAGAAAGCAAAAGGATATTAAAATAGTTTTTTTTTATTTTGGACATACTTAAATGAAAGAAAACTTCAAATATTAAATCTATAACAACTTTTCTAACATCTATGTAAATTATTTTGGCCATTTTGTATAAATAATTTGAAACAGGAAATGAAATAACATTAACAGTTCATTGCCTTAGCAACGGAAATAATAATTATGGTACTGTTGAGAAAAAAGAGATAAAGATGAAAAACAAAGTTAGCAAGTTATATTAGTAGATTTTTTAAATGGAAAAAAGTAAAAATTTTTTAGAAAATTTAATTTTCTTTAATTTTCAGATTTTTAGTAGTTCTAATAGTATTTTAAAATTTCTAGTGTATATTTAAGTACAAACTCAGTTAAGAAACATTTAAATAATGTTTCGCTTTACAGTTTAGAACTTAAGTTGACAAACAAATAAAAGATGGTACATGCTTTTATGTATTTACAATAGGGTGGTCCCAACTATTCAAACATTTTTCTTTAACTAAAAATCATGGATATATTTTATTTATCCTAATATGTTTTATCCAAGTTATGTTAATTTTTTATTGAATATCTTTTAATTTAGGTTACTATTTACTTATGGTAATACAAAAAATTATTATAAATATCAAAACATTTTTTGATGTGCCCTATTGTGGCACCAAAAATAAATAAAAAAAAATCAAAAATTTAAGAAAAAAAAAATTAAACAACTTGAAAGAAGTGAAGAAATCTTAAGCTTAAAAAAATATATATAACAACAAAAAACTATCTTTTTAAAAAATAAAATATTTTTAGTTGATTTTGTATTTTTATTTATATTTATTTATTTTCAATAAATATTTTTTAAGACGTCAAACAATTTTCATACTTAGGAAATACTTAACTTTTCAATTATAATACAATTTTAAGAACTTAAGTGCGATTTTGCCACTAAGTGATCAGTATAATATCGGGCCTAAGATTTCAAATTTTCTTTGTATTTTACCTGTTTATTTTATTTCCTTTTTTTTGTAAAACCTTTATTTTAATTGAATTTGTAATTTAATATTTTTTCTACAACAAAATTTAGCTTAAAAATTTATAACTTGTTCTGTTTTTATGCCACAAAAATAATAAAATAAATTTCAATTTTATTGACTCATAAAACTATAGAATTGATATAAGAGAAAAAAAATCCTATAAAAAATCAAGTTAAAAAACAAATTGAGTTTATTCATTCGTTTTACAACCGTATTTTGTTTTAAACAATAAAATCCATATGTTGTTAGACAAAAGTCTTTAAAAATAAAAAATAAAAAATATAATAATAATAAAAAAAAAAACAAACTTAAGTCTCGTTAAAATAAAGAATTTAATGTTAGCATAACACAAAAAAAGTTTACTAAACCTAAAAATATAGTAAAAAGGAAAAATCAATTCAAAATGTGATAATCAGACAATGTGGTGGATATTTGTAAATAGTTAGAAAAAAAACTGACTTTGTTTTTTAACTATTATTTTCAGCATTTAT
Organism: Protocalliphora azurea; assembly: GCA_932274085.1. Taxonomy (NCBI): domain Eukaryota; kingdom Metazoa; phylum Arthropoda; class Insecta; order Diptera; family Calliphoridae; genus Protocalliphora; species Protocalliphora azurea. The sequence continues at coordinate 27,615,404 of OW026520.1, forward strand.
ATGTTTTTTGTTTAATGACCAGTTGTAAAATGCATTTTTAACGACCAGATTTATCTTTTGATTTGTTCATGTTTTTAATACAATTTATATGTGATTTGATGCTTCATGTTAATCTCTAGAGAATTTTCAAATATTCAAAAGGGTCAAATAGATCAAATATTTTTAATGTTTTTGTTGATTGGCAGCTGTTTTAAAAGGTTGACCGTTTAATTTAGAAAAATAATAAAAGTGCACATTTTTATTGTTAGAAAATGGAAAAGGGCTTTTGTTACAGTTTTAAGATAAGAATACAAAATATAGTTAAAAACTATAATAAAATGTAGTTTATAAAGGCGAAAATTTAATTTACATAATAGAACTTAAAGAGTTTATCAGAGTCGTACAGAATTTTAAGAAAGAATTCTATTCAAATATAATTTTTTCTTCTTGACTATAGTCTAGTCTATAGTTTCGACTATAGTCCAGACTATAGACCGAACTATAGTCGAAACTATACAATAAAATATAGTCGAGAATATAGTTGGGACTATAGTCTAATCTAGAGTCTATAGTCTATACTATAATCTAATCTATAGGCTCTACTATATTTTAATCTACAGTCCAAATAAAATTGGGCTATAGTCCAATTTAGAGTCTATAGTCTATACTATAATCTAATCTAAGGGCTCGACTATAATTTAATCTATAGTCCCGACTATAGTTTGGTCTAAAGTTTCCACTATAATTTAGACTATCGCCTCGAATATAGTTTAGTTTACAGTCAATTTTAGACTATATTCAAGTTTATAGTCTAGACTACATTGTATTTTAAAGTCTCAACTATAGTCTAGTCTATAATCTGGGCTATAGTTAAGTCAATAGTCACAAGTATTGTCTACTTAACATTCTCGATTAAAGCCTAGCCTCTAATCTCGACGTTAGTCTGGTGCATGGCCTAAAATCTTATTTATTGTCTAGTCTATATTCTCGACAATATTCCCGTCTACAGTCTCGACTATAATTTAGTCTCCACTAAAGTGTAGTCTACACTCTCGAATATAGTCTATATGTTACTATAGTCTATAGTCTAGGCTGTATTTCAGTCTATAGTTTCGACTATAGTATAGTTTATAGCCTTGAATATAGGCTAGTCGAGTCTAGTTTAGCAATGTCTAGTCTAGTATATAGTTTCGATTAAAGTTTAGTGTCGACTAAAGTCTTGCCTGTAGGCTCGACTGTAGTCTATTTTATAGAATTGACTAGTTTCTTCTATAGATTTATCTATAGTTTCGACTATAGCTTAGCCTATAGCCTCGATTATAATCCAGTTTATAGTCTCGACTATACTATAGTTTAAAATCTCGGCTGTAGTCTATTTGATAGTTTCAACTATAGCATAGTTTATAGCCTCGGCTATAGTATAGTCTAGTCTAGCCTTGTCTAGCCTAGCCTATAGTCTCGATTAAAGTCTTCTCTCTAGTTTCGACTAAATTCTAGTTTATAGCCTTGACTATAGTTTATTTATAGTCTTGTCCATAGCTTTATCTATATTTTGTACCACAGCTTAGTCTATAGTCTTGACTATAGTCCAGTTTATAGTCTCGACTATACTATAGTTTAAAGTCTTGGCTGTAGTCTATTTGATAGTCTCAACTATAGCATAATTTATAGTCTCGGTTATAGTATAGTTTAGCCATGTCTAGTCCTGTCTGTAGTCTCGATTAAAGTCTACTCTATATTTTCGACTAAAGTTTAGTTTGTAGCCTTGACTATAGTTTATTTATAGTCTCGTCTATAGCTTTATATATATTTTGGACTATAGCTTAGTCTATAGTCTTGACTATAGTATGTAGTCTACTATAGTCCAGTATGTAGTTTCGACTATAGTCTATACTTTTGACTATTGTCTTGTTTGTGTGCTTTATAGCCTCATTTATCTACAAATATTTTAAATTTCATTACAAGATTACATTTTAATTTTTAATCCCTTTAGTCATTCAACATATTTTTCAGTTATTAAAGTAATTTATATAATATTCATAAAAAAACTGATTTTTTATAGGCGATAAATGAATCTGTCAAAGCCGTTTCTTTTTCAAATTTATTAGCTGCGTTCAATCCGATTAAAATCATTTTTTTCTAATTTCATTGGGAAAAAAACTTTAATTATATCGATAATATAAAATAATTTGTTTAATTATAGCAAAGTAAATAAGTAAATGAACAATAGCTAACAGATTTTGAGGTCAAATTTAATTATGGACATAATGAAATAAATATAAAATTCGATTTAGACTTTTATGTTGGCAATAAGGTTTGTTAGGAGCGGATATAATATAAGAGTAGATGGTACATTTTTTTTAAATTAAGAAATAAGAAATAAATACAGATTTTAATGGTAGATTTACATACATAAAATTGCGAAAATATGATTAATATAAAAAAAGAATTTTAATTAAATTTTTAAAGAAATAAAAATAATCCTTAAGGGGCTGAAAATTGCTACAAAATTATTTTATATATTAAAAAAAAAAAAAATACAAATTTCCATAACAAAGGTCTCATCTGAAGTAGACTGTTTATATAATTTATGTCTTTATCTATAGCTGACCTTAATAAAAGAGTTTCATAATAAGTTTTTATTAAGCTGTATATTTAATTAATACAATATATCTATTTTTTCATTCCTTCTGCTCACATTGATTAAAACCACACATTACCCCTAGAGCAATTTTTTATTTTTCAATAAATTTATTAAAAAAAAAAAAAAAAAAAATCATGATATTATTGACATTTCAAATGATATAAAAATAATATTTCAAATAATAAAACAACAGTTTTCCCTCAGTTTTATCAGAAAATATATTATTAATTATACAACATCAATACTTTATAAATATCTATTAATTTATTTATATAAAATATTTATTAATATAATAAATAATAGAGAAAATAATTAATATTAATATTTATTTGTTTATATTGTTAAGATTAAATTAGCTACCGTTATTCTCCTTTTTTTTGAAATTAAAAAAAAATTGAATTAAGTTTATAAAATTATTCAAGAGCGAATTTTTTGTGGAAAATAGGGGGAAAAAACGAATTTTTATACATAAAATATAAATGTAACATAATATTATTTGCATACTTTTAGGATAACACAAGCGCGAATAACAATGGAAGGGTAAAAGAAAACATTGTTCGCTTTGTAAGAAGGAAATTTTAGCGAAGAAAACAACTGTAGAATAGCTTATCGGCTAGAAGTTATAATAGACTACAGACTAGACTATAGACTAGGCTATAGAATAGACTATAGACTTCTAAGCATATATTTTTGAAGCTATTTTTTTTGCTTCTTGAAATAGCATGTTGAAACTCTCGCCTTGCGGTTAGAAATTCGCGACACGCTTCTTCGAACTCTGGTCGGCCCATAAGACGTTTGGTTCGTCTTCTAGCTCTTATACACAACGCGCGGAGGTCATTGATTTCCGAGTTCCACCAGTAATTTGGGGGACAGTTCCTCGTCATTCTTCGTTTTGGCATAGCGACGGCACATGCACTTTTGATTCTCGATACCATTTGATTCACTTTCTCTAGTGCTGTACCATTCAGTTCGAAGTTGTTTCCAAATTCCTGGGTAAATACTTCTCTGTTAAGTCTATTAGAGGCCCAACCAATATATTTTGGTGCATCTTCTTCACAAGAAGGATGTCTACTACGCAAGCTATGTACTGAAAATATAATAGCTTGATGGTCACTGTGAGTGTATTGTTCGCTGACTCTCCAATCCATATCCCTTGCCAAGGAACTACTCATGAATGTTAGATCCACGACAGAGCTTCTTCCTCCAGTAGAGAATGTTGGTGTATTTCCACTATTTGCTAGCACTAGGTTATGCCTAGAAATCGCTTCGAGTAAAATACGTCCTCTAGTATTTGTTTTTCGGCTACCCCAATCAACAGCCCATGCTGACTAGACTATAGACTAGACTATAGACTAGACTATAGACTAGACTATAGACTAGACTATGGACTAGACTATAGACTAGACTATAGACTAGACTATGGACTAGACTATAGACTAGACTATAGACTAGACTATAGACTAGACTATAGACTAGACTATAGACTAGACTATAGACTAGACTATAGACTAGACTATAGACTAGACTATAGACTAGACTATAGACTAGACTATAGACTAGACTATAGACTAGACTATAGACTAGACTATAGACTAGACTATAGACTAGACTATAGACTAGACTATAGACTAGACTATAGACTAGACTATAGACTAGACTATAGACTAGACTATAGACTAGACTATAGACTAGACTATAGACTAGACTATAGACTAGACTATAGACTAGACTATAGACTAGACTATAGACTAGACTATAGACTAGACTATAGACTTGACTAGACTATTAGTTTGACTATGGACTGAAATACAAACTGGCTTTCAATTTTGTATATTTCATTTATTTTTTTCATAATATTTTTAATTTCAATCTTAACTTAATTTCTATTAAAATTTTTCTTTAATTATCTTTCTACTTTTTTTAATCCATAAATATTTATTACATAATTTTGACATATCTTTTTTTATAAGATAATTTACTGTAGTTTAAACATATTTTCAACAAAATTTAAATTCTTTTGTTTAAAATATGTTTTTAATTTTATTTAAATTTAACAATTTTTTAATTATGTCTGCATTATTATTACTGACTCTTGTGTATTGTGTTTATTTTATTGTTTATAAAATAAAATTAAATATAATTTATTCATTAAATTTGTTTTATTAACTGCACTTTTTTTGCTTTTTTTTATTCTCTCACATACAAAGCAAATATGTATGTAAAAAACTGATACAATAAATGCAAAAGTAATTTTTTTTTGCATACCTTAAGGTGTTTATTTAAAATATCTTATGTTTGAAATTCAAAAAAACAAATTACTAAACCATGGGGAAAAAGGAGATAAATAATGTAATATAAAATTCATAAAAAATATAGGTTTTATAGTTTTACAAACCACAAAATGGAATGGAAAGGAAATTTGAATAATTTTTCTTTTATATGCTTGGTTTTTTAAATATGTCTTTAGGCTAGGCTGCACATTTTTTAATAATTTTATTTGGAAAAGAGTTTCTAAATATGCAAAAAACATCTTAAGTATCTACAAGACAAAGACATTTTAAGATTTTAGAAATAAGTAAATTATGTAGATAAGACAACTATTACAATATTTCTAGGAAGGTTTTAAATGCCAACTTAAGATTTACATATAAAGATAATACAAAGAATTTATAAAAATCCAATGAAATAATGTTTTGTTTAAGATTTATTTGCACATAAAATTTATGGAAGATATAAAGCAATTTAACTAGAAATTAATTTAATTAATTACCTAAAGAGAAAATTTTTTCGTTGAATTTTTTTCCTAGAAAAAACCTTTTCTTTGGAAATTACTTTGTTAACATTTTCTTAAAATATACTTTCATTACGTCGTTTAAATCTAGTGTAGACATTTGCTTTTGAGTAAAAACTTTGCTTTTAATTAAGTTGCGTGGTTAGTGTAGATAATTTTTTTTAATCTGCATTGTTTACACTATGTAAATAATAGGTAAATAAGGTAAAAGTTAACAAAAAAAAAAAAAAAATGTATTCTCTTTAATTTGCCCATAAATATAAGAAAATTACTGTTTTTTACAAAACATAAAATATCTAAAAGATTTTGTAAGAAAACTATGTTTCCACAATGTAAATAAAGTATAAATTACGAACAATTTAAGATTTATTTATTTATTTAAAAATTTAGTTGATACATTAATGTATAAGCTATAGCAACTAGGCCATAGTCTAGAAAAACAATTTAAGATAAATTGCATTGACTTAAAACTTTTTAATTTGTTTTAATTTTTCTATTACTGTATAAAAATTTACTTTCTTTACCTGATGTAAACTATATAAAACTGTTTGTTAAAAAACATACTTTTTTTGCCAAATAAAATTAAAAGATAAATTTTTAATATTCTTGTTGTAATTTACTTTATGTAAAACTAGTTTTTCTTGTGTAAAAAATAAAATAATATCTTTTAAATTACACTGCTTACATAAGGTAAACAAAAGGTAAATAATGTAAAATTTCAAATAAATTACATTCAAACTTAAAATTTCATAAATTTATTTTAATTTTTCTAATTTATACGAAAATATACATTGTTTACCTGATGTATATTAAAAATAAAAAAATTAATTTTGAATAAAATTAAACTAGTGCTAAACAATTGTTTTTGTAATAAAGGTTTGCTGCTAGTTATGTTGTAGGGTTAGAATGAAATAATATCTTTAGTTAAAACTCATTAAAACTTAAAAAATTAATTTCTCAAAATAAAATAGGAAACATATTTAAATTTTATAATTTTACATTAATTTTTATAATATTTGCATTACGTAAATCTAGTGTAAACAATTGTTTTTGTATGAAAAGTTTGCTTGTAGTTACGTAGTAGAGTTAGTATGAAAGCATTTCTTTAAAATTGCATTATTTAGATCATGTAAACAAAATGTAAATTATGGTAAAATAAACCTAAATCGAATTAAAACATTACAAAATAAAATTATTTTATTTTAGTAAAAATTTCTAAAAGGTTACATTTTTGCCTAATGTAAACTATGACAAAAAATAAAAAAAAAAGAAAATTAAGAAATGTATTTTTTTAATTTCATTAAAAATATTTAATTATTTATATTGTTTACATAATGTAAATTATATATAAGATTTTTGACATAAATAATTTTTCTCACAAATAGTGAAACCTTATTATTTCACCTAAAATATCTTACATTTTACAAATTTAAGAAAAAAAAAACACATTGTTTACATCATGAAAATTACCGTAAAAAAATTTTTGTTAATTATTGTGGCATCAAAAAATATTTTTTCTTACGAGTCAAAATTAGATTTTTTTCAGTTAAAACATTTTTAATGTAAAAAATTACATAGTTTACCCTGTGTAATACCAATGTAAACAATTGTTTATTCAAGGAATTTTGAACTGAAATAAAGTTTCAAAAATTGTTCGAGATTATAATTTTTAAATTTCGTTATTTACATTATGTAAAAATTAAGTAAGGAAAGAAAAATTTAGGCTACAAATCGAGAAAGTTAAACAAATTAAAATTTTAATTTTTTAAACGAAAAATATGTAAAAACTACATTGTTTACCTGAAGTAAACTGTGCACTAATATTTCTGCATTAATATTTTATCCAAGAAAAATCTTAAGTTTTTAAATTTTACCCAAAATTTCTTTAATATTTAAATAATGGCAAATTGTTTACACTATGTCAACAATAGATAAAAAATAAAGAAAAACTTTATTATATATTTAATTTTACCAAAAATATGGAAATGTCTACATTGTCTACTATATGTAAATTATGCAAAAATATTTTCCCATTAAAATTCATTATTAATATTGTTTAAATGTTGTTAATTCTTCACAAAAATATCTATTTATTAACATATATTTACAAAAATTATATTATATACGTTTTGTAAATTTTATGTAAATAATGGTTTATACTCATGATTTTAGCCAGAAATCAGATTTGGTAGAGATATTGAACAAATTTGTTTCAAAGAACATTATTTACATCATGTAAACAATAGGTAAATTAAAGGAGGGAAAATAATAAACTCCAGAAAAAATTTTAAAACATCAATATTTAAAATTTTACCAAAAATATGCAAATATTTACATTGTTTACACTATGTGAACCATTAAAAAATTATCTGATTCATATTATCTAAGAAAAGTGTTCAATTTGGAAAATTTCTCTTAAAACAAAAATATTAAAAAAATACATTATTTTATTGATGTAAGATTTGTATAAACAATTGTATAAACAATTATTTTTTGAAGCATTTTTGTTTTAGAACAGATTTTTTAGAAATAAATGGAAATAATCTTCTAAATTTAATTTTTTGTACTATGTAAACAATAGGTAAATAAAGAAATATTGAAGGTAAATATCAATTAACAAGGAAAAAATACAAGATTTTTATAATTAATTAGAAATGTAAAAAAATAATTACATTTTCTATTTTAAATTTTAGTAAAACAGTAGTTTCTGTGGAAACTTTTGACTAACAAATAATTTTTATAGTAATCTAATAAAATATGTTAAAAATTCCATTGTTTACTTAATGTATACTTTATTATTATTTTATTATTATTTTATTTCTAAAAGCTTTGACTATAAAACTCTTGGGTAATAACTGAGTAAAGTATTTTTCTAAATTAATAATTTACATTATGTAAATAAAGTAAATGATCGATAAAAATTCAAAGTAAAACTTTAGTAAAAAATTATTAAAGCATTTTTCTATATTCGCCTAAAAATATGCTACAAAATTTTCATGTTTTCTTTAAAAAAAAACATTGATGTTTAAAATCCATTTTGTCTAACTAAATTATCAGCTTTATCTACGTAAACCTTTGTTTACCACTCGTAAATTACACATAAAATCCCAAATTTATCATAAATAAAAATAAACTTAATAAAATTCTTCATATTTCAAGATTTTTCCACTCTTCCCATCTTATTATTTACAAGTTGAAAGAAAACCTTTGCATATTTATAGGCTTTATAATTCAACAATTACCTTAGCATACTTTTTTTTCTGTTACAAAAATTTAAGTAAATGAATACCAAAAGGAGAAATAAACAAAAATAAAAGAAACATTCCAAAATAATAATTCCATGCTATACAAAGCAAGTCCTGAATTACAACCGTCCCTTGAGAATACTTGTTCAAGCAAATACGAAAATTTACATTGCATTTGTAACTGTTTAATTTTTTTTTTTTACATTTAGCTTATAAAATGTGTGAACGAATTATTATTATTTTTTTTTGTATTCAAATTTTCACACTTATACATTTTATACGTCTGTGGGTAGATGTGTTTATTTTCAAATGTTATTTTGTTTATAGCATAATTCCCATATGTTTCCTATCCATGAACTTTATTTATATGTCCAAAATTTCATAAGGAAATCCCCTGTTGTTACAATTGACTTAATGAGCGTGGAGATTTGAATTAAATATAACAAATGTTTATTTCTGTATATTGAAATATGTATGGATTATACATATTTACACATATGCTCAATAAATACATATTTATATAAAAGCCTTTAAATAGTAATAACAAAAACAATAAAGTCTCATAATCTTTAATATTCAAATAAAGGTGAAACAAAAGCAAGGCCTTTAAAGTACTAGGGCTCTTGACTTCTCAATATCTTCATGTACTGTCTCTTAAAAAAAAAAAGAAAAGTATGAAATGAAAGGCCTCCCCTTCAAGGTTTGTAAGGTTTTAAAAGGCCTCTAATCTAAATTATTTTCTTCATTAGAAATATATAAACATAAATATTTATTTTTCTGTATGAGGATTTCAGACTATTTCTATCCTGTGTGCGAAATTGCTTGTGGTACTGTTTTTGGCAAAAATGTGTGGAAATTAAGTCTATTTCAAATTTTTATAATAAAATTTCGTATAAAATATTTATTTTGAAAAAAAAACTGATTTGAAAATTGTCAAAATCAAATGGGGTTTATGCAATTTCTTTTAATTCATCCAAAACAAAAATGTTACATTAAAAAAATAACAAGAAATTTGTTTAATATCTAGCTTCAATTGAATTATAACTGAACTAGAACTTAACTAAACCCGAATTGAACTAGAACTGAAATAGGACTGAAGTAGAACTGAACTGAAACTGATTTGGAATTGAACTAGAACTACACTAGAACTGAACTAGAACTGAGCTGGAACTGAACTGGAAATGAACTAGTGTAACGTGGTTTTGTCATCGGCTATGGTAACTTAGTCGGATCCATAAATCTTAAGTAATAAGATGTTTGATTTACCCTTTCTGGGGGGTTAGAATAATATTTTCTTTATTGAATACTTCAAAAATATTTCAAATACAAAATATACAGATATTAAGAGAGATTTTCGATAACTTCAATTCAGATACCATCGGTTTAATAAATGTCGTCTTCAATCATTTCTTCTTCAACTAGACTTATTTCGGTTCTTCCTTCTTCAACAAGACTTATTTCGGGTTTTTTCGGCTTATTTTAGGATCGGTTTCTTTCTTCGGTTTGCATTAGGATCGGTTAGGTTCTCCGCCTTATATTAGGATCGGTTCGGTTCGGTCCTTCGGCTTATATTAGGATCGGTTCGGTTAATTGGCTTATATTACGCTCGGTTCAGTTATTCGGCTTACAGTAGGCTCGATTCAGTAGTAGGATCGGCTTCGACACACTCGGCGGTATCGGCTTCTGGTTCAGATGGCAGCTTCGGGAATCGCAGATCGTATATTTTTCTACAATACGTACAATGGTTTCTTAAAGCTAGTGCCTAATTACATCTCAAACTACTATTACCATGCAATTCTACAGGTTAATATTGTATCTAAGAGCAGTACGAGGCCACTCGTGGGAACGAGCAACCGAAATCACTCGTGAGAACGGGCAACCGAGAACACTCGTGAGAACAAGCAGCACGAAGCCACTCGTGAGAAGAAGCAGCACGAAGCCACTCGTGAGAACGAGCTACATGAAGCCACTCGTGAGAACGAGCAGCACGAAGCCACTCCCGCAAATTTATTTAGGGACCCAACCGAAGTTGAGCATGCAAAATACGACTAAATTTTACCTTCGCAAAATCTAATCGGCTCTCCAATTACATAAAATAATCTCCGTGACTTATATGGCGGGTTCTTGTCTTGTTTTAATCGCCTCGACTATAACCAAACTTTGTTTACTTATACTTAGTTATGTATCAACTAAATGAATTATATTGCTTGTTGGCATGAAGCAACATCAGGTGAACAACTAAAGCAGTTATTATACATGTATGTGTGTATGTAGTATTTACTGTAGGGGTGTTCAATTTAATTACCTATTACTAATAAGGTATTCAATATATTAGTATGAAAAATGAAAATAATTAAAACTACATAAATAAAATAGTAAAGAAAAGAGAAAAATGGTAGTACTTTCATTAATTAATATATTAATAAATATGTAAGGGAAAATAATAGTGTTGAAGGTACTATTTCCACGTTACATTAGAACTGAACTAGGACTTAACCAGAGCTGAACTAGAACTTAACTAGAACTTAACTAAAACTGAACTCGAACTGAACTAAAACTGAAGTAGAACTGAATTAGAACTGAACTAGAACTGAGCTAGAACTGAAGTAGAACTGAACTAGAACTGAACTAGAATTATACTAGAACTGAACTAGAACTGAAGTAGAACTGAACTAGAATTGTACTAAAACTGAACTGGAACTGAACTAGAACTGAACTAAACCTGAACTAGAACTGAAGTAGAAGTGAACTAGAACTGAACTAGAACTGAACTAGAACTGAGCTAGAACTGAAGTAGAACTGAACCAGAACTGAACTTGAATTGTACTAAAACTGAATTAGAACTAAACTGGAACCGAACTAGAACTGAACTAGAATTGAATTAAAATTGAACTAGAACTGAACTGGAACCGAACTGGAGCTATAACTGAATTAGAACTGTACTAGAACTGAATTAGAACTGAACTAAAAGAGATGACCTAGAACTGAAGTTTTTCTTAGAATGTTTTGTGGTGTTATGAACTGCGTTCAAAAGAGGGAAATAAGGGAAGTATTAAATATCTCCATACCTTAAAATAAAACTATTTATTTATTTATTTTTTTTTTTTCAAGAAGGCTACAGTTATTGTTTACAATTCAATAAATTAACATGTTATATTAATCTTTTTTAAAATTTAAAGGAAAGTACAATTTAAAATATATGTTGAATTGTCCTCCTCATAGGTTGAAGTTACCTCATGGCTGGAAAATTTAATTTATATTTCCAGGTGCTAAAGTTTTATTATTCGGGTTTTCGTAAATTTTTATGTTCTTTTATTTTCATTTATTTGGTTTACTTTAATTTGATTTATTTATTATTAGAACTTAAGTAGAGCTCAACAAGAACTAAACTAGAACCAGAACTGAACTAGAATTGAAGTAGAACTGAACTACATCTGAGCCAGAGCTAAACTAGAACTGAATTAGCAATTCACCAAAACTGAACTAAAAGAACTGAACTAGAACTGAACTAAGAAGTATGTGAGCTAATTTTTAGATTCCGAATTAAGGTTTGTAAAATCCTTTTGATTTCGATTTCTAAAATCAATTAATTCCTTGTTTATTTTTTTATACTGTTTTAAATTTTGTATAATTTTTTCTGCTTTTTTCCAATGTTCATATTTTTATTTATTATTATGAATTCAATTGACTTTAACTTAAAATTTTTATACTTAACATTCTCTCTTTCTTTCTTTTTTCTACTTGTTTTTCAATTTGAGTCGTTTGTCTTTTTTTTCTAAAGAAAGAAATAAAAGACAGAAAGAAAAATATTCCTATTTTGCTCAACTTTATTTAAAATAAATATTTTATTTTATTACTTAAATTTCTCCGTTTTATTATAAGATTTTTTATAAATAAATTTCGTTTTATTAGCCTTAATGCTGTATTTTTGTGTTTGAGTTTATAGGAAGAAAATATTATTCATTAAATTATAGATTACTAACAGCATATGGAGACCGTCAGAATTGCTATTGTGTTTTTCTTTTTCTGTTTTATTATTATTACTATTTCTTTTTTTTGTGTATCTTATGATATTTTTTATTTGTTCAAAACAAAATAATAAATTATGTTTTAAGGAAACAAATTAATAAGGATTATTTAATGAAAATTAAAATAATAAACCAGTAGAAGGTTTTGGTGGGGACAAATATATATATTTTAAGTAAAATGTTATTCATGTCTTAATAGAAAAAAGGCTAAATTATGTTTCATAGAAACAATGTAATAATATTTAGGTAATAAACGTCAGCTTTATTGGACTTTTTAGCAATTTTTTTTTGTAATTTCCATTGTTTTGAAACTGATTTAAATTTTTTCAAAGATTGGAATAAGGAATCAAATTTTTTTCGCTTTAACTAAGTATATCTCCTAAACTAAAGTTCAGAAAAAAATAATTTTTTGCGCAACCAAGTATCAAAGTGTTGGCTTTAGTTTCCTGAAGAAATAAAAAATATACATATTTTCTTTTAAACTAAAATTAAGCATTTATTTAAAGACATGTATTTCTGTGGTACTTTTTCGTGTGTCACTTGAATAAGGAATATTTTAAAACTAAGCAAACTGTAATTTATTTTTAAATTTTAGGTTATAAAAATGAAAGTTATTATCTTCTAGCATTCAATTAGTAATGAATACTGTCACCATTTTTAGAAATAATCTCAAAAATGCGTTCCGGCAAAGACTTGTATAATGACTCTAAGTAATTTCGCGAAATTGAACTCCATGCTTCCGTTATTGCATCCTTTAAGGATTCTATCGTCTCAAATTGTTTTCCTCCTTTATAAACTTTTCTTGCAAACCAACCCCAGACATTTGCCATTGGATTCAGGTCTGGTGAATATGGGTGCCAATCCAAAAGTTGAACACCTTGTTGATTAATCCATTGTTTTACTGCTCTTGCGGTATGAATCGGAGCGTTGACGTGTTGGTACGTCCAAGGTATGGGTCCAAACAAATTATTAAATTTTGGAAATGCTTCCTACAGAAGCATTTTTTCGTAGGTCGTTGCAGTCATTTTGTTGGATACAAAACCCAATCAATATTAAAATTTTTTTAACGGAAAATACAACTTTAAAGCATTTGTCGGACCATGTCATTGTATTTTTGGCAAACTGTAGACGTTGTGATTTGCGTTTTTCATTTTGTTGTTGTTTTTTTTGCAGTTTTCATCGGACTATGTATATGTATACGACTTTAAAATATGGTGCACTGTTCTTAGACTGGCACTGACTCCACTTTTTTCACGCATTTTTGATACCGACAAGGCAGAATTTGATGCAATTCTAAGAATTTTTCGTCTTTCTTTTGGAGTTGTTGCCATTTTCTTCCGACCTTTCATGGTTTTTCCATATCTTTCACGTTATTTAAAAAATTCTACTCAATTGTCTTTCCTCTATTAATGTTTTTGGCTATTTAGACCGGATTCTGACCCTGGGATTTCAAAATCAGTATTTTTTCTTTTTAGAGTTATTAAGGGCCTTACCACGTTCCATTTTGAATAAAAACTATTTAAAAACTATCAAATTAAAAATTCTCTAGACGTTTATATTGAAACAAATTCAAATCATAGCCTTCCTGATTAATATTAAAAGAATTCCTTATTCAAGTGACACACGAAATAGTACCACAGAAATACATATCTTTAAATAAATGCATAATTTTAGTATAACAAAATATGTATATTTTTTATTTCTTCAGGAAACTAAAGCCAACACTTTGAAATTTGGTTGCGCAAAAAATTATTTATGTCTGAACTTTAGTTTAGGAGATATACTTAATTAAATTAAAAAAATGTGATTCCTTATTCAAGTGGCAGGCAGTGTATACCTGCTAAATGATTTCTAAACAAGTTTTTAATTAATTAATTAATATTAATCATACGCTACGGGTAACAATTTTTAAGAATTTTCCAATTTAAATAGTCTTGGTAATATATTTTGCGAAAATTTTGATTGGTTTACACATTTTTCATTTTGTTCTGCTTAATTTAGCTTAATTATATTTATTCTAATAATGACATTTTTGTCGGTTGCCTTGAGAATGTAGGCTTTTTTATTATAAGGAAAAATGTAATATGATTTTCAAACGTTTCTTGAGAAATATTCTGTTTTGATATCTAAAATGTGCTCAGGATAATTAAATTGTCATCGATTGCTATGAATAATGTATTTTACCTTTTATTAGGAAAAATCAAATATGTCTTTTTAATATGTAAAAAAAAAAATCCAGAAAATGTTTGTTCATTTCAAAAGTTTTCATCATAAAAGTAATTTTGTGCATTTTGATGTGGTCCCTTGTTAAAAGAAATGTATTTTTAAATTATTAAGAAACTTTGTTATTACAGGAATTTTTAGTTAACAAGTGAAAATTCTACGAGGGATATGGAAAAAGTAGTTAGACATAAAATATTAAATAAAAGTTAAAAACAGCTGAGAAGCATGATCAATGTTTGTTTAGTTCTAGTTCAGTTGTAGTTCAGTTCTAATTCAGTTCTAGTTCAATTCCAGTTCAGTTTTAGTTCAGTTCCAGTTCAGTTATATATCAATTCTAGTTCAGTTCTAGTTCTGTTTTAATTCTGTTTAGGTTCTATTTTAACTGATTCTAATGTCAGATTTACAACAATTCTAGTGTTTTGTTTTTCAATTTCGCTTATAACTAAATTTCTCTGCCAACCTTTGTGGCTCATAAATTTTGGCTACAATTTCAATTATCTTTATTTTCATTTAACTATGCATGTAAAATAATTTTTTTTGTCTCCATACCTACGTAACTTAAAGTATGTTAACATTCTATTTGATTTTTCAATTTGTTTTATAGTAATAAAAACTTACTAACATGTTTTGGGCGAATATCAGGAGAATTAATATCCTTTTGTGTACGTGTGTTTGTAAGAGAAAGAGAATATAAATCATTTTTAATGGCCAATTGAAACAAAAGTTATCTAGTAATAGTTAACATAACAAAACTAAACAATGCTACTAAATGTCACCGACAAACACTAACACACATAACAACATCAACAAATATGTATATAAATATGAATGAGTGTATGTCTGCGTACAGTGGTGTCATTTTAGGATTTTAAAATCAACATTTAAAACTGACAAATGTATGAATATTTGCTAGAAAACATAGAAAAGGTTTCAGCATAAATGGAAAGAAACAACTGTTACAACAATAACAAATAATAGAACAACAACAATTGCAGGTATTATCATAAAAATTGCAAGCAAACAAGCAACAGTAGTTAAAACAGACATTGAAACAAACACACGAAAATATTATTTTGAAGTTAAAAACATAAATGGGTCTGTTTGTATACGTATATATGTACGTATGTAGGTATGTATGTATGTATGTATCTAGACATTTACATAGAAAACACTTACGCACACATGTCACTATCATTTTATAGGTGAGTGTAAAATTTAAGCCATTTGTAGCTGTTTTGTATGTGTGTTGTTTTTTTAATGGCTGAAAAACAATTTTGTTAAACTTTTTGATTCGTTTGCACTACACTTGTATGTGTATAATTGTTTGTACATCATTGTCTGTGTATTAGTATCTTCCAATGTTAGTAAATATCTCCCTGCCTGTCTGTCTGTATTCAACACTAAATGTCAAAAATTTTTGTGTCATAAAAAGAAGTTGTAAAATTCAGGTATGGGTTTGTTCTTTATTGTGCTTAAAACCAGAACGAAACAATTCTTTTCTTGGATTCTTAATAAAACCAATTATATTTGCTGTTGGTTCAAAAATTACAGTTATTGCTTGATTAGCTTTGTTGGTTGCAATAGTCCGTAAAGAGGGGGCAAGAAGAAAATCACAATCAAAATAATTTAAAATTAGGGCAAATGTTGAAATAGTTTGGGAAGTATGAAATTTTTTTTTTTAAAAACTTGAGAAAATTTTAGTTCTCTTATTAAAAAATCTATTTTGGATGAAAATTTATTTCAGTTTTAGTTCATTTTTAGTTCGGTTCTAGTTCAGTTCTAGTTCAGTTTTAGTTCAGTTCTAGTTCAGTTCTAGTTCAATTCTATTTTCGTTCTACTTCAGTTATAGTTCAGTTCCAGTTCAGTTCAGTTCTAATTTAGTTATACTTCAGTTATAGTTCAATTCTAAGAGAATTGAAAAAATTTTAGTTCTCTTGTTAAAAAATTTGTTTTGGATGAAAATTTAGTTCAGTTTTAGTTCATTTTTAGTTCGGTTCTAGTTCAGTTCTGGTTCAGTTTTAGTTCAGTTCTAGTTCAGTTCTATTTCAGTTCTATTTCAGTTCAAGTTCAGTTCCAGTTCAGTTCTAATTTAGTTCTACTTCAGTTATAGTTCAATCTAAGAGAATTGAGAAAAAATTTGTTTTGGATGAAAATTTAGTTCAGTTGTAGTTCGGTTCTAGTTCAGTTCTAGTTCGGTTCTAATACAGTTCTATTGCAGTTCTAATTCAGTTCTAGATCAGATCTAGTGCAGATCTAGTTCAGATCTAGTTAAGTTCTAGTTTGGTTCTAGTTCAGTTCTAGTTCAATTCTAGTTCAGTTTTTCTTTTCGGTTCGAAGAAAATACTCGTGTTAAAATGCAATGAATGTGAGTGAAAAAAAGTTCCAGTTCAATTCTAGTTCAGTTCTAGTTCATTTGTAGTTCAGTCCTAGTTCAGTCCTAGTTCAGACCTAATTCAGTTCTAGTTCAGTTCTTTTTTCAGTTCGAAGAAAATATTCGTGTTAAAATGCAATGAATGTGCGTGAAAAAGGTTCCAATTCAGTCCTAGTTCAGTCCTAATTCAGTTCTAGTTCAGTTCGAGTTCAGTTTTATTGCAGTTCTAGTTCAGTTGTAGTTGAGTTCTAGTTCAGACCTTGTTCAGTTCTAGTTCTGTTCTAGCTCAGTTCTACTTAAGTTCTAGTTGAGTTCTAATTCAGTTCTACATCTTTTCTAGCTTTGGTTTAATTATACTTCTATTTTAGTTCTAGTTCAATTCTATTTCCGTTCTAGTTTAGTTATAGTTCACTCCTAGTTCTCTTTAGGATTTAGAACCATTTTAATAAGAATTGCCAGTAATTATTATTAATTATACGTCTTGGTATTTAAAATTTAAATATTTTTAAAAAGTGTTTAAAAGTGATAGCTGAATTAGTTAGTTCCTTTGTTTCGTTTTTATTTTCTTTTACAACTACTATATAATATTAAAGGTAGGAAAAAGTATATCGCAATTTTTTTTTTGATAGAATTTAAGATACTTTTATCTTCAACTTTTTTATTTTCTTCTTCTTTTTATTGCATTTTCTTTAATTTGTCCCAAAAATTGTACAAATTAAATTGCATTAGCATAATTAATTAATTGCAGTTAACTCAATATAATTGCTGATGGAAATAAATTACTCTCAGCACTGTTTTTGCTTGGAAAATGTCGCATATATTTCAGGCGATTTAAGGGCTGTTGAAAAGTATGAATATACAAATTTCATTTTAATTCTTAGATTGAGTAGAGAGAAAATAATTTGTTTAGATTTTAATTTGAAGAAATTTAGATTCAAAATTTATTAAAAATTTTCCTTTAAATCATAATCTTCATTAAATTTTTACCAATCGACTTTAAAATATTGCTCATATTTTTACAGCCAGCAGGCAATTGACTTCGTTTACTAAAGACCACTTGAAAAGTTTATGGTGATTTAATTTATTATTTTTAAATTCCACAACCACTACCACACCTTACTGCCTGCTGCTAGTCACCACTCATTTATATGCTTCGATTGTTTTTTGCCAACAGTTGTTATCCACTCTTTGGCTGCAGTTGGAATAAAGAAATAAATCGAAAATAATTGATGGCATTTCTCTCTGTGTGTAATAGTAGAAGTGCGTGGAATATATATATATATTTACATTTTATATGCTAAAAAGCAAAATCACGTCGAAATTGGTAATATTGGGAATTTGCAATTGAATTAAATTGTTGATTTATGGCGTATAAATTGTACCAAAAAAAGCATACAGATTAATTTGATTTGTATATACAAATAATTGCCCGCAGAGTAGGAATGAGATTGGTTTACATATAGTTTTTATTTATTTTATATGATTATTGTAGTTGAAATTTAAAAATAAAATAAAAAAAAATGTAAAATTAAATGTCTTGTTAATGGAAATCAGGTTAAAAATAAATTTAAACAAGCACTTAAATTCTATTAAAATAGAGAGTTGTATTGGGCTTAATAGAGATGTTTTAGTCACATTAAAAATTTACTTTAAAAGCAGCTAAATTTTGCAACAAACTTGGATTTTTCTTTTATTTCCACGGTGCCGTATGATTAATATTAATTAGGCAGTAATTTTATTAAAATAGCTAAAACTTGAAAAGTGTTTATGTTACATTTTAATTATACATGGTTTTATAAAGTCTACATAATAGTTTAGTAATGATAATAAATCTTATTTGTAATTACTTTCATTTTCCTTAAAATTTTCAAGTTTAAAACTTGATTTTTTTTTTTAAATTTTCTTCTTTGGATTTGTCTTTATTTCGTTTGTTTCTTTTATTATTTAAATAAGAGAACAAGTTTAATCTTGTGGCATGAAAAGGTTTTTGCTTGATATTAAAAGAAAACAGAGCAACAACTTAAAAATAAAAACAAAAAATTTTAACAGAAATAAAAATAAATCTCTCTGAATAAAAGTTGCAGCTGAAATATACGAATCAATTGTTTATCACTCTGAGCAACATATCAAACGAAACAAAAAACAAGGTTAATAAAACTGAAATCAAAGTAAACAAAAGAAAGAAAAATGCTTTAAACTGTTCAAATATTATTTTCACTTTTTTATTTCTTGGGAAAATTTTACGCAAGTGAGTCTGTCAATGTAGGTGTAAATTATTATTTTTTTTTAAGATTTATATATATTTTTTTAAAACTCACTTAAGCAGAAATTATGAATTTCTTAATGAAGTTCATATAGGTAAAAATTTAAACCTTATTAAGATTTTAGGTTAATATATATTTTAAATTGATCACAAAACAATTTGTTTGCTGTCGAAATATGATCTTAATTTGGGCTTTGTTTACAACAATTTAAGAAAATAATATTAAGTATTTTTTATACATCTCTTTCTTCTATAATTTTTTTAATATAGAAATTTAAAGAATAAGTATATTTTTATTCTGTTAATCTTTAAAAATCATATAAAATTTATTATATTTTTTAAATATTTTTCCTATATTTGGTACATTTAAGTCTTGCCTTTCTAAATTCTTAAAAATTTTTGAAATAATTTAGCTATTGTAAAAGTTATAATTGTTTTTGTAAAAATTCTCTATAATTAATATTAATCATACGCCTTAGATTACCTTAAAGCAATATAACAAGAAAAAAATAGTCTGCTTTCAATTATGTGGAAATAAAAGCAATAAGTTAATTAATATCAATGTAAATTAATATAATTAAATTTTGTTTTGTACAAGGACAGAATAAGAGAGAACGCAAATTTAAGGCGAATAGCAGTAAAATTTTAATGAAAATGAAACACGATTTCTAGTTTTAATGTAAAATTATTAAATTAAAAAAAATATAAACTTATAAAACTACAAAATCATAAAATTTTAAAATAATAAAACCAATATAGTTTTATATAATAATTATAATTATAATTATAATTATAATTCCATAACTTTCCATAATTTCATAATTTTATAATCTTATAATTTTATAATCTTATAATTTTATATTATTATAATTTTAAAATTTAATAGTTTTATAATTTTACAGTTTTATAGTTTTATAAATTTTTAATTTAGTAATTTTATAATTATTAAATTTAATTATAATTATAATAATAATATAATTATATTATTATTATTATAATTATATTATTATTATAACTATAATTATAATACTAATTATAATTGAATATAATTATAATTATAATTATGAAATTATAAAATTATAGAATTATTAAATTGTAAAATTATTAAATTAAAAAATTATAAAATTATGATATTTTAAAATTATAAAGTTGTAAAACTGTAAAATTATAAAACTATAAAATTATTAAAATATAAAATTATAAAATTATGAAATTGTAAAATTATTAACTTGAAAAAAACTATAAATTCTAAAATTAAAAAAAAATATAAAATTATGAAATTGTAAAACAATAAAATTATAAAATTATTAAATTAAATAATTATAAAATTTTTAAATTATAAAATTATAAATCTGTAAAGTTATAAAACTATAATATTTTAAAATTATAAAATTTTAATAACGTAAGATTATAAGATTTTAAAATTATGAAATTTTAAAATTATTAAATTTTTATATTATAAAAATATAAAATTGTAAAATTAAAGAATTTTAAAATATTGATATTTTCACTTAAAGTCTTCCCTAGTTCCCAATTTTAAATAATGATATATCGCCTAAAACATAAACAAGATATAATTTTCCCAAGTTGTAGACAAACTGGCAGACATTTGAAGATACTAAACAGACACACAATTAGATATACTTAAATGATTTATAGCTGTTTAAATTCTCTACCATTTCATATGCCGCTTAACAGGAAATTATTAAAAGCGTTAATGTCGTATAAAAATTCTCTGCAATGAACACTGAAACAAATATGAAAAAAAAAATCTATTGAATATTTCTATATGTCTCTTTAGCTTTAGAATTATTTATTTAAGAGGAGGAGAAAAATCCTCTTGCTTTGAATTAATATAAATTTTAATATTAAAAAAGCACAGGAAAACAGAAAGGAGATTGTTTAAAATAGAAATATATGTTAAACAAATTGTTAGCAAGGCAAACGGGGGCTGAAAACACTTGACTTGCTTTCTTTTCTATAAAACCAAAAAAGGAACATCTCGTAAAAGATATTCATTTTTATTAAATTAGATTTAAGCAATAAATGTCTTTATTATAATTTTATTTTATTAAAAAAAAGGACAGATATTTTAACATCAATCAAATAAATGAAAAAAGCACACACATAAGCAAAATCTTCTTTGACTTTTCTGTAATCGGTTTTGGAATTTTTTCTCAAAAATTTTTATTTTCTAGAATTAATTTTTTTGTTATTTAATGCTTTATGAAATTATAATAGACTTTTATTATTATTATTTTTTTTTTAAGGAAGAGAAATAACAAAAGATCTTTATTATATTTTCAATCAATTTGAGCTAAAGTTTTATTAGAATTAAACTTTAACTTTTGAAATTATAACTGCCACCTAAAAGTAGGCACTACTACAAGGTATTTTAATAAGGTAAAATAAAATGAGTATAATTTAATTTAGAAAACAGGTCATAATCAATCAAATGGAAGTTCTGGGAAATTAATAAAAAAAAAAAAATATAATATTTAAATTAGTTTAAATAAAATAATTTTGCTTAAGAAAGAGAGCACCTAAAAGTAGGCAAAAGATGTTGATGATTAAATATATAAAGAATTATAAACAACGTTTTCTAGGAAATTAATAAAAGAATAAAAATAAACTAGGATATTAAAATAAAATTAAATAAATCAATGTTGATTAGGAATAATAGCGCCATAAAGTAGGCACTATATATATATATATATATATATATATATATATATATATATATATATATATATTATCTGTATAATTTTTGTATAAAACTTTTTTGACGGAGCTAAAACATATTTATTAAAATTACTTTTATTTTCCTTTACAGGTCTCTCTAATATCCATTAATTAATACTGGTAAGTTTCCTTTTTAAAAATCGAAAAGAAATATATTAACTTCCCCTTGGAAATAAAATTATAACACATTTAATTATAAGCCACCCATTATAAATAGCATATGACCATTAAAATGCTTTTCGCCACATTTACTTAATAATTTCCAGCATAAACTATTAAACAACAAATTAAAAAATACTAGCTCCAAAGAAAAATTATAAGTAATAAATTAAACAAAACATAATTTTAATAAATATTATAACACACTAGAGCACAAGAAAAAATTTTAAACATTGTAGAAAAATATAATATACAGCCGAAAAATATGCTACATTATTTAATTATGTTTTAATAAACAAAAACAAATAACAAATGGTTATAACAATAAAATATTTACTACAACTATGTACTACAAACAATAATTTTGCTATAAATACCTATTATTTCATAGTAATAGACTTTACTACAATAGTTTTTAATTACAAACAAATATTTTCATTGTATTATTTTTTTTTGCGCAAAAATGTTTGCATACTTAACAATTTGCTCAGAGTGCATTGTTTGAAGTGAAATAAATTGCAAAATTGATTGTAGGAAATTTATATATTTAAAAAATTAAATAAACAATAAATTAATTGAATAATCAAAAGTTGACAATTTTAAACATAACACAATAATGTTATAAAAAATCCTTAAAGTAAGCTTTATTTTTGTAAAATTTGTATATTCCTAAAAATATGCTACACAACCAATAGATTATTAAACACATCTGTAGTCCAGTTTTAGACTAATTTTATAATTAATAAATTTATAGTATAATCTATCTATATATATTAAAATCTTGTGTCATGATGTTTGTAATTGAACTCCTCCGAATCTGTTTGACCGATTTTTATGAAATTTTGTATGTGTATTTCTTAGGTATAAGAATAAGTCATAAAGTATATTTTATATCGCTAGAGGGCATAAAATAGACCACAAGGGGTAAAAGCTCCCCTTCCCTATATCTTCTTAACTAATCAATCGATTTTCTTGAAATTTGGCTAACATGCAGACACTTAACATGTGATAGGAACTTAAAGATATATATTTTTTGGAAATTTCACCATTTAGGGCGTAAAATAGGCAAAACGGGTAAAAGCTCCCCCTACCCATGTCTTCTTGAAGTCTTGAAGGAACTAAAGGCTATAAATTATAACATTTAGGGCGTAAAATAAAAAAAGGGTAAATGAGAGCCCATCCATCCTCACACACTTAAAGTACATTCGTTATTTTTTAATTAAAAATCAAAATATTCACTAGAAATGAGTTATATGGTTAGCTAGTATAGTTGTAAAAATATAAAGTTATAAAATTATAAAATAATCTTATAATATAGTATAATTATAAAATTAATAATATAATTAAATTACAAAATTATAAAATTAAAAAATTTTAAAATTGTTAAATTGCGAAATCATAAAATTATAAATTTAGAAAAATATAAAATTATAAAATTAATCAATTATTAAATAATAAAATTATAATATTGTTAATGCCAAAAGGCTTTGTCATTAATATTGGAGATGAGCCAAAAAATCCCTTTTGTTCTCATCATATACAGCGACTGAATGTTGAGAAGATCGACCTTTCTCTTTCCCACATAAAGCCTAAATTCAAATGTCAAGTGTAACAAAATGTCTAAAATGTTGCTTCCGTTTTGGCTAATGAATTTGCCTTTCTTCTTGATTTTGCCACAGCCACAATAAGAGGTAATTTCACTCAATAAAATTACTTATTTTCCCAATCACTAATTCTTTGTTTTATTTACGTTTTCCCTACTCTACTATTTGAATTTTGGTGTTATTGAGTAAACAAAATAAATTATTTTATTTTGTTTATCCATCCGGCTCAGAGGTTAACATTTCCAAAATTTCCAACCAGATTGCAATATTACAAAACAACAAATATAATTTTATAATTTCATAAATTTATAATTTCATAATATCATAATTTTATAACATTATAATTTTATTATTTATTATATTATAACTTTATAAAATTACAAAATTATACAATTTTAAAATTATGAAATTATAAAATTATTAACAAATTAAAATTTAAAAATTGTAATAATAAAAAATTATAAAAAAAATCATAAAATTATATTATAAAATTATAATACTATAAAATTATAAAACTAAAATTATAAAATTATAAAACTTTAAAATTACAAAACTATAAAATTATAAAACTTTAAAATTATAAAAATATAAAATTTTAAAATTATTATATTATAAAATTATGACATTGTAAAATTATAAAATAATAAAATTATATTATTATAAAATTATGAAATTATAAAATTATAAAATTTAAAATTATAAAAAATAAAAATATAAAATTATAAAATTCTAAAAATACAAAATCACAAAATTATAAAATTAAAAATCTATAAAATTGTAACATAATAAACTTATAAAATAATAACATAATAAAACTATAAAACTATTAACAAAGTAATGTTATAATGTTACAAAATGAAAAAAAAAATAAAATCATAAAACTACAAAATTATAAAGAAGTCTTTAAAAAATTCAGAAATTATTTCCCCAAATATATACCACGTTCCACTATCTCTTATCCTGTTCGATTAGAAGATTATTAAATATAGTTTCCATAGTATAATTTAAGGATGCCAAATTGAAAGTTTTAATCCTCTATCTATTTTAGTTTTTATCTTTTTTTAAGGAAGTTAAGCCTTGTATTTAGTTTTTTGTTATTATGTAAAAGTTTTTCTTTAACATACTTCGAATAAATTTGTATGTTGTTTTTTCTTAAGAGTCCCTGAAATTATAGTCTAGTTTAAGGAAGCGAAATTCGGAATTATATACGTATTTATATTAAATTAAAGTGTGTTAAAAAATTTTGCTTAAATTTGCTGTAAATTATTGACATGCTATATGAATCTCCTAAAATAAGGCTTCATGTATTTCAGGAAAAAAATTATATTCTAAATATTTCTATGCAATTTTACCATTTCATTTATCTTTTTCCCCCAAAAAACTTAAATAATAATCTAACTTTCCAATAAACTTTTTCTTTTGTATGCAAATATACGTTTCAGGTTTCTATTATTATGTGCCTCTTCTAAGAAAAATAAAAAATGAAACCACTTGAACAATTTTAAATAGATTAGAGGAAAACAAATTCATTTGGGTATTTAACAAAATAAAGTAACGAAAATTCTTATTATAAAGTTTAAGGAACAAATAAAGAAAAAAAATTTTTTCGAAAGTATTACAATGTCATTGGTTAACGCATATGCGTAGGTATTTTTCTATATATGAATATATATATATATATATATATCAACACAAATGTTATCACATATGTGTGTTATGTGGGCAAGTGTTACATGTGTTAGTATTTCAAAAATTTCCATTTCAACCAAAATATACAAAAATAAATAAAATTGGGGCTTAATTTTTTGTTAGAAAAATGAAAAGAAAAAAAAATAGAATAGAACTTCATTGTCCTTATTTTACAACTAAAACCAACAATTGTTATTTAACTTTACAAAAATACCCTAGAGACAAATAATATCACATATACGAATACGAACACATACTATTGTATTATATATATAAAAATTTATGAAATACTTTTACATACACAATAACTTAAACTACTACCACCATTACCACTACAAAAATTGCTGATTCTAATGTAGATTCAAGCATGAATTTTAAATTAGTTCTTATACTTACACCCACACACTGCCATAAAAGTCATATATAAAGATACACATGTAAGTATGTCTTTATATATATGTAGTTTAGTACATAGTTCGTTGTCAAAATATGGTAATGTTTATTTAACAATGAACATGTACGAGATCTATATTTTATAAAAAGCAAAACTAAATTTGTTTCTCTATTTATTATTTTTTTTTTTTAGTTTTTTGATTACTTTACTTAAAAGTAAGAGAAAATTTTGAATTTAACTGCCCTAAAGTAGGCAAAGTAGTATTTGGGTTACAAAAAAGAATAAAATTTGAGCAAAAAGAAGAATTATAAAATATAATTTGCTAAAAGGAAAATTTAGATGTTATAACTAGAAACTTATTAAAATGTTGAAAGCTAAAATATTATTAGGAATTGTAATTTTTAATTAAGCTCCTAAAAGTGGGCTGAAAATATAGTTCTAAATATACACGAAAAAGACGACAGGAAATCATAAGTAGCATATGTTTAGAGTAAATAGAATAAGAATATATTTTTTTAGATTTAAAATTTAAAAATTTATATTTAGATAATATATATCGAATTTCCAAGTGTCCCATCTTTTATATATATATGGAACTTTTGGAAATTCGAATGTTTAGATGTCTGGTACTTTTTTGGAATTAAAAAATTTTCAAGAGAAAACGGGTAAAAACTGTATTTTGGTAATTTTTTGATATCCCATTTATCCCTTTTAAATCAGTAAGCTTAAAAATTAAATTTTCGTAACTTATCGAAAGATTACAAATATAAATTTGGTACTTTTTCGTAAGTTTAAGGGGTAAAATTTGTACTTATTTTTGATACTTTTTCATAAAATTTATTTTTTTTTATTTATTAATAAACACATATAAATATTTTATTACGGGACTTCGTAACAATTTTGAAATTCTTTGGAATAAAATTTTTGCTGTATTCATGGGGATGAAAAAAGTACCAAAAAGTTGGTGGGAGGGAGAAGGGAAATAACATTTTTTTTTTGTTTATTTAGTCACAAAAAATAAAGTAACTGGACGTTATTTGGAAATCGGGTACCAATCGGACCAGATACGCGGATATAATATGGAGATTTGTAGCGTTTGAGTGATATCTGTGACATTCCAATTTAAACGTAGAGAGCATTTTAAAAATTTAAGTTTATCGAATCTGTTCTTGGGCGGAAAATGGAACTAAGTAAGTACTTTTTTTGCATAAAATGGTACTTTTATAATGTCCTCAATAAATAAAATTACCGATGTAAAATTTAGCTAATATGGTTCTAAGTAAATAAGAAATCAAGGAAATTGGTGTTTAATGGAAATCTTTTTCCCTCTAATGGTACCAAAGAAGATACTTTTCATATTTTTTTGAGTTAGAATTCACAAAAATCGGGACTTTCTGTTACTTTTTCAAGCGTTTATTGTTATTTTCTGTACTTAGTATACTATGAACTTAAAAATATGAAATCAAAATTTCGAGGGACTCATGTGAATGAGAGCAAATATGAAGGAATATTTTGGTACTTTTTTTTCTATAATATTGAATATAGAAACATGAATTAAAGATACATGGTCCTATGTGGTTAAGAATTTACAAGGGGGAAGCTTGTGGTACTTTTTTTTCCATTTTTTTTTGATTTTTTATATTAATTAACCTAGAAATGAAAATTGAAAAATATATCATCTTATGTGTTTGGGAATCCACAAGTGGTGATTTACTTTGTTGTACTTTTTTGTTCTTCTAATGGTACTTTTTGAATTTTTATAATAATTTTCTTAGAAACATGAAATTAAAGATACATGGCTGCATTAGGCGGTCATTATGTGATACTTTTTTGTTCCACCAATGGTACTACTTTTAATTTATGTAATAATTAACATGAAATTAAAAATATATGGTCATATGAGTGTGGCAATTTTCAACTGGGGACTTTGTACTACTTTTTCGTTTTCATAATGGTACTTTTTGAATAGGATTTGAAATATGGAATCTAGAAGCATGAAATTAAAGATAGATGGTCCTAAGTGAATGAGAATCCCCAAGAGGCGATTTTGTTGTACATTTTGTTCTTCTAATGCTATTTTTTCAATTGTTTTCACTCTAATGGTACCAAAGAAAGCGGTCTAATTGTGTATTTGTTGTATTTGTGGGTCATATTGGCAATTTTTCGACCCATTTAATGGAACTTTCTGTATTTCATATACTATGAATTTAGAAACAGGAAATTAAGCTTACAAGTACTTAAGTGGATGAGAACAAATATGAAGGGACACTTTGATACTTTTTCTTACTTTCCGTACTTTCTATAATATTGAACCTAAAAACACGAAATTATATATATCTGGTTCCATGTGGGTACTAATGCACAAGTGGAAACTTTGTGGTACTTTTTTGTGTTTCTAATGGAAATTTTTGAATATTTTAATATAATATTGAAGGTAGTAGCGTAAAATCTATGTGTATATATTAAAGGACAAAACATGAATGTTACTACTGCTAAACAATAAAGGAATGAAACATAAATGTTTGCACTTTTTTGGTATCCTAAGTATCTTTTTCTTTATTAATCCATTTTCAGTCGTTGTATTTTTAACTACAAATCACAATTTTAAGGGGTAAATTTTTGGGACTTTTGCTTTTAAGGCTCAAAAGGGGGTAAAGTAGGTAGAAAAGGTAGGTTCAGGTGTGGTCGGATAATTTTATATTTAGCATATCTAAAGAACTAAAAGTTTTCACAATTTGAGAGAACTACCGTTATAGCAAATTGTGTAATATACACAACGAATCGGACAAGGAAGAGCACCGGGTATTTATGATTTTTTAAATTGGTTTTTATAACCTTATATTTGCCTTAGTGCAGAGTGGAGCAGAATCGAAATTTTTTGTAAATAAATCTGTAACTTCTGATCGGCTGTTGGGATTTACATAAAATTTCATATAGGCTTAGCAGAGGAGGGTAGAATTTTAAATTTGGAAGGTGGCCTTACATACTTTTCAGAGACGGTGTTATTGGTGCTCAAAATAGATTACCTGTGATATAGAAAATTTTTCAGCGCTTGTCAAATTTTTGTTTCTTATTCGATTTCCAATATTTTTACATCTTCTTAAAGCTCTCGATAAGGCCTATGAACAAATAGTGTATGCTATTTGTCTCTTATAGTTTTTAAGTTATTTGTATCTGAAATTTTAATTACCGCAATTCTAAAAAATGTTGGTGCAGGTTTTTCAATATATGTATATCTCAATATCTTAATTAGAAAAACAATGGACTTAATTTTTTTTTTCAAATTAACTTCTCTGTTTAGTTGGTATAATTCTTAATTAAAAAAATCGAACAAAAATGTTGCAATGCTTATTGAAAAAACTGGACCAGAATTTTGTAAAATTAAGACAGTTGAAATTTCAAATGCACATAACTTGGAAATTGTAAGAGATAAATAGCACATGCAAATATGTTTTCCATAGCCCTTGTCGAGAGTTTTAAGAAGATGTAAAAATATTGGAAATCGCATAAGAAAAACAAAATTTGGCAAGTAATGAAAGATTTTCTATGTCAGAAGTAACCTAATTTGAGGCATAATAGCTCCGCTCTTGAAGGGCATGTAGGGCCCACATTTCAAAATTGAAATTGCACTCTCCAATGCTACGCCTATGTGAAACTTTATGTTAATCCAGCCAATTGTTTAGAAGTTGCAGATTTATTTTCAAAAAATGTCCATTCCGCAAATAAATTACGTTTTATTTTTATCCTAAATGTAGGCTGCATTTTCATATTTTTATTTTGATATTATTTCCTTAAATCTGTTTAAAAAAAGGAATATAATTATATATAAATATATATATATATATATATATATATATATATAGATATAGATATAGATATATATATATATATATAGATATAGATATATATATATATATATATATATATATATATATATTTACAATTTAGCCTTTTAAACACCCTC